>OU015755.1:44721356-44735964 GCA_907169655.1 Acomys percivali
ACCTTCAAACCACCTTAGAGAATCAAACCCACTGCTTCTTTCAGCATGATGATAAAAACAAAAGAATACCCAGGGTACCTGGCAGCACACTTCTGCAGTCTTAGAACTCTAGGGAATGAGATGGAATTGCAAATTCAAGTCCAGTCTGGACTGCACTCTAAGTCCCAGACCAGCTTAACCATGTAGTGAGACTTGGCATTGGGGATGAAGCGGGGGAGGGGGAGGGGTGTGTGGGGGGGAGCAAGACTTGGTGTGGGGGATGAAGCGGGGGGGCGGGGGGAGCGAGACTTGGCATGGGGGATGAAGCAGGAGGGGCTGGGGGGAGCAAGACTTGGTGTGGGGGATGAAGGGGGAGTGGGGAGCAGGTGGGGGGGGGAGTGAAGAAGAGAGGAGGGAATCAAACTGCCAACCAAAGTCAGTGCTAGGCCTTGACAGCTTGGAACAACGTGCTCAGGCACTTTCTTATACAGTATATGAACCCAGAAAGAAGCAACGCCTGGACTACTAAGCAAAATCTTTCGGAAGCTAGGAGTCAAAAAGAGGCAGCTATGTGCAACATTTTTATAATCTGCAGGAGACCTGGGTAAGGTCAAGGAAGGCAAGGCCCTTGGGCCTGACAGGAGTGTGGCCATCCTAAGTCCCAGTCCCCACCCCCCTTAAGTGAAAGGGATCCTACCAGTTAATTTCCAAGGCTCTCGTGGGCCATGGGATAATTCAAAGCACCCAATGTTTGTATAGAAATACAATTTGAAAGATCTGTATATTAACTTATATATAACTCATATTATGTTTTAGATAAGGAAGATGAAGTTCAAGGAAGCTAGTCAAAATGCCATCAGAAGTGGAGCTGGATTTCAAGGTTTGGTCTCCATCTAAGGAAGAATTGCCACATGCCACACACAACATAGCCCATTTCTATAGGCATCCCAGATGTCTCCTTCATAGCAACTTTTCAATTGGAAAACCCCTACCCCATCCACCAAGGGTCCCTGTTCCTTCCTGCCGTGGGTATCACTATTGTATCATTGCAGCTCTTGCTGAGCCCCCAGTGCATCTCTGTTGGAGCTGGGGGGAGACAAATCTCAATATCCTCAGTGAGTAGCGTTCCCTGGCCTGAGCTAGAGCAGCACAAAGAAGCGTATCTTCTCTCCCGTCCAAGACCTGGCTACGCGTGGATCCTGAGAACAATCAGAGCTTGGCTGGTGTGAGAAGGCAAAGAGGAAGAAGCCGGTTAGATGTGTGCTGACCATCTTGAGCAATCACAACCATCTTGGGAAACGCATGTTGGCTCTGCTGAGTCAGACCTCAAATCATGCAGCCCCGCCTCCTCAGCACATGTCCTATAATGCACAGCTTATGGCTTCATCCAATCTTGGGGGCAATTATCTTTTAATAGTAGGTCATTAATTGCCCACATTTTTAAAGATTATACAGGACACTCAATCTGCTATTGCCTGTTCCTAGTATATTTTTGCACTCTTCCACAGAAAAGAAAAATTAGAAGTATGATGAGAAGAAAGTAGCCCAATATATATATAATACAGTCAATAATGAAAAGATGGGTTCAGTGGGGAGGAGTAAGAGAGGCTTTCAGGGGTTAAAATCAAGGTCATTGTACATGTATGAAATTGTGAAAAAAAAAACAGCTAAAGCAAGTTCTGAAAAATTGGCTTGTAGGCAAACACTGTGTATCGGCTTTCACTGGACCACTGCAACTCTACTCAGTAGCATTCCACAGATACTACCCTGCATCTTTGATCTGGGAAGAAATGGCTTAAGGCTAAAGAGGAGGAGGAGAAGAAAGAATTATTTGATTATCTTTCAACATGATGATTTAGCAACTCAGCATCTATTAAAGTATATTCTCAATGCAATGGCAGATTGACTTCTGAATTATGAATTTAATAAAGTTAGCATCTACTAAGTTGCTGTTGAAGACAATGATAGAAAATATTCCAGAACCTTCTGCAGATCATTCTGGAGGGCATGTCCTCCTTTTTCTCCCAATGGAAATAATGAGTGAAGCTGCTGAGTTCTGACTTACAGCTATCAATGGCAAGTACCGTATTTTCCAGCATATATGACTTTTTAATTTTTTAATGCCTGGATGTCTGTGTCCTGCCTGAAAATAGACACATGCACGAGTCTGCTGCACAGAGTGTGCATTGGAAGGGGGTAATCTCATACAGAGAGTATATTGCAAACTCTATATTGTAACTGGAAAAATTTTTTAAGAAGTCTTATATGCCTACTGATCTTATACACCAGAAAATCCAGTACCTTTTATTCCACTCTCAACAGCGAAATAGTTTCACAATACGAGAACACACTACTTAAAAAAAATACTTCATGGGTGCCAGTGTTCCTGTGTGTGAGCGCAGGCCTGAGCTTGCCTGTGCTGTGTGTATGTAGAGGTCAGGGGACAAGCCCAGGTGCTAGCTATCACCTTTCATCTTTAGAGACATCTCCTCAGCACCCACCTCTTATGCTTTTCCATTTACATACGTAAGCTGTATGAAGTCCTCAGTTGCTGAGTTTTAGCAGCTCGGGTGTGCAGAAGAGCAGAGTGTGGGGTTAGTGTCTCAGTGCGTGACACGGGGTCAGCTGAAGGGCTCGGGTAGCAGAACCGTAACTGATCAGCAACGGCAGCCAGCAGTGGGTGCTGACTTACAGCTCGGTATTGTACTCTTGGTTTGGGTGAGAACACTTTCCCCCCTTTTGATTGAAAAACAAGGATTTTGCTTGTATAATTTATATCCTCCCGATTTTTTTCACCTAGAACAAAATCAGAAGTTTCCATTCCCCACACAAATGACCTTGAATGATGACAAAGTATAAAAAATGCATGTTTTATTTGTTTGTTTGTTTGTTGTAGTTTGTTTTTCAAGACAGGGTTTCTCTGTCTGTAGTCTGGACTCTCTTTGTAGACTAGGCTGGCTTCAAACTCACAGAAGTCCGCCTGCCTCTATCTCCCAAGTGCTGGGATTACAGATGTGCAAGTACAAGTTTTCCTTTTGGAAAATGAACTTTTGGGGTTTGGAGAGATGGCTTAGATGTTAAGGGGGCTTACTTCCCCCACAGAGGATCTGGGATTGCTCTCTATGCCCCTTCTTGGTGGATGACAAACTAGGATACCCTCAGCCCCAGGGTCTCCAACACCCTACGCTGACCTCTGTGGGTAGGGTACTGAACTCACATGGTACATACACATACACACTTGGATAAAATAAAACATTAAAAACTAAGTCTTAGAAAATCATTTTTAAAGATCAGGTGAATACCAGCCTCCCTGGAGGACTCATTTTCACCTGCAATGTCTGCAAGCAAAATTCACTCCCAGACAGCAGCCATGTGAGCTTGCTTTCCTTGCTCTGGCATTGACCTTCCAAGCTGATCTGAAAGAACCTTCTTCTTTCAAAATGAGAAGTTCTTCATTGGCTATAATAACTCTGTAATGGGTGTTATTAATAGAAACCAGCAATTGTGCCCCACTAAGGTTTTGCGATCCTGACTACCATGCTTACACAAAAGGAGAAAAGCACTAGGAAACTTCCTTTCCAACAGCCACAGTATGCAGCTGTGAAACTGCTGGCTGAAACTGTGGGCTGAGATGAGGTGATCGGAAAGAGTGAAGGGGGATCGTTAGGAGTATGCATGGGCTATGGCATCCTGCCAATAATGGTCTCTGAACTCAACGGCTCTTGCGCTGAACAAATCTGCCACATCAGAAGTCAGCTGCCAGACTGTTGTGTGCAGCACCGCATTGAGGAGATGTGAGAAATAAAAATGGTAAGCCTGCTGGCTATTCATTACAAATAAATAAAAAGCCATTGATACATGCAATTATTACAAGTTGAAATGCAGGCCAGTATTAAGGAGGCAGCTTATTGAGCTGTCTGTGGAAAAAAACAAAACAACACAACAACAACAACAACAACACCAGAGCCAAGCAGGAAAGCTTTCAGCACTGAATGGTGGTGGTTGAAGCCCTTGATAGACAAAGCTGAGTGATGTGAAGCTATCTAATGGTTTTCTGCAAAACACAGTGAAGGAATTCAAGGGCTTCTGTGGTGCTCTCTGACCACAGATGAACAGCTACTTTATTATGGCCCAGCCTGACATTGTCCCTCGCTCCATATCCGGCCACTTCGCGATGCACACCCTTGACTTGGGTAGCCAACCATTGACTAAATAAGGGCCTGCCATCTTCATGCTTAAAAAGAAACAAACACAGGGACACTATACCAGAGAACTTGAGCTAGTTGGAAGAATCAAGCTTCCAGGATGAGCGGGCTAGATTAACTGTGGTGGATGCTATCTAGTGGGCCCCTTAATGACAAGCTTCTGCAGATCTGTTACGTGAAAAGCAGACATTATTTTTAAAAAGCAAACATTATGTATAGAGGCAGGAAGAGGGAAAGGAGGATATTAAGAGCAATGATTATCATTAGAACCAAAAACAAAACTTAAAGTAGGGAGTCACTTTCATCCTCTGCTACAAGAGCTTCCTGCTAGATAAATGGATTTGAGCTTCCCCCATTGCCCCCCCCACAAAGCTAAAATTAGACTTGGTGTCTGACAACAGGCTATGTGAATATTCTAGAAGCCAAAGAAACATTATGGCATTGTTTAGAAGATAAAAGAACGATAATGAACAACTTCAAGTCCTCTGTGCTCTTTACTCCCCGAGTTTCTTAGCCCTGTAAGAAATATCTAATTATTCCACCAAACATTGTTGCTTGAGGTCATAAATTACAGCATCTGAAACACTGAAAGCAAGGGGATTTTGTTGGATTTATCTTGGTGATTTATTCTCTTGGTGAAAAAATAGACAATTTAAGATATATACTTGGTTTTTCCTCATCATTTTTTAGGATGATATTCCCTACCCTACAGAGCAATAACCAGAAAGATGGTCCTAATTGTATATGATGAACTTTAGTCTGATGTGATTCATAAAATGATATTTCCATGAGTCAGTCAGTCATAGGGGAGTCAGACCTTCAGAGAATAACCTTCCTCTAGTTATCAACTAGACTCATTTCTTAAATTGGAAGCCAGGCATAAATCGTGACGTCATTTGACAGTCTTTTCATTATCAGTCTAAGTAAAGTTTAAAAGAGACACATTTGCATTGTTCACTATAATTTCTGTGACACCCTCTTTGAGTAGTTCAGTGGAAAAGTCAAACCCTCCCTTATATGTTCAGTAACCCCCCCATCTCAGGCGTGAGGTGAGCCTTCCTGGTCAACCATGAGTCCAGTCATGGCACCGTGAGTCTGAACACCAGTCTTCAGGTTTTTTTTTTTTCTTTTTATTTAAGATGTGAAATGCTGCTCCTGCAGACAGTCAGTGGGACGACACAGAGCGCGGCTTGCCTATCAAACTGATTACTTGATGTAATAGTAAGCAAGCTTAAGTGAACTGTGTGTCTTCAATCTTCCCAATCACTTAGGGATGGGCATCCGAGCTCACCATCCATCATTCCTGGCCTGGACCATACGATGTATCAGCAATCCTAGGCTGACCTAAATGAGAGCGAGAGCTGCCGTGCTACTCACAGTAAGCAATTGCTATCCTCTGAATTACTGGGTTGTGATTCGATTGCTAATACGGCCAGCTTGATGTATACGTGAAGTGTCTGGGGAAGATATTTTTTTAGGACCTTCTAAAGATTAATTTATATCCTGGAAATGTAGACCAATCACAGAGTCAAAAATATGTCAAGGTATTTTTCTTCTAAGCAAGAAAGCTGGCTGTTACCACAGTCATTAATTTATTTCTGGCACCTTTATCTGCAGCAGAGTTTAATAAACAAGGTGTCTATTTGTTATCATCTTGGCTTGGCTAGAATGATCCAATATGATAATTAGTTTCTGTGAAGCCAGATTTATTTGGGGGGAGGAATTACATACTGTGAGGAATAAGAAAAAAAAATCCTGAAATGTCAGCTGTAACTCAGAATCTAAATTTTTTTTTCTTACCTAAAGCAATTTAAAACTGACAATCTAATGTTTCTAGTTGTGTGTTCTATGATGTCTCAGAACTCAGGATGTCATGCAAACTACTGGGTGGTTAAAGCTTTGCATTGTTTCCTTTGCTAAGATTAAAATGTTTGGACTTCAAATTCAAATTCATTACAGTTTTGCTTATTTTGCATGCCTGAGGGAGAGGATATTGCCTTAATAAGCACATGGAGGTCAGAGGACCACCCGCAGGAGTCAGTTCTCTCCTTCTGCCACATGGGACCTGGGAATCAGACTCAGACCATCAGCCTTGGTAGCAAGTGTCGTTATGCACTGAGCTACCTCTCTAGCACCAAATTCAACTTTAAAGAAACTATCTTTAGGTCAATGACAAACCTTTAAAGGACTATTGGCATAGTAACTATGAAATTTTCTTTATTCGGGGTTCTGTATTTAAGTCTGGCTGTGTGTTCTTATATGAGTTGCTTGGCTGTTCATAATATTGCCAGGTACATTCATAATTATAATAATATTTGGGGGGGCTTATTCAAAGTCTTTCTTAGGAAGAGACATTTCTTCTTCAGTATTTATTTAAAAAATCATCATTTTCTGTACATACTGCTAATAAAACAGAGAAGGCACAAGTTCTATCGATGGCTCAGCAGGAGGAAATCCCAAATCAGACAAGTATGGTGGTGGTTTCAGAGTGAAGAAGAACTGTCCCACAGTGAGCACACAGGTTCAGCGTGGACTTATTGCCTCTCTCTAACAAAGACTCCAGGGGTCCTGCTGCAGGGGCAGAGTAAGGCCTCACTGCTCTGAGTGATTGCCCAAACCATTTAGGGGCGGGGCCCAGGATGAACTAAGTAAACAAGGTGTAGAGGCTCACATCTCTAATCCCCATACATGGGTGGGAGGTACAGGCCGGAGGATCAGAAGAGGATTAAAAGTCAACCTTGGCTACACAGTGCCTTTGAGGCCAATAAGGACCATATGAGACCCTGCCTCAGAAGAGGGAAAAGAAAGACAGTAAGAGCCAGAGGTAGTGAGTGACTACAGCGAGACAGTGTTTTTCAGACACAGCAGGGCACATGCACACATGAACTGAGAGTGGCCGTTACTGTATACACAGGCCTTCATGAGATCGAGCCAGACAAAACTCCCAGGTTGGCAGGGGGACAGCAGTCAGGGAATCCCTAGCTGAGGAGCTGTGAATGGCTGCTGGCTGCTGGGAAGGGGAGGCATCAGCTTTCCTTGGGTATGTGGTTGCAGAGAGGCCACCCGTGCCCCAGCAGACTGCCCTACACCCATGCACATACTAGCAGCACTAAGTGGACTCTGTAAGTTTAAAAGAGAGCACATGAAATCACAAGGAAATTATGAAGTTGGGGGTAGGAAAGGAATTTGAGGGGAGGGAATGAGGAGTGGACTCCATAAAAACACATTCTATGGAAGTATGACGATTTTAATCCATAAAACTATAAACGAAATCCCTAAGTCCATAAACAAAATCCATAAATATAAAGAGAATAAATATATTTATAATATTTACATTACATAAACAACTGTATTTCTATTGTATATATTAATTATATCAATATTATATTGTAGTAATATGAATATAAATGAATTTATAATATATAATAAAAATAAACAAAATAAAAACCCATAAAAATAGGAAAACCATTGGATTCAAAGCTTAAGTCAGGTCTTTTTTAGGACATATTTTAGAACTTCATTATACTTCTAACTTTATATAAATATATATACATATATGATATCAAATATAAACTTTTATTGGAAAGGTCTTTAAATTAAAAAAAAAAAATGGCTTAGCTCTAGAAATCAAAAAAAGGATTTTGGAAGTAACCCTGGAAACATAAAGCATCTCATGTATTTTTGGGGTTAAAGGATGAGAAAAATTAGGCAAATGTCCCCAGCAGGAGCCCATGTGAGAAAGATGTAGCTTTCTGTGGCAGCAAGCTTAAGGAAGCTTGAGGGGCAAAGACAGGAAGCACATCTCAAGAAGCCAAGAGCCTCTCACCTCACCTATTTCCTCTTGGGGCGGGGAGTCATTTTTTCTGTCTTTCCAGAGATAATTAATTTGTACCTCAGAAGTACTGGCATCTGTGATCATGTCTGTTCCAGTGAGGATAAGAATAAGGTGTGTGTTGCATGATTCTGCACCTGTGTTTTGATTCTGTATTTTGGATGCTGAGCCATCATATATACTAGGGTGGGTTCAACCATGTTCCTGTCAGTAACCCTTTGCTGGGTACCCTAGGAGCCAGCCAAATAAATTAATTTTCTTATCAAGTTGGACTTTGGTAAAATTGTACCAAATGGTACCCATCTGAGGTGACTGGAGGTTGACTGCATCGCCCCAAGACAAGTAAATGCAACAGGTGAATATGGGCCACATCCACTGTGCCAAAATAGTCTACAGCCAACATGGCTCACCTACAGAACAAAAAGAGGAACGTGAACAGGACCATGAAGGAGATCGCCACCAAGCCAACTGATGGAGATGGAAGGAAAACCGGAGGAAAATGTCATCCTATAAACCAATTTTAAAAATAGCCCATAAATGACTCTGAAAAAACTTTACAAGTAAATTGCCAAAGCCTTTTCTTCCCCATACCCCTCATTTCTGAGAAAGCAACATTTCGTGAAACATTCCCCAAACGCAGGTTACCAAGCACCCCACCAATACTGTCTCTGGGAAAATCGCTTGCCCTAGGCTAGCTGAGAGTCCTGATACATTTCCTAAAAGCCCTAATCACCATGCAGAAAAGTGTCAAACTGAAGATTTAAAGGCAACAGCTATGGTCCCCAGAGAGGGGCTGGGAGTGATTCCGTGTACCTGACATAACTCAGAAACAGGAGAGCCATGCTGAGCGGTCGGCAGGCAGAATCCTCTCGCACCACCTCGATAAATCTACAAGAGGCTGCGCAGAGGTTTATGTGAGCTGTGTGTCCGACACGTGTTAGAAAATCAGTCTTGTTGTATTTTCCCTGTAAATCCTTCCAGGAGTCTGCCAGCTTTAAGGGGGACCTTCACATTTGGAATCAAGAAATGAGTATAGATTTTCTGAGACAGTCCAGACTGCAATATGCTGTTCATACAATATATTTGGGGCAAGAATATGTAGGTGCTGTCAATCAGTTGATAGATTCATACCAAGAAGTTCCAGCTGGCTTGCTCTCCTTGGATCCCTCAGAAAGAATAACGAAAAGACTTGCTTTTTACAGGCCAATTCTCTATAGAATCCCACACAATCACAAGCCTGCTGACCTGAGCAGACAGAGCTGTCATTCACTTCGTCCAATCAGTCTTACAAAGGACCAGTGATGTCACCCATGTCAGCAAGTACACCCAGATGAAAATGATCATCCTACCAAAATAGAATATAAATACTTGTTTTTTGAAGTGGGGTCTCACGTAGCCCAGGCTGGCCTCAAATTTGCTGTGTAGCTGAGGATGACCCTCCATTTCTGATTCTCTTGCTTTCACCTCCAGTGTTGAGCTCACAGGTGTGAACCATCATGTCTGGGCTGGAACCCAGGACTTTATGCAGCCTCGGCAAGTACTCTATCAACTGAGCCATAGCTCCAGCCCCGAGTGTAAACACATCTTTATGTGCAGAAATTGTCAGCATAGAAACAGAAGCACTGAAATTTATATGAAGTCATAATATTATTAACACGTAAGTCTAGTTTATGTTATATGAAAAGTAAGTCTGGGGTGTGTTATTAATACAACTCAGACAGCTTGCTACATTTTAATAGGTAATTGCCATTATTAAGCCAAATTATATATTTTTTGATAAACAAATCAGTTATTTCTAAGGTTTATTCAAAGTGTCTTCAATTCAGTGCTCCTCGGTTTGGTCAAGCTTTCGTTTTAAGCTCAATTACTCACTATTCTGAACACAACCCCAGTCATCTTAGAGGGAAAAAGTAAAATGGGGAAGAAAAGGGTGGTTTGGATATTCCAAATAAAGACTTCATTGCAGACATTTTCTATTTTTTAAGAAAAGTTAGTTGATTTGACATTGTTGGCTGATAAAGATCTGTTTTTAAAAAGGCACTAAAACTCATACCAGGGGGTAGGGAGGTGCCTGGGGGTTAAGGGGATTTTCTTGCAGAGGGCACAGGTTTGGTTCCCACCATCCACACTGGGCAGCACACAGCTCTCTCTAACTCCAGCTGCATGGGATCCAACACCCTCTTCCGGCCTGTAGCTACACCTGCACATATCTCTTTCCCTTCACACACACACACACACACACACACACACACACACACACACACACTCACTCACACACACACACACATATATACACACAGAACAAAAATAAAACTATGTAAACTAATTGACAGCTATATGAAAATCACAATATATCCTAGTTCTGTATCTTAATATAATACATTGAAGGGCTATTAAGGGACAATTAAAAATCCAAACTTGATTTAAAAGTAATAGCTTTCTGAAAAAAAAATGAGAGTTGGATGAAGGTGCTTTGCATACAGGCCTAAGGAAGGTCATGCTGGACAAAGACTGTCTTCCTTTGGGGGCTGGTAACTGTCTTTTCACTTAGATCCACAGTCATCCCACAGGAATATATTTCCAGTCTATTCAATGTTGACAGGCATTGACCTTAGTTCTGATGACACAGAGGGATAAAATTCTCCCGTTTGCTGTACTCCCATTCTTCAGAATTAGGCAGTGCCCAGGCTCACAAAGCCCAAAGCTATGTACCATGTATCTTAGAAGAAGGGAAAACACAAGGGCTTGGCATCATTGCACATTTCCTTTCTCTCTAATGATATCATTTTATCTATTCATTTGTTTTTGCATGTATGTGGGGCGTGTAGTCACGAGTGCATATGTTTTTGCATGTGTGGGGGTGCACATCTGTTCACATGGAGACTTGAGGCTGACATTAGGTGACGTCTTCAATTGTTCTGTATTTATTTACTGATGTAGCGTTTCTCTATGGAGCTCCCCAACTCCAGTTGGCCTAGCTAGCCAGTTTCCCCAGGGGGCTGCCCTGCCTCCAGCTCCCTAACGCTGAGACTATGGGCAGCTGTCATGTTTTCCTGGCTTTACAGGGGCTCTGGGGCACCTGAACTCACGTCCTCCTGATTTCAGGGTGGGCTCTTTATCTACCAAGGCCTCGCTCCAGTTTCCTTTTACATTCAATTATTTCTAATGCATTTGATTTTATTAACTTTTCCTAAATGGAAGACTTGAGTATTCACCTTTTCTATGAAAGAATACTTTTCATTATATAATTCCTGATGTGAAATAATATCCCAGATTTATATAACAAATTCCATGAAACCTGGACCATCTCTTCCTTGCTTTTGTCTTCTGGAAAACAAGTTAAAAGTTTTCTGTAGGAGACACACT
This sequence comes from Acomys percivali, assembly GCA_907169655.1. Lineage (NCBI taxonomy): Eukaryota > Metazoa > Chordata > Mammalia > Rodentia > Muridae > Acomys > Acomys percivali. The sequence continues at coordinate 44,732,739 of OU015755.1, forward strand.
ATGTATTTCCGCTGTGACTGCACATAAGAAAGTGTATTTGGGGACGGGGGAGGACATAGCATCTTGAGATGGGTTTTCCATAGGATCAGACAACTAGAATGTTAACAGAGGGGTATGACAACAGAAATTGTTCTAGAATATATCTAAATAGCTGTCTAAAAATTAGACACAGTATGCACACTTACTATGTTACGATATAAACGCTGTTCTGATGTATACACATTTTAAAATCAAAACAGGAAGTTTAGGAGTAGATGTGTTTTCTCCTGAGAACTAATGTATGACACGTTCCAAACTCATCATACTAATTGTATCTGGAAATTTCCAAATGAGCACGCACTTCATGTGTAAATGTGGACTAATCCTTGATGCTCATGAGAAATGATTCCTAGCCAGTTCCTGCAATATGTCAGGGAGATGCTTTAAATCTAGTTGCTGACACCTCATGTATTACACTATAATCGATACTGTTTGCTACATGCTCTGCCACAGAAATAAAACCATGATTCTTCTGAAAATGAAATTTCAATCACTGATACAAACATGTGCACATTGGAGTGCAGTCTCAGATCAGCCCCGAAGATAATGTTATATCTATGCCAAGAGAAATCTCTTAAGTTTTAGAATGTTAATATCTCAAAGTAACAGCCTTAGCCTTTATAAATTACACCATTATGTACAATGTATGAATCACATTATTATTACGTGTATGTGTGCCTTTCTATATGTGCATGTGCACTTGAGTGCAGTACCTGTTGACGCCAGAAGGGGGCATTAGATTCTCCTGGATCTGGACTTGCAGTTGGTTGTGAACCACCTGATGTGGGTGGGTGCTGGGACTTGAATTCAGGTCTTCAGCAAGAGAGGTAATCACTCGTAACCACTGAGCTATCACTTCAGCCTCCTGTGTGTTTTTGTTGCTTTTAATGCAGGCAAATAATTATTGTCGGAGAGGGGTTGAACTTACTTTGTTTTAATGTAAAGTTAATAATAATTTAAAAAAGGTTCACATACTCGTGACAGAATTAAATGATGAGAGTTTAAAGCTCTCAGTGTTTCAGGCATGACTCTGAACCTGGAGAATGGACAAATGATTTGAACTTGAGTATGGAGGTCCATAATTGGATACACGTTGACCTATGCATGTCAACAGCTGTTCAGATGCCCACAGCACGGAGAGAGTTGATTGCTGACACTAAGGTTGTGTGATCACTCAGCTCATTTCACCATCACAGAGAGTATCAGTCATTCATGTAGGATTTGAGGAAGGTATTTCAGGAACCACTGGGAGAACGGCTTTCATCTTTACAGTGAGCTGGATAGTTAGCGTAGCCACCCTATAGAGAAATGCTTAAATTCTCTATCTTCAGACATCCTAGAACCTGTGGTGTGGCATATAAAACTACAGATTGGTCCCCAACCTACCTAGGACCTTGCTCCACCCATGCTTCTTGGAGACTGCACTTAAGTTATGCACTTGAAGCAGCCTTTCACGGCTTTGTGCTTTCTTCTATCAGATATCAAATCCTCATCTAGATTGTTTTTAAAGTGCCTACTGCAAAGTAGGGAGGCAGGTCAGCCGGTGGATGCATCCTTTTGTCTTTCGCGATAACCATCCCTAAGTGGCATCTCAGCTGTTGTATCTCTTGCAGACCCCTTGGGACGCCAGCAAGGAGACCAGCTGAGGAGCTGTTGACAGTGAAACAAACTGTTAACAGATGGGCTTGTTTTGTTGTTTTCTGGAAAGTACTATGTAAATTAAGCAGAGTCTGGCTACTCCAGGGTAGGGAAAGCCCTTGTGTTGGCATCAACCCCCACCCCAACACACACACACACACACACACACACACACACCCTGAGACTATAGTGAACGCTCCCTTCCTAATGCATGTGACCTCATGTTGTGGTGACCACCAACCATAAAATTATTTTTGTTGCTGGTTCAAAACTGTAATTTTGCTACTGTTCTGAATTATAATGTAAAGTTCTGATATGCAAAATACCTGATATGTGACCCCTGTGAAAGGGTCAATTGACACCCAAAGGGATTGAAACCCAGAGGCTGAGTACCCCTGGTCCATGGGGCTTACAACTGCACATCTGACCTTGCAAAAAAAAAAAAAAAATCCTATATTCCTTCCAAAACACTGGGCTGCTACTTAGGTGTTCTGGGCTTCTTGTGAGTACACTGCCCTTTCTTATGCAAGGAATGTGGTCGGCATGACTCATAAATTTATGGCTTTCATTTTAATCAGCGAGGAAGAATTTCTGCTCTGCAAAATCTTATTAAAGGAAGCTGATTGCAAATTGAATGTGGTCCAGCACCTCTCCAAAGCTCATTTAAGATATTTGATATTTGAGAGAAAAAGCCTAAATGGCATGTTAACTTTCCATTTACCTACCCGATTCCAAATTCTATCTCTGTTCTCTCAGGCCATCAAAAAATAATGTCTGGGACTGCATTATCTCAGTCAATCAAAGACCCGGCTTTGGAGCTCTGACTCGCTGCCATGTCCTTTGGTCCTACAGAAGGCTGAGACTAAAAGAGCCCTGGTCAAGAGCACACCTGTATCTTTTGGAAAACCGGGTGGAGAGACATTTGACCATGCAACTGAGCACTGGTTACACGGGAACTCATGTGATACGTTTAAAGAAAGGATTCTCCTCCTCACAGACACACTATATATGTCAGCCTCCAGGAAAACAACTTACACAGTTGTTTCCATAGATACCAGGCCAATTTTAAAACTACATTCTATCAAACAGGAACAAAGCATATGTAGGGAATAAAATGAGCCCCCTTATTCAAAAGGGCTTCTGGTCCTCGAAGGTCCAAATACAGATGAAACAGAAGGCGCTCGACCCTTTCCTAAACGTCACTAGATAACTACTCACCCCCTACTAAAAGTTTACATCAGAGAATTGTCAACAGCCAAGCTTGCCTGCAGATGTGACAGAGTCATGTACCTGATAAGCCTTCATATAAACAGGGTGTAAATGTGGAGGTGAGCCCACACAAGGGCTCTTGGTAAGAAGCTGACAGCCTCAAGCAGCTGAGGGAAACACTAGAACCAGATGGCGTGCATCATGGTGCAGACCCAATGGTGACAGACTGTCTCTGTCACTGCTGTACACTGGGGACCTTGCTCAGCGTTTGACTCATGGAAGGCACACAGAACTTTCTAAGCAAGTATGCAAACTAGCAGACAGCATGGAAACAGAGACA
>OU015755.1:44747815-44776375 GCA_907169655.1 Acomys percivali
CAAGTATGGTTCCCTGCACCCCAGCTCATAACCCTTTGTAGCTCCAGTACCAAGGTGTCCAGTGGCACTGAGTGCAAACAATGCACAGACATACATGCAGAAAAAATCCACATGCACATAATATGAGAATAATTAAACACTAAGAATTGTGCTCTACTCTGAAATGTATTTGTTACACAATTTCTTACTTAAGGAATCCAAAGAAAATCAGATGTACTCAGCAAGGAAATGTAAACTCAGATGAAGGTGACAACCCTCCTGGGAAGCACAGATATGCAAATATTGAGACCTCAGATAAAATAGGGAAACTACACCTTTCACAATAGCCACCAGCCATATAAAATATCTAGGAGTAACTCTAACCAAGCAGGGAAAGACTTCAAATCTCTGAAGAAGGAGATTGAAGATGACATCGGAAGATGGAAAGTTTTCCCTTGTTCGTGGGTTGGGAGAATTAACATAGTAAAAATGCCCATCTTACCAAAAGCAATCTACAGAGTCAATGCAATCTCTATCAAAATACCTACACAATATTTGAAGGACACTGAAAGATCAATTCTCAACTTTATATGGAAAAACAAAAAGCCTCAGAATAGCTAAAACAGTCTTGTACAATAAAAGATTCTCTGGAGGAATCTCCATACCTGATCTCAAGCTGTACTATAGAGCAACAGTAATTAAAACAGCATGGTACTGGTACAGCAATAGACTGGTTGATCCATGGAATTGAATTGAAGACCCAGAAATGAATCCACACGCATATGGTCACTTGATTTTTGACAAAGAAACCAAATCTATTCAATGGAAAAAGGATAGCTCATTCAACAAATGGCACTGGTCTAACTGTATGTCTACATGTAGAAAAATGCAAGTAGACCCATATTTGTCACCATGCACAAAACTCAAGTCCAAGTGGATTAAAGACCTCAACATAAAACCAGAGACACTATATTGGTTAGAAAAAAAGCAGGGAAGAGCCTTGAATACATTGGCACAGGAGACAGCTTCCTGAACATAACTCCAACAGCCCAGGTTTTAAGGTCAACAATCAATAAATGGGACCTCATGAGGCTGAGAAGCTTATGTTAGGCAGAAGACACTGTCAATAGAACAAAGCAACAGCCTAACAGCCTACAGACTGGGAAAAGATCTTCACCAATCCCACATCTGACAAAGGTCTAATATCCAAAATACATAAAGAGCTCAGAAATTAAACACCACCAAACCAAATAACCCAATTGAGAAATGGGTCTCAGAACTAAACAGAGAATTCTCAACAGAGGAATATTAAATGGTTGAGAAACACTTAAATGCTCAATGTCCTTAGTCATCAGAGAAATGCAAATCAAAAGGATTCAGATTCTGTCTTACACCCATCAGAATGGCTAAGATCAAAAACTCAAGTGACAGCACATGCTGGCAAGGATGTGGAGAAAGGGGAACACTCCTTCATTGCTGGTAGGAATGAAAACTTGTACAACCACTTTGGAAATCAATCTGGCACTTTTTCAGAAAACTGGGAATAGGGCCACCTCAAGATGCAGCTATTCCACTCCTTGGAATATACCCAGGAGATGTACCACCACACAAGAAGGACATAAGTTCAACCATGTTCATAACAGCTTTATTCATTATAGACAGAACCTGGAAACAACCTAGATGTCTCTCAGTTGAAGAATGGATAAAGAAACTGTGGTACATCTACACTATGGAATACTACTCAGCTATTAAAAACAAAGAAATCCTGAAATTTGCAGACAAATGGATGGAACTAGAAATGATCATACTCAGTGAGTTAACCCAGAAGCAGAAAGACTCATATGGTATATACTTACTTATAATTGGGCACTAGCCCAAAAGGGATGTCCCATGAAAGTCTTCACTTACCAGGAGACTAGGATAGATGTGAGGACTTCCAATCAGGACTCTAGGTGAGAGAAATATGGGAGAATGGGGAAATAGAAGGATCCAGAGGGTCCTAGAAACCTACAAGAAGAACATCATGATGGGAGGATCTGGACCCAGGGGGAGGTCTGCTCAAACTACTGCACCAACCAAGGACAATATATGCAGTAAACATTGAACCCCTCCTCAGATCTAGCCAATGGACAGGACATTCTCCACAGTTGTGTGGAGAGTGGGGACTGACTTTGACATGAACTCTGGTGTCCCATATTTGACCACTTCCCCTTGGTGAGGAGCCCTAGTGGCACTCAGAGAAAGGATAAGCAGGCTACCAAGATGAGACTTGATAGGTTATGACCATATGGTGGGGGAGGAGGTCCCCTTCTGTCACAGACCTAGGGGAGGGGAATAGGGTGAAAGAGGGAGGGAGGGAGGAATAGAAGGATATAAGTGAGGGGAAAACAATTGAATTGTAATCTGAACAAATTAATTAAATAAAAAAATACACACCATGAAACATAAGCAGACGCTGCAAAGTGAGTAAGCTGCAAATTCACGGAGTTCAAACACACCTTACTTAATTTCTATATCCTATGATTCCTGGCGATTCCCATATGCACCTCATACAGATGGTTCAAGAAATCTAGTGGTTTCCTTCTACATCCCATCATAGCGCTCTCCCTTCTTTGTCCCCAGTCCTACCCTCCAGTGGTTTCCAATGGGACAACCGTGATGGAGTCCTGCATTTTCTTTGGGATTTATAGATACACACTGCCAAGTCCAGATATTTATGAGGGTAGTGGGGATTAGAACTCAGTCCTCAAGGGCATCCTATAAGGTATCTATGACTACAATAGAATCCAGATGTTCTTCAGGAGCTTGCTAATGATACAAACCGTTAAGAAAAAATAAGTCAGAAATGGAGTGTATGACCTGATGGATGAGCAAATGGTACCCTGTCAACTGAGAGCTCTGCTGGAAGAGCAAGTTGGCCAACTGCTCACTTACTTCTCAGAGGTAGAGAGTTCCCCACATACTGTAGCTCTAGCTCTTCAGCCCGCTCCATCTTCAGTGCAACCTGCATCCTCTCACAGGTGCCGTGCTCTAACACCGGATCCGGTTGACTACCAACTGGTGCATTTCTCAGACTCTTCATGTGCTGCCGAACTTCCGCCAAGAGAACGGCTTGTATTGCTTCAGTTACCTGGGACAGTTTTTTTTTTCATGAATTACATATTATTCCAAATTACTAGGAGTCTTATAAAAAATACATCCAAAGCCCGGAATTTTGATTTGAGTTTGTCCACAAATGATATTATCTCATTTTGCTAAAAGTAACATCAAATGTCTCTCTTTGTGAGTAAAAGTAATGAATGCAGAGACTCAGAGCTGCCCGAGCAGCAGATGTGGACCTAGCCCCATCTAATACCCAAGGAGAAATTGCAAAAAAGCAAATGAGGCATATGTAGGAGCCAACAGATAGGGTGAAGGGCTCCTAAGTGCCAGTCCCTAGAACAAAAAACAACTATCAAAACTATTGTTACCTGCACTGGGAGCATGCACACATACCCTGTTAACAGCCAGTCATGGGCCCTATCTTTCACCTTTCAATTATTAGCTACTGGTAGATTCTGGGAGAAGAACATCACTGTCTTTAGCTGTGTGCCCGTAGCTGAGCCCAAGAGGCTCCAAAAGGCTCCATGTCCACAGTCATGCAGACAGTCCTCACAAGGAAGTCACACCAACAGGAAGAACGTGAGAGAGAGAGCTGTGGGGAGGAGGTAGGAGAGACAGAGGGGGTAGGGGTAGTAGAAACAAGAGCGGGCAGTATTCACCACACACGGTGAGACTGTAAACTCAGAACAATAAAAATAAAACGTAATAAAGAAAAAAGTCCAAGCAGGGTGGTGGCGGAGGCAGCGCATGCCTTTAATTCCAGCATCCAGGAGACAGAGGCAGGTGGATCTTTGTGAGTTCCAGACCAGCCTGGTCTACAGATCAAGCTCCAGGACAGTCAAGCTGCACAGAGAAACCTTGTCTTGGAAAACAATAAAACAAACCAAAACAAGAATCCAGGGGCAAACATCAGCCTTGAATTCTTTTTTTGTTTTGTTTTGTTTTTAATCTAAATTAATTTTTAAAAATTTAATCACTTTACATCCCAATCGTAGCCCCCTTCCTCATCTCCTCCCAGTGCCACTCTCCATCTCTCTTCCCCCATGCCCCTCTCCTAGTCCTCAGAGAAGGAGATCCTTTCTTCCCTATCAACTGACCCCAGCCTACCAAGTCTCATCAGGACTGCCAGCATCCTCTTCCTCTGTGGCCTGGTAAGGCACCCCATCAGGGGGAAGTAATCAAAGAGCAGGCAAGAGTCCATGGCAGGGACAGCCCCGGCTCCCCATACTAGGGGACCCCTATGGAGACTGAGTTTCCTATGGGCTACCTCTGAGCAGGGGGCCTAGGCACTCTTGATGCCTGGTCCTGGTTTTGCACAACAGTCTCCGCTGGCCACCCTGGTCCCAGATTTGTTGGCTTTGTTGGTCTGCTGGAGCTCCTGTACCCACTGTGTGCTTCTATTCTCCCACCCCTCCATAAGACTCTCTGCCCTCTGCCCAAAGTTTGGCTGTGAGTCTCAGCTTCTGCCTCTATGCCTTGCTGGGTGGAGTCTTTCAGAGGAGCTCCATGGTAGGCTCCTGACCTGTTCCCTCTCTTCCAGTGTCTATTCTATTTGTCCTATTCTATTCTATTTGAGTGAGAATTAAGCATCCTCCTTAGGGCTCTCTTTGTTACTTAGCTTCTTTAGGTCTGTGTGTTGTAATATGGTTATCCTGTATTATATGGCTAATATCCACTTGTAAGTGAGTAGATACCATGCGTGTCCTTCTGGGTCTGGGTTACACAGGATGATCTTTTCCAGTTCCATCCATTTGCCTTTTTTTTTTTTAAGTGCAAGATTCTGAAAGGGCACTTAAGAGGGGTTTTTAATTACTCTGTCTAATGATGCTGTTTTAATTTTTCTCAGAGGGTGAAAAAAAAACTTGTGCAAGATACAATCATCAGGGTCCCAGAAAAGATGTGAATAAGACATTACACAAAGCTGGTCTATAAGTCAGCCAATGTCATGTAAGGAAATCCCTCAGAAAAGACCAATACAAGTCACAACACAAACAGTAACTAGTTTTGCTTCGAGGAGAATTCCCATCAGACAAGGGGCTGCCTCCTCTGGGATGAGCCCACCTCCCCTGCTCATCTTCTTTGCGCCCATCTTCCTTGATCCTTATGGGACATCGCTATGGTTTTTACCAGATCCCTGTCTACATTAGGCTTGGTGACAAGGACGCTCTAGAAAGCCATCTTGCAGGATGAGAATAACTGCCTATTTGCTTCCTCAGGGAAAGGGCTCAGTGGACCTCAGCAGCAGGGATCTCCTCTGATAGGATGAGGCATGTGGATTACGTCATACCTGTACAGACTGCTCTCTCCAGCAGGAGACCAGCTTCAAAAGCGAGAGGTCGGCCTCCTGTGTGTGGCACTCACTCCTTCCTAGACATGTAGAGAACACATTTATTAATGCAAAGCATGGTCAGTCCCTGGTGCCTGCACGTTAGAACCACCCAGGGAAGCTTGTTTCTCAAACACCAGTCAGTGCTCAGGTTCAGCATTTCAGGGAGTGTGATTTAGTAGGTCCAAGGATGTGAACGGGCAGCCAGTAACACTCTGCGAAAGTCTCTCAGATGACTTTCAGATACAGCCAGAATAATTAGACAAACACAGATGCTTGTCAAATCACGCTTATTTCACCTCTCTATCCTTCTCCCAAACTGGGACAAAAGGTGCCAGATTTTTCTGTTTCTTACCTCCCTATACAAAGAGCTCAGGATTGCAATGAGTTGGTACCCATCATAGGTAAAATCGGACTCTACTGGTGTGTCCTCACCCACCTATTCATCTGCTACCAATAGGAAAATTATCAATGCTTCACACTGTCTGTGGGACACTGTTTCTTCTGTTTCTTCTTCTCTTCATTACCTGTCCTATCTCTGCCTTAAGTTCAGAGGGAAGATCTAACCGTGAGAAGGGCTTGTTACATTTAAACTGGTCCATACCAGGACCAACAGTTCACCACACAAAAGAGCAATTAATGAAAAATAAAAGTGCCTTTTCATTAATTGAGAATATATGCATAATCATCTAAATGGGAAAAAAAAGAAGCCAATCACTGAAGGCTCTGATGGCTGAAGGCGTCATACAGGTCTCAGCCCCTGAGAGAAATGGGAGGCATGAGGCCTTCCCTGCTGCGAAAATTGCATCTACATCTGTCTACTAAAAATCAAGGTATTAATTCATGTTTGACATTCAAGTAACAACAAGTGATATTAGTGTTAATCCATTACATTCTCTATGAATTGCCTTATAAGAAACATTTCATGTATATTGCTTTATACATGTATATTTCATTAAATTATATTAGTGGTCAAAGATTGGTGACGGAACAAGCATACTGGGTATAAAGCAGGTTAAGAACATAAAAGAAGGCAATAATAAATGCTTGCCTACTACTCTGGGTTTTTTTTTCCTAAAGGAGTGTGCAATGTGAATTTGAAATAACCGGTCACGCTGCACAAGGCCTGTGTCCCAGAGCAGTCTCATTCTGAACACACTTCCCACATCTCCACACGTGCCGATGAAGACATTCTCCTTTGATCTCTCTCCTCTCTTCTTCTCTAATCTTGCTGACCTTGTGACTCACCTTCAAAGCTAAGTCTTGGTCTCAACTGTAACTACTTACTGGCATCGTGGGGCACTTCACAGTACACTTTAATGCGATGTTAAAATTTTAATATGATAGAGAGACCAGAGCCAACTTTTCTTGGCAGTGTCAAGGAGTCGTAGAATTAATTGCAACTTCAGGGGTAAAGATGAAAAAGAAAACATCCCAGCCTTGTCAGCATTACTCAGTCACCATTTCTGCTAACAGGAGTGGGCACTAGTTCCTGTCAAGCCTTGAAAAAGAGAACTCCAGTGTTATTTCACTTTCCAGGGGTCGGCTTTAAAAATCAATTGCCAAGAAGTGAGTCCTTTCCTGTATCTCTCCACTCACCTCATCTCTCTATCTATTATGAAAAAAGTTACCTTTATTTGTCTCTAATTTCAACTTTGTGGGGGGGGGGAGGCACGTGTGTGCATATGTGTCCCTCTGTTGGTCCAAGTTGGATATCAAGTGTCTTCCTTGATTGCCCACTTTAGTTTTTGAAACAGGGCCTCTCACTGAACCTAGAGCTCGCTGACTGACTAGGCTTGTTCGCCAGTAAGCTTTGGGGATCCGTTCGTCTCCCTTTTGCCAGCATGTGGACCACAAGCATGGGCCGCAATCCCCAGATTTTGTGAGGATGCTGCAGATTTGAGCTTGGGTCCTTAAATTGCACTGTAAGCATTTACCTACCCAATCATTTCCATGTCTCTCAGATTTAATATTAACTGTTACAAATGGAGCCTAAACACCAGTATGACTCAGCAGTAACTCTAGTTATCAAGGCTGTTGACCTGCAGACACACAGGAGAAAGAGAAGCATCCTTGGGCCTGGTTAGCTATTCCATCTTTACTGAAACATGTGTGTTAAACCTTAAATTCGAATCCTTTTGATAGTCCTAAAACAAATGGAAACTGAGGAAGGAGCCCTATTAAGAACTTCTATCTGAGGAAGAAGGCAAGCAACCAGCCGTGGTCTACCAGGGAGGGATGCTATCACAGGCATGCCAATGAAGAGCAAGGTGATGAAGGGAGAGAGGTGGGTCAGATCTGCGTGCCACTGCTCTTTCTCTGGTTATCAGCAGTCTGAGTATCATTGATCCATCTAATTTTTTAGGAGCCCTGTGGCCCAGTCCCGGAGGATAACAGACCCTCCTTATACTTTTAGTGCAAAGGGGGTTTTTATACATCAAGTGAAACTTCATATGCAAACCATTAACAGAACTCCTGGAACACATTAGGACACCATAATTGACCATTATTAGTAAAATCTCCTAGAAAGAACCTTAAATGCTCTTTTTAGTAGTCTAGTAGGGCCACTGTGCAACACAGGTCAGCCACTGCTTAGCTTCAGAGGTAGCATGTGCCTTAGGCCAGGAACCTTATTCTCACTTTAAATAGGGATTTAATAAAAAACTAAAAGACATTCAAAAGTGTGTATACAGAGTAATCTACACAACTGGACTTTAATCTACACTCACTTGTTTTATTCATATCTCAAACATTGTTCTAGTCAGTATGTATCTTTTAAGTTTTCTCACTTGTACTAACCCAGAACAATTGGACAATTCTTTCTAGGCATTAGATATACTAATGAATGAGACTATCATAGAAATGGGAAAGATAATTATTAGTGAAAAAACATATGAAGAATGGTACAATGGGAGAAGAGGTGGGATGTTGTAGAGAGAGAAGGTGGGGCATGTGAGGAAGATTTGGAGGATGAAGATGAATGACAGGACAGTAGGTAGGGTCTTGGGGAGGACATCAGAGGAAGGAACAATCCATACAAAGGCAGAGCCAAGGCTGAAGTCTTAAGGCTTGTTTATCATGTTGCTTAAGGATAAAGAGGCAAATGTAGGGGCAACCTGATACTACATACATCATACCAGGGTATGATGTGTGGGTGGAGCAACTTAAGTCCAAGGAATTAATGGAGTGATATAGCTTGTATCCCAAGTAAAAAAAAAGCCACTGGAAGATGGTGTGTTTGTGTGTGTGTGTGTGTGTGTGTGTGTGTGTGTGTGTGTGTGAGAGAGAGAGAGAGAGAGAGAGAGAGAGAGACAGAGACAGAGACAGAGAGAGACAGAGACAGAGACTCAGAGACACAGAGAGAGACAGAGACACGGAGAGAGTGACATAGAAAGAGACAGAGAATGAGACACAGAGAGGCAGATACAGATACACAGAGAGACAGACAGATTGAGGATGAGAAGATACCACTGGGGAAGAGAGGCAAGGGTAGGAGTATGGAGTGATTAGAGACCTACTGCAGCCATTCAGCTAACAAGCACACTACACTGAAGGCTCACACATGGGGTGCATCAGACGCTGGATGACAGAAAGAAGAGAAAGTGAGAAAACGGTATCAAAGTTCTGAGCTGAGCAACAGGACTGAGGGAGAGGTCCCTGGGATGCTAAGGATGGGAGAGGTAAACGGGAAGTACACCGGCCACTTGGCATCAAAACATAACCTAAAAGCCAAGACGATTACTCAGAAGAATTTGAGATTGTTATGCAGATAAAAATAACCTCCTGAAATAGCCAGAGAACTCTCTGATAGTAGCTTTTGGGAAGGGGGCGGGGTTAAGAAAGGCATGATGCAGTGAATCTTCTAATGAACCACACAGGACTCTACTATCCAAATATTTCATCCACTGAGAAGTCTTAGCTAATTTGGTGCCTAGTGGCCAGTGGGTACAATCTACGCATTTTATAAAGTTACCTATTGCCATCCAGCTATAGAATTGTTATTTTATTTTACAGTGAGAAATACATCGGATCACATCTGTGCCGTTAACTCTTCTTACCATTTCTTACGTGACTGTAGAAGCTTGGTATATTCAAAATATCACTTCCAGGGAATCTCCCCTTGTTATGCACAGACTCTGTCTTGAAGGGTCTGTTGTAAAAAAAAAAAAAAAAAAAGAGAGAGAGAGAGAGAGAGAGAGTTTTCCAGGATATAACCTTAAAAGTATGGTAACCTCTTTGAGAAAATAAACTGAAGACACATGCTCACAACTATCCTAGCAGGTTGGGCACGGAGCACAGTTATGGTCACATTATCTTCTGTACTGAATTTCTCAACTTTGACCTATCTCCATTCTCAACTGAACCTCAAACATTAGCTCATCAGAATGCACTGTGACCCCTTTGGCAGGAGAAGTCTTGCCACCATGGAGCAGCGTATCTAGCTGCTGTGACTGCTTTAGGAATCCCAGAGTCAGGCAACTCTCCCCGGGTACCATCAGCTTCTGTCCTGGGCCACTGTTCCTGACAAAGCCAGGGATGCTGCCACCACAGGATGTTTCTTCAGAATTCAGTACATTTATACAGGGGCTTCTCAGCCTTCACAACTATAATAAAGTGTTGGCAAAATGGGCAAATTTGTTGGAAGGATTTGATAGGACATATCCGGTAACACATCATTTTGATGTCTCAATAAAACATACAACCCTGGACCCCACAGATCAAATCCAGAGAGCTGATTTAGAAAATTCTCACTCTCACTCTAATACTTCCATTCCAGAGTTTGTCTGAATGAATAGTTGGGGTTTTGGTTTTTGTTTTGTTTTGTTTGTTTGTTTTTTGTTTTGTTTTGTTTTTGTTTTTGTTGTTTTTGTTTTGCTTTGGTTTGGTTGGCTTGGTTTGGTTTGAAACAGGGTCTCACTATGTAGTTCTGGCTGCCCTGGAACTTCCTTTATACACCAAAGATCAACCTGCCTTTCTCTTCGCACCACAGTAGAGTATTAGGATTAAAGGCCTGCACCACCGCATCCACTGTTTTAATGTTTTTTTTTTTAATTAATTTATTCTTGTTACATCTCTATGGTTATCCCATCCCTTGTATCCTCCCATTCTCCCCTCCCTCCCATTTTCCCCTTATTCCCCTCCCCTATGACTGTTCCTCAGAGGGATTACCTCCCTCTGTATATGCTCATAGGGTATCAAGTCTCTTCTCAGTGACCTGCTGTCCTTCCTCTGAGTGCCACTAGGTCTCCCCCGCCAGGGCAGATGTTTTAATGTTTTTTAAGACTCTTTAATGGTAAGCATTCTAAAAGCACCTGGACTCCTCCCGCAGGGCCCCAGCCAGCTTTTCCACTCCAGAGTCAGTTTTAAGAATAAACCTCTCTCCTACAGCCACGTGGTATAATCACAGTCCAGCAAGTTGCTGGGGGTGGGGGTGGGGGTCAGGGTGGAGGTAGGTTGGGTGTTCACTTTGTAAAAGGGGAAAATAAAGTCTGGGCAGGTTAAGTGGCTAGCCTGACAGCACATGAGGTGCCTCAATGAATGCAAGGCTCTCCCCTATGTGTTTTCAGGCTCAAGACTGATAACAAATCATACTTTGTTGTTGTGTAAATGTTTAGCAGGAGAAAGAAAAAAAAGGTTGGTTTTTTTTAAGTCTACCTTAATTTTCTTGTTAAGTATGCAGGGTTGGGTGGGATTTGGGTGTTTAAGATGAACAAGAAAGCAGTCTGTTTTTCCCCAAGTCTGTTTTCTCCGCATTAACACCGGGAAGGTAGGCATTAAAAGCCTGTAACATGGCAGTGTTATGGTATGTAGCAGCCCAGAAGCTTATGAAGTCTGTCTGGACTCTCACAGACTGGAAGCACAGGAGGGCAGGGGCGCTGTCACTCAGCATCTGGGACAAAGGCTTGCTGGCCTGAGCAATTATCAAAAAGATGGCAGAGACCTCGTATCCTGCAGCAAGTAAGTTGAATCTTGTCCTTGGACAGGAGAGTGGATTTGCCTCACACTGGTGAGTCTCTCTCTCTCTCTCCCACCCCAACCATGCACATCACACCTCCCTTTCTCCTTGGCCCCTTCCTGTATTCAGTGGTCCTTATTTGGTTTATGTGTAGAGTTTTTATTATTTAAATGATTCCCCTGCCTTAATCAAAAACCTATTTTCTCTATCTTCTGTAGGCCATAAGCTGTGGACATACTTTAGAAAGCATTTGGTGGACTAAATTCAATTTAATAGCATCAGAATGGAAAAAAAATGTTGTCATGTATGTAAAAGGACAACATAGTAACTGCCAAGTATTAAACTGCACCTGCCATCTCTTACTGGTGAGCCGTGTCTTCTATAACAGACAATTGCACCACCCCTACCTGAATATGCAAGGCACAAGTTGTGGTATAAGATAAGATATGACATTTCCAACTGCCATAAGCACCTGTTAAGGAATTCTTTGTTCAGATCTAATTCACACTATGTTAGATGAATCACAAGAAATGTCCATGAGTATGGATATATGTAAGTACACACACACACACACATCCATCTATGCTTTCACTAAGTATCTAACCCTATGGCCTTTCTAGCACATATGAATATAATGGATATCTTCTGAGGGAACCAATATTATCCCTAATTTTATTCGTGTGTTTATGTGTATATTCACATGTGTGTATGTGTGCACATATGCATGTAAAGGCATGAGGTCAGTATTGAGTGTCTTCTTTGACCTTATGTTTTGAGACGGGGCCTCTTTCTGATCCTAGAGCTCACTGATTGTGCTAGAATCGCTGGACAGCCAGCTCCAGAGATCCACCTCCCTCTGTGTTCCCAAGGCTGGGCTTAGAGGCACCCGTTGCCCCACCCAGCCTTCACATCAGTGCTGGAGACTCCATCTCCAGTCGTCATCTTTGCATGACATCAAAACATCTCCTGAACCTAAATGAATTAATATTAAAACATACAATTAACCTCCAGCCCAAAGAAGTAATAGGAAAATATTTTTAAATGGGTTCTGAGTTAGAAGGGTTGTTGTATCTTTTTTAACTCTGTCTCCCAGCAGAAGGGAGGAAGATGAGAGGGCTGAGCACAGAGTGATCATAACAGCCTTGAAGTCTGCATCAGAATTGTCGGTCTCTCGAGCGCTTCTTACCTGTCTATTTCACAAGCCAGATCCAAAGGCATGTTAACTAACTTATTAACTAAAAAAAGCCTGCTCAGTAAGTACACTATAGTATCTGATTGTTGCAAAGCATCACAGTGATTTTCCGGGCCTCTGGGAATTCCAGTGTAGTGTGGAAGAGTGGCTGTGTATTTATTTGACAAGTCCAAAACTTTTCTGGAACACAAATTGACTCCTGAGTACTCCTTCATTTCGGTACTGCATGCATCCCACCCAGGCAGCATCAGGGAGAAGAGGTCTTCGTTTGAAGCGAGTCCCAAAGACACAGGGCCCTGCAGCTTTAAGATGCTGAGATGCCGGATACAGAGGCTATCTAACTCTTTATCCACTCCCCATGGCAAAATGCAAGACAGAAACAGTTTCGCCGTGTCTATCGTGAGGCTGGCATCGACCTTCCTGGATGGCTTAGGGTATGTCTTTTTGGAGCTCTTCATTTTCCTCTGTCTTTTAATGCCATCACTCTCCTCTGGGAGCTTACTGGTGCTGTCCCCGGGGGCCAGGCTGTCCCCACTGGGCTTGGCTTGTGCCTCTGCCTGGAGAGAGCCACATGATGCCTTGTTTCTTCTTATTGTCAGTGTCTTCTTCTCTACTGTGCTCTTGGCTCTCCTCAAGATGTCACTTCCATAGAATGAGCCGGAAGGGTCAACATCATTTAGGGGAGTGGGCAGCAGTAGTTCAACAAGATTTTCCAGATCAAACAGGAGAACATGGAAGCCAATGTAACTCCATTTTGTCTTCACAGGCAAGACATTAAAAGGTCTTGGGATTGATGAGGCATCAGCAACCTGAGGGGAAAGATATGAGCATATCAGAGTTCATGATATGCATTGGTGGCATGATATGATATAATTGTGGCAGAAAAAGAAATATTTGGTGACAGTTATAGGCAAGAATTATTAAAGCCTGCTAAAAATAATAATACTAAAGCTGTGACTGTTGGTTTTGTTTCAGTCATGAAACTCCTTTTCTAAACTGAAGATCGTAGATTCTGACATCCACCACAAACTTTCTTTCCTCCAAGATTTTCCCCTAAGTAAATTAGAACTAGAGTTCTGGAAATTTGGGGGTGGGTCAGTATGTGCATGCAACTTGTATGCAGATGCCCACAGAAATCCAACCAGGGTACCAAAGACCCTAGAATTGGAATTATAGTCTGCTGTGAGCCACCATATGGGTACTGGAACAGAACTCTGGTCCTTCTTAAGACCAATACATGCTGTTAACTGCTGAATATCTCTCCAGAACTATCTATCTATCTATCTATCTATCTATCTATCTATCTATCTATCTATCAATCATTTATCTACCTATTATCTATCCATCACCATCTATCAATGTATCTATCATCTATCTTATATCTCACTATATCTCTCTATTTACCATATATCAATCTCTATCTCTCTATATCTATCCATCTGTCTATCTACCTACCTACTTATCTGCTCTGAACTTATAAACAATATAAAGCAAAGTGACATTGAAGGAGAATCAACAAGCATCCTCCATTTGGACTCCACAGCAGACGGCGTCCTGATGTCAGGACTGCTCACTAGAGCTCAGGTTTATGACTCCTCTAATTCCACATTAGTCTTCCCTTCATGTGTAGCCTCAACTGACCTTCTCAGAGTCATCAAAAATATGTATGTTATAGCTATAAAATCAGCAAAACAGGGCTAATCAATGAAAATGAGAAAGAGTAGGCTATCACATTCATGTGAAAGTAAGGAATACACGAGTTCAACAGTCTCCAGTTCAGAAAGCATGTTGAAGATTATTCTCTTTGCATTTCTCTTTTATAAAAATGATTTCTTCTCAGAGAAAATAAAAGTAGTTACCTAGAGTTTTTTTTTCAAAATTTATAATTTTTCATAACTTTACATTTGTAATGACTTCTTACTTTTTGCTCCTGGATTTGCCCTGCAGTGCAGGGTGGTTCCCCCCCCCCCCCTCTCCTGATGCCCCATTGCTCCAGTATCGCTCGCTGGTCTAATCACTTGGGACACCAAGCAATGTCCTTATCACCGCTGGACACAAATTGTGTAATAATACTAAAACTCCAGGACAACATCTGATCAGGTAAGTCACCTTACTTTGGCCTTCTTTGGCCTTCCAGGCTTTACCATAAATCAGAAAACTCATGCCAAGTTCCAACACATGTTTCTCATCTTTTAATAGTTTTTAATAAATGTTCATCGGGCATCTCTCTTTATCTGCTAACCATGTACTGACCTTCACTGGAGGTCATTGTGCCTTTTTGTTGTTGCTGTTGTTGCTTCTCTCTCTTTTTCTTGCTGGAAGTTTCTCAGTGTTGATGATATTCTTAAAGAATCAACTTTTAACTTTGTTTAGCTTTTCAACAGAATAATGTTTTCCTTGAAGGACAGGTTTGCTGAGCACACGCTTTCAGCTTGTCTCACAACATTTGAAGGCACTATTCTGCAGACTCTGGCTTCCTTTCTCTTGTAGTGAAAAAGTCAGCTGCTGGGCTAACTGTCACTCCATCTGTCTGTCTTTTTTTTTTTTTTTAAGATCTATGTATCATTAATATTTTGATGTATATATTTTTTTCAAATTTCAGTTGATTAATTTTCAATTGTGTTTTAAGACTATATTTTTGGTTTTCTCCCTGCCCCGAACATGCTTATTTTATATGTTACTCTGCTTTTGAATTTTGTCTATGATTTTTCTGGTCCTTTGCATGAACTTGACTACGTGTGACTGTTTGTATGAAATACTGTCAGGAGAGCCCCTTAAGTTCCAGGGTGAGGACATTTTCTTCGAGAGAAAACATTAGTTTATGACTGCCTCTGTACATGCTGGGTTGTCACCCACAGACACTTTGAGTAAAATGTTCAGTTTAAATTTTTTTTTCAGCCCTTGCATATATTACTAATTCTGACTCTTACATCATAGAATTCAATTCTGAATCAGAACCATTTCCCCCAAGGTGGAGACCAGCAAAGGCAGAGTTGTGTTTTCTCATTTATTTGTGGAACACTGAGTCCGCATTCTCAGTGGGTGTGCAGTTCCTCAGGAGTGATGGACTCAGGCTGTTAGCAACACCTCACTCCTGCCTGGATCGGTTCATTCTGTCTAATCACCTGTGGAGTGGTTACAATTAACCTACACTCCCAGGGACACAACTGCACCTTCATCTTTCTGCAGAATCTCCTGGAATCGTATTCCTGTTTTGATTTTAGCATCTCAGACTTCCTTAAGTTTCTTGTTAATTCAGATAAGCATTCTTTTTAGAGATTAGAAATATAAATTGTTTATTATTTTTAGAGAGTCTAGTAGAACTAATGTTTAGGACATTAACTTACAAATGGACAGAAACTACGTTTGTGAGAGCAGTATTTTTAAAAATCAGTTTTTATAGAGAAAATGAGCATTCACACATACTACAGAACCAATATACATGGTGTCTGCTGCACAGAAAGCAACTGGTATTATATGTTAAAGTATTTAAAATGTTATGTGCCATTTAATATTGAAATTATTTTAAACTAATTTATCCCACAAGACAATTTCAAAGATACATGAAGTCATATAAAATCAATGAACAGCACAGATTTTTAAAATGTCCATATGCTGCAAAATAAATGGTGTATGGCACGCTTTGTCTAAAGTCATCAGGCATGCACTCCTAAAGAACTGTCATTTGGCTGTTAAAGCAAGAACACACCAAATATATGATGTCATGGCAAGGAATCTGCAGGCATTGCTGGTGGAGATGACCAGTTTTTTAAAAAATATAATCCAAATTATGAAGTTAGGGATTTATTAATATCTCTCTTTTTATCTGTTTTTAAAATGTCTACAAAATCTATGCCTTATGATACTAACCAACAAATACCTTTAAAACAGCCACCAGTGTTGCCAAAGAAAATAGTGCTAATTGATAAGGCATTAACATACTATGATTTGAGCTGTGACCCCCACCCTCTATGCCATGTGACAAGGCTTGATACTGAGTTTATTGCACTGTTTGGAGCGCCCTGCAGCAGCTGAAGCAAGATTACTTGCAGTGTTCACTGAATTGGGATATTGGGACTCTGACCCTCACATCTCTGGCTCCTTTTCTCCTGGCTCCTAGATACCAACCAAGTTTGTTCACCCCAAGTGCCCCCCTACACCCCCAGTGGTATTTATCAATGGCCCCCACACCCCAGTGGTATTTATCAATGCCCCACACACTCCCAGTGGCATTTACCAAAGACCTAAAATCAATAGAGACAAGTGACCATGGGCTGGAACATCTGAAACCAACCAACAAAATAAACCTTCCCTCCTTATAAACTGTGTGCCTCAGGCATTTTGTTATATCAAGGAAAGCAGGTTAACCCAATCCGCAGCTCCCCACAAACAACCACCCACCCGAATAGAAGTGTAAGAGCAAAAAATTAAAAGACAGATAAGCAAAGGCTAGGGGTTTCGGCAGATAAAGAACTACACAAGTTAATTAGTAAATTATTCCTACCTCGGGGCATAAAACGAATAAATGAAATTAAAGTATCAAACCTTTAAACCACTTATTTCACACATATATACACAAGGACAGACAAATAAATACCTCCTCACCCTCCTCCCACCCATGCAAACATAAAAATAAAATCCAACTTAAAACACAATAAACAACAAATAAAGCCAGAAGACTATTACTATTATGACTGATATCTCTGCTGTTATTCTTGGTGACTTAAAATCCAGCCATTAAGCCTTATTCTTATGGCTCCCTTAAGCCCATGTCCAACTTCCATCTGACCAGGGAAATTCACTTAAGAAACTGTCTCCTAAGTACAAAACAAATGTCTCCAAACACTCACCCATTTAAGGCCCTAATTACAGTTCAGTCAACAGTCACTCTGCCAAGATTTCCCCAGGCCTGTTGGCCGCTGGGCACCCCAAGCATCACTCAGGAGTCCTCACTCCTGGTTCTGGTACCCTTGAATACAATATTTCTCTTTGAAAATTTTCTGATCGTGAATTTGAAATTAGAGAAGGCAAAAGATTTTGATTAGGCTATTTCCACAGACTACAAATAAATACCTATTTCGTATCCCTTATGTAAACACACAGGCACCTAAAACAATTCAATGCATTCTTGGTTCGTTTAAAAATCCTTTGAAGTGAAATCTCAGAATGATGAGACAGAGATACCTTTAAGGCAAAAGGGAGATTGTTAGATGGTTCTGGCAAGACTACCCCAAAACACACTTGGCAAATGCAGGTGCGCAGCAGTAATTAATTATTCAATCAGCACTCCGTATAGTCTCCATCACAAAAACGGGAAATATTATAGCTGGGTTTCAGTGAGAAATATTTAATAACTATCTGAGTTTCATTTCTGTTATTGGAATTAAAGACCTTGATAAAAAGCGACTCAGAGAAGAAAAGGTATGCGTCTGCTCCCGGTTCCAGGCACAGCCTATCACCGCAGAGAAGCCAGTGCAGACATTTCAAACAGCCTCTCACATCACATCTAAGGGGAAGAGCAGAGAGCATGAGTGTGCGCATGCTCACCTGCTGTGCTCAACCCTGTTTTCCCACTCTAACGGAGCTTGAAATCCCCTGCCTAGGGAGAGTGCTACCCACAGTGGGCTGGGTCTCTCCATGTCAATTAACTTAAGACAATCTATGTCCACAGACAAAACTGACGTAGAAAGTTCTTCATGAGAGTCTCTACCCAAGTGATTCTAGAACAGTGGTTAGAACAGTGGTTCTCAAGCTTCCTAATGCTGCAAAAAAAATTTTTTTTCGAGACAAGGTTTCTCTGCGTAGCCTTGGCTGTCCTGGTCTCGCTTTGTAGACCAGAGTGGTCTTGATCCACCTGCCTCTTCCTCCCGAGTGCTGGGATTACAGGCATGTGCCACCATGCCGGGCAATGCTGCGACCCTTTAATACAGTTCCTCAGGTTGTGGTGACCACTAACCATAAAGTTATTTTGCTGGTACTTTATAACTGTAATTTTGCCACTGTTATGAATCATGAGGTTATATGATTCTGAAACTGTCACACTCTTGATATTTTTCTTGTGACTTGAATGATAGTCACACAGCTCTGTCATTTTGCTATATCTTTTACCAACTGTAAAAACCCATTTATGAATATGATGGTAATTCATTGGATATCTTACTAAGACATTCCTAATTTGTTATTTAACTTTTAAATTACACTACAGGTTCTGTTATATATTTAAAATGGTTTTAAACATAAAAACAATCATTTCAATGATTTTATTTTGACACTCTTAAGCCCTTTATAGCGCAATTACTAAAACTATTATTACATTTTGTGCTTTTCTAAAAATTTGTGAGGAAAACCTGTAGGGTCCTGAGTATATTTTGTAGAAGGCAGGCATATGATTTTTATAGTTTATATAAAATGACAATGAATTATACAAAATCCACTTGTGCGGTTTCCTCTCCTGATTTTTAAGCTCCGTCTTTTTTCCAAGAACAAGCTGTGATTTATTTATTGAGCTCCTTTTTACTTTATTCCGTCTGTCCAGTTATCTGTCCTTAAGGGAGCATACACCCCATAGCTTTGTTATACACTGCATGGATTGAGACAGATGGATGGAGAGAGAGGCAGAAGGGCTCTCACCCTCCGCTCTCTTCTGTTCATGTTCTTCTCAGCTCAGTTCCTATGGGTATTTTTCTAGAATTTTATAATGCAATCCTTAAGTTCCTAAAATCCAGCCAATGAAACTTTGAAATTTCTCAATATTAAATACACCAAAGGGAAGGCTCGGTGCTTAGAGCACTGGCTGTCTTTCCAGAGAACATGGGGTTGAGTTCCTACCGTATGCATTACAGCTTACATGGTCTGCAGTTGCAGTTCCAGTGGACTTGATGCCTTTTTGCCTCTGCAGGCACTGTATGCATGTGACATATGTATGCCCACACACATATACAGGCAAACACTCATACACATAAAATACATGTAAATTTTTAAAATAAATAGCTATGTACTTGTGAGTATAAACATTTTTAAAATAGTGTGTTTTCTCTCTGGGATTACATATTTTCATTAAATCAATAGCCTTTCTATTTTAGTAGCACCTTAAACATAGTTTTTTATGGGCCCCTTACACGTTTATGTATTACATTTTTATTTTATATTTATGGCTATTTACAATTGAATGATCTGTTCTCAAAATGCTAATATTTTTATAAGAGTTTTATTCTTATCCAACTACTCTGCTAAACATTTTTATTAGATTTTTTTTGATTCATTAATCACTTAACAAGATGCGCACCATTTCAATAATTGAATAAATGTAGCTTGTTTCTTTCTCTGCATTTGGTTCTATTTATTAAGAATTCGTGGTGGTACGCGCCTGTAATCCCAGCACTTGGGAGGCAGAGGCAGGAGGATCACTGTGAGTTCAAGGCCAGCCTGGTCTACAAAGCAAGTCCAGGACAGCCAAGATAACACAGAGAAACCCTGTCTTGAAAAAACAAATATAAATAAATAAGAAAAAAAGAAAGTTGATATTTGCTCAAACTTATATAGAAGGTCTAAATAACAGTAGAATGGTGTGTGTGTATGTATGTATGTGTGTGTGCCTGTATTTGTATGTGTACGTGTGTGCCTGTGTGTATGTATGTGTGTGAGTGTGTGTATGTGCATGTATGTGTGTGTATGTGTGTGTACACATGTGCGTGTGTGTCTATGTGTGTGTGAGTGTGTGTGTGTATATGTGTGTGTTTGTGTCTGTGTGTGTGAGTGTGTTTCTGTATGTGTGTGGTGTGTGTGAGTGTGTGTGTGTGTGTTGCCTCAACATACAGAGAGTACTGGTCTTCAACTTGCCATCCTCTTGCTTTCACTAAGTACTGAAATTATATATGTGCATTATCACATGTGGCTATCAATAATTATTTTTAATGTTTAGGAGGGTTTTGCTTTCATGTAAGTATTTACACTGTGTCTGCAGTACCCTAAGAATCCAAGAGAGGGCATCACATTCCCTGTAACTGGACTTACAGACAGGCATGCACCACTAGCTGGTGCCTGGAGTCAAATCATGGGGCCCTGTAAGAGCAAACGGTCTTCCTAACTACTGAGCCATCTCCCTGTCCTGGCCAAATATTGTTATTCTAAATTAAGGAGCCATTTTAATCTAAAGCAATTTACTCATTAGATCTAGCATCTGTAACACAGTCTCAATTCCATATGAAAAGAAACAAACATCCCGACACCCCCCCACAAATTTCTGTCTTGCACTCTCGCAAGCATCATGCCCACAGCCTAATAGCACAGGTGAGCCAGCGCTGTGATCTAAAGAGCTAGCAAGGTTTTGTGTGTGTGTGTGTGTGTGTGTGTGTGTGTGTGTGTGTGTGTGTTCTTGTTGTTGTTGTTGATGATGATGTTTTCTCTCCTCTCCATAAATGTCAGGGTCCTCACTATTCTGTCAAGCACTCACTCCTAAAATTCAGCCTTGGTCCATTAGTGATGTATGAAAACCAATACTGCTACACTGTATTTTGGAAAGTCTTAAATGACATAGAAACCATACCTGAAAAGGCAACTTAATGAACATGTTACTGTCATGATATCCAGGAAAATGAAAGCCTATTGCACCCCCCCTCCACCAGAACATCAAGGCATTAACTGATTTAATACACATAGGCACATAAAAATTTCATGGCGAGCACAGTGCTGCTTACTAGCTCACCTGGTCTCTGGAGGCTTTTTACCACTGGGGTCCACCTGGTTCTGGGAACTCAGCTATCTCCCTTAAAATATCCATTTCCGGTAGCTGCTGAAGGGCCTCATGTTGGCTCCCTCACTGCACCCGCTTCCTAAGCCTAGTCATTTTGCTGACATGATGAAGTTCCTGGTGAGCACGTACCCTCTTTGCAGGCTTCAGTGCCTTTTTTTTTTTTTTAAATCAGACTCTAAACTATAAAGCACAAGTTAGGTGGAATTCCTTATAAATATGGTAAGAAATGAATATTTATCCAAAGGAAAAGCAATGCCATGCAATTTTCACTTGGAAACCATGTGTTCTAAATATATATATATATAGGTTTGATACAGATATAGGCCATAGAATGCCTTAGTTTATAAAGATTAATGACGCATGGTACAATGAGTGCCTGGTCTTCATCTCAATAGCAGATCAATTAATAAATTGGCTAATGAATTCGGATACTAATAACAACTGAATGTTTACCAAGCAAATCAAGCAATCCCTCACAAGGCACAGGCAGGCGATGCGAGAATTTTGTGCATCTTTCTTCGCAAAGATGATGCAGTTAGCTTAGAATCCTGAGAGCCCAGATGTTTCTGAAGCCTACAGCACCCCATGGTCTCTAAAAGTAATGGAACCGAGCTAGGGGGCGTGTCCTATCAAAACTTCTCTGGGGTGACGCGCATGTGCAGAGCACCTAGCCCACCTGCACACTGCAGCTGGTGGAAGGTTCTGTTCTGTCTGGGTCTTTCTGGCTTTTGGCCTCTGTGGGTCTATCCTCGGAACAATACTATTTGTGTTAGTTAATTTTCCATGTCAACTTGACGCAAGCTAGAGTTATCTCTTTGGAGGAAGCCTCAACTGAGAACAATGCTCCCATAAGGCCAGGCTACAGGCAAGCTTGGGAGCATTTTCTTACTTAGTGATTGATTGAGGAGGGCTTAGCCCATTGTTGGCGGTGCCATCCCTACCCAGATGGTCCCGGATTCTATAAAAAAGCAGGCTGAGCAAGGCAGGAGAAGCCAGGCAATAAGCAGCACTCCTCCATGGCCTCTGCATCGGCTCCTGCCTCCAGGTTCCTTCCCTGTTTGAGTTCCTGTCCTGATTTCTCCAGTGATAGACTACAATGTGGTTGTGAAAATCAAATAACTCCTTCTTCCTTAACTTGCTTTTATCATTAGCATTTCACCATAGCCATAGTAACCCCAACTAGGGTAGTATTGTTTGCTTAAGTTAAAACTAAGTGTGAGTAAGTGTGTGTGTGTGTGTGTGTGTGTGTGTGTGTGTGAATGCATGTGTTCATGTATATGTGCACATGCATGTGTGTATTTGTGTGTATCTAGAAAGAGAAAACATAATATCTTTTTCAACAATTCACCAATTTTCACAGTCAAGCTTAATATATCAAATTTTATCTGCAAGGTCACTTTCATGGAGAATTACATAATACAGAATTTAATTTACCTATGCAAACTAAATACATGAACAGTGTTTTTAACCACTGAAAATGTACATAGTTATAAACATTTCATATATATAGCCAGAATTGCAATTGTAAAATCAAAGTCAAGTTTAAGTTTTGGCTATAGCCCTAAGTGCCAATTTAATAGTGAGTTGCTATAATTATCTTAGGGATAAATTTATGTTGGGATTTTATTAAAACAGGGTATTTCCAGTCATGAAATAAAGTGATCCTTGCTGCAGCACAAAGATTTGAGGCAGTTCTGAGTATTTATGTTATCTATCTATCTATCTATCTATCTATCTATCTATCTTAACTTGTTTTTAATAGTGACGCCATTTTACCACACACAAACGCAAGCTGAAAGCATAAAGTGCACCCCACATTTAGCATTGTGAATGTAAAATAAGGTTTATCTTACCATGCCTGTGCTAGCAATTTGGTGTCCATTCTTGGTACTATATTGCTCAACTTAAGACGTTTTTGTAGGGGCTGGAGACATGGCTTAATGAGGAAGAGCACTGGCTGCTCTTGCAGCAGACCTGAGTTCAATTTCCTGCACCCACATGGTGCCTCACAACAGTCTGTAACTCAGTTCTCTGCAGGCACACACACGATGCACAGATACACAGGTAGGCAAAATATTCACATTCACACACACACACACACACACACACACACACACACACACACACACAAGTAAACATGAAAAAAAGATATTTTTTGTTTAAAAAAATTTAACTCTTCAAAGAACTTATTTATACTTCTTTGTGAGAATTTTGAATCGCCAGAAACTGGTACAAATTTTAAAGGGGCTTTTAAAAATCGATTGCTAAATTTAAAAGGTCAGCAAAGGGCTTTGCTCTTTCTGAACCAAATACACTTTAGCATTTATAACAAATACGTTGATTCACAGGACACCACAGCAGCTGGTGATGTGCTGCTGATGAAAAGCTCATCTTACAAAGATGAAAAATCCAGGAACCATCACCAGCCCAACAGCAATGAAACCATCAATGTGTCACTCAAACAATAAAGTGCAAATGAAAGTGTCAGCCATTCTTTGAGGCTGCCGGAGCCCTAGGTTTCTGGATGTAGTTGTTGGCAGTACAATCATCTGGGTCCTCCATCTGGTCAGGTGGAGGGTGGCCTGACTGGCCGGGCAAACAGTAGACAAAGGAGAAAGGCTTCCCTCTGCTGCAGATGCACGGAAGATCTTGGGGGACTGAGCTCGCAGCAGAGACAATATTATCAAACTAATGGCAGGGGCAATCACCGGACCACCGTGCATCCCAGGTACCAGCAGGACATCCACTTTCAGCTAAGTGCTGGCGTACATTTTTCCTTGGCTCTCGCCGCTGCAGGGGTAAGACAACTCAGCACTCGAGACCCACTGCCTGGTAATAAATTACTATATTGGACACTTTTTGTTTTCTTTCACCAGGGACTTCCCCGTGTAGTCTCACTATCATTACCAATTAAAAGAGAGCCTGCTTCAGCCAACTGTATCTCGCTATGTATCAGCCCCGATGCTCCAATTGCCTTGGCACGTTCCTCAGGGTCAAGAGGCCCCTTTGACCTTTTTCTACTAAGTCTTTCTGACCACTCACTTACTGTAGCAATCTCAGCTGAACAGATGGACACTTTCTGCGACACCATAAAGCTTAGAATATAAAGATAAATGAAATTGTGTCTCAGACTTCAAACTGGTTTATGAGCCTGTTCTGCAAAACCTCCGGTCTTAAAGTCTATAATCTCACCCCCAGCTAATAGAAAAGATGGCTTGTTTCTGTTTAAATTGTTGGCTTTATCATTTAAGTCTGAGAAATGGCAGAATTCTGTAAGATGCTCAGTGAGTTGACTATATTCCTAATTAATACAACATCTGATTTTGAAGTGCAGGGCACTGCTTTCCAGGCTGATTGTTTTTATTAATGGTGGATAGAGGATGTCACTCCACAGTAAAGTGGGCATGTGGAATGAATATTCCAGTTTGCCTCTTGCATAATTTTTCTCGTATTGTATCACTGACTTTCTCAAAGACGACTCTGGTATTTTTGCTCCTTTGAACATAAAAGGGAAACTAGTGAATATTCTCGCTATTGTGACTTTTTGGCATATTTATATGAGTTTACCACCATGGTTATTTGAATATTTTAAAATGGATGGTTTAACCTTGGGTAGCCTATGATATATTTTTCTTCACTTAAAGGCTATCTCCTTTAAATAAAATGAGTATGTTATTTATTGTTCAGGTCAGACTACGTTTTAGAGTCAAATAGTGTGCCGTTAATAATCGTATTAGAACCACAGCTGAGAGCCATGGCCGTCTCAGCCAACCTGGACACATTCTCACGTGAACTCACATGTGTAAGGGCCATTAATTTACTTATGAAAAATAATGAATGTTTGTGCATCACTCATAAAACGTGACTTCTGGCTATGGACATGTCTCTTTTTGTGTAAAGTGCTTCCAACACAAACACAAAGCCTTGGGTTTGGAACCCTAGTACCCATATAAAAACCAGGTGTAGTGTGGGGGCAGGGAGCCATAGGCCAGGTGCGCTGGCCCAAATCAAGAGTGGGGTTGAGACATATCCAAACTCCAGACATCTTGTATTGAGATCATCAGGAGTAGGATCGCTCCCCAACCCCTGCCTGTGGCCAGCATGTCTCAGAAGAGAGAAGCAGAACCCAGATGCTTGCCTGGTAATCAGTCCAACCAAAGCCTAAGGAAATTCGCCTAGTCTAGCCAAAGCTTCAGGTTCAATGACTATCTCAAAGGAAAAATAAAAAAAAGCAGAGAGCAATATAGAGAGACACTCAAAGTCGGCCTCTCATCACCACGTGTGTGTACACACATGTGCACACACATAAATAACATTAGAAAATTAATCTTAACTGTATCACTAATTTTAATAACTGGAAAAATTAGTTTTTTTTCTTCTTCTAAACTTCCAGGTTAATGGGTCTGGAGAGAAGGCTCAGAGTCGGGAGCACTGGCTGCTGTTGCTCTTGCAGAGGACCCCGGGTCAAGTCTCAGCACCCACATGGCCACTTACAACTATCTCTGTAACTCTAATTCCAGGCACTCTGACACCCTCTTCTAGACTCCGAGAGAGCAGGCACACACAGGCAAGACACCCATACTCATGAAAATAAATTAAACTTGCAAATTGAAATTCTGTTTCAGTCCTTAAGCAGTTCAGATTTCTATAGCTCATGAAAAAGAAACCAAGGACCCAATTAAAAGGAATACTGGGAGGCAGGAGAGATGGCTTAGTAGTTAAGAACATGGGCTGCTCTTCCAGAGGTCCTGAGTTCAATTCCCAGCAACCACATGGTGGCTCATAATGATCTATAATGAGATCTGGTGCCCTCTGCTGGCAAGTAGTTGTACATGCAGATATGACATTGTATACATAACAAATCTTTTTTAAAAATAGTGAATCATATAAAACTTTTTATTTCCACATTTTTTACTTCTAAAAATCATGCCACAAGTGTCCTACTGTGTTATCTCTAAAACAATACCTCGGTAGTTGGCTATTAAAATGAACAAATACATCCAGAGTTAGTAAGAAATAATGCATGTGTCTATGTAGTGGGTTTATTTAATGTGTTTACTTTTTTTTATCGGTCTGGAAATTGAAACTATCACTCCACGCATGCTAGGAAAGTGCTGTATTACTGAACTACATCCTACCTTCTATTTATAGTTGATTTAATAGCAAAAACAGACTCATTTTTCAACAGCCCTTGAAGACCAAGGTAAGGGAGAGCTTTAGAGGGGAACAGAAGGAAGACAAAAAAGAAAAAAAACCAAGAGACTTGGTGGAATGTCCAGACTCATTTCAGGGCATCAGCAGATTAGAGAAAAAAGTGGGGGACAATCCCTCTCACCCCCCAGAGAAAAACAACAACCTGCCTCTCTTCACCTCTGGAATGAGAGTGGAGCCAAGAGCCAGCTCTGAAGTTTCAATACCTTAGAAAAACTTCTAAAAGACAAACAGGCAACACTCTTTTCTGAGGCAGTGCCTCTCTAGAAGAGAAGGCATCCTCCTGAGGGAAAGGCTCTGGATTCTTATGGATATAATCTTTGAAATACTGACGTGCCTGACCACTGGGATGTCTTTGAATCAACTGCTTCTGCTGCCTGCTCAGCCTACTGTCTGTATAATGAGCAAAGGGCAGGCTGGTGCTGACAATAAACAAGAAATAAACTGGGGTTATATTAGCTAATGAGACTTGGGCTCTTATTCAATTTGGAATCAATAGATGGATGAAAAGACAGACAGACAGATGACAGTGGAGAGAGGCTTGGCGACAAATTCAAAGTCACACAGCCTTTTATTCAATCAACCAATGCTGAGGAGCCCTGGTGGAAATGAGGCACCACTGTGCTCAGGAGCATACAAAGAGAGAATACTTTCTGCGTCCTTTACCAGATGATCCAAAAGCCATTCTTCCCACAATTGTTTGAATAGAGGTTTTATAACTCAACTTTGGTTTGTTCTTTAGTTTGCAATAAAATAAACGACACTAATAGAAAAAAAATCAAATTCAAAAGCATGTTTATTAAGGAGCTCACTCCTAAATGGCAAAATAGATACTTGTTTCAGGCCCTTTCCTTAAACAGCAACTATTTCCTTTTATTTATTTTTTTTAACCTCTTACTCAGTACATAATTGTCAATTAAGATGACAAGTGTGTGTTGCTAAATTACTAGGAACTCAGCCTCCAGGGAAGAACACTAATTAAAAGTGTGTGCTGTGGGTATGCTGATATGACTCACTCCACACACCTTTGCTTCCCACCATGACACTTTGGTCGGCGGCATCACATTTACACATTATAAACGCCATCCCAATAAACTGACAATTGGCCAAGAGATCAGCAGAGGTGTAGGTCCAGAGGGGAAAAAAGCCAGCCAGAACTGTCTTGCCACTAAACAGAACAAGGGGCAACATTTTATTTACTAAGCTCTTCTCTTCTTTGGAGTGACACATATTTAAATAAAGACTTGGTGCTGAAGAGATGGCCCAGCTGTTAAAAGCCGGTACTACTATAGCAGAAGGTCTGGGTGCCGTCCCCAGCACCTACATCAGGCAGCTCACAAGTGCTCATAGCTCCAGATTCAGGAGATCTGATGCCTTCATTTGACCTCCAGGGCATCGACACGTGTGATATATTTACATAGGTATATCCACATATTTAAAAAAATTAAAAATATATTTAAACAAAGAAGTTTTAACCACAATATTTATATATCTGGAAGCTATACCTCTATGTGGCCTCCAGATATTTTGATCTTTTCAATCCCTTCAAATAACTTGGTAAGCTGAAGTTAGTATAGAAAGTATCATTGGCTAAAACGATATGTAATAGAAACCAAAGTATATGAAATGCTTGAGGACAGAAGTCCCTTTTAAAAGCTGCTAGAGAGATGTCTCAGTGGTTAGGAACACTTGTTACTCTTAGAGAACACCCAGGTTCAGTTCCCAGCACCCACATGGCGGCTCACAACTCTCTATAATTCCAGTTCCAGATGATCAGATGTTCTCTGCTGGCTTCTGATAGCACTGCACACATGGTGCACAGACAGACAGATAGACAGACATGCAGGCAGACCTTCTTACACATAAAGTGAAGAGGAAAGGGGCCTTGTAGTGACATCTCACAATCTGGTAATTGATTGACAAAACTTTATAAATTGCTTTATAGAAGAGATAAGAAGTAAGCCAACAAGCCAAATGAGAGCCCTCAAACTACTGCCCTCAAACTCCAATGCATGCATGCATGTTCACCCTCAAACTCCAAT
>OU015755.1:44776554-44827361 GCA_907169655.1 Acomys percivali
CACACACACACACACACACACACACACACACACACACACACACACACCTAGGAATTCTACTTCTAGATACTGACCAAAAGATTACAATCAAGATTTCAGAGAAACATGAGTGCTCACTGCAGTGTTATCCATGATAACAGAGATGAGGAAAAAAACCTAGATGTCCATTGACAGATGAATGGATGAAGACAAACATATTAAAATAGCTGTGATAAAATAATATTTGGCCCTAGAAGGAAATTCTACAACCGATGACTAAGCAAAACAAACAACAACAAAAACAACAACAAAGATTCCTCCATAACAAAGATGCTATGGGCCTGATGCTGAATAACAAAAGCCAAACACAGAAAGAACACCGCAAGATTCTACTTAAAAAGAAGAGACGCAGAATAATCACCTTCACAGACCAGCCAGGTGCTGGGGTGGGGTAAGCTATTAGTCAATGGACAGGAAAGTTTTCACCCAGCAAACTGAAGAAGCCCTAAGGTCCCCTGGAAAGCATCCTGTTTGATAGCAATACTCAATAGGAATTAGCAGTGAGTGAAACAGTAAGGCCAAGTCTAGATTCTAACACCACCCAGTCTCCTTAGGAAACTTGAGACAGCTATTTATTTATCACCTGTCTTTAGCTACTGAGTCATCTCTCCACTCCTGGCTTTTTTTTCTTATGATCCATCTCTTCTCTCTATACACGTAAGCTATGTGAGTCCAGGCTCCTGAAATCCCTAGTGTCCAGGGTATGGGGCACACAGTAGGTATTCAACAAGTATCTGAAGAGTGAATTTTCTGCTCGACTTAACTCACTACAAAATTTATACAACATATATACCAACGAGTTCAAGGCCTACTTGGGAAAGTAGTAGCATAAATGAGGCAATGTGTTGGTACTTTAAAAGCGAGCTAGCATGTGCTTATTGACCAGGGAGCACCTGAGCAGGCAGAGAGAGCCTTGGCCAGGAAGAGACATGTAAGGACCAGAGTCAGCAGTGCCAGCATGTGGAAAAACATAAGCCTACCGAAAATTACTGAGCAGCCTCACCCACCAGATCTCGGTGAAGTATTAAGAGACAGCGAAGAAGAGGAAATCCTTCAAGGCTTCCCAGTCTCTTGAGGCTCTGAACCAATCCCATCCAAAGAGAAAGATGTGGGTATTTGAAGTGGCATACACTGGAGTGGAATGGGCTCTCTCTCTCTCTCTCTCTCTCTCTCTCTCTCTCTCTCTCTCTCTCTCTCTCTCTCTCTCCTGTCCTGTTTCCAAAGCAGGAAGCTGCTGCTTGAGGGCTCCTGTGCTTGGGAAAGGAAGCATAAATAAACCCTCTTCATATTTATCATACATCCATCTCTAAACGTTATTGCAAACCTGTTGATTAGATGGCTGATAGCTTTGGGGGTTTTATATTAAGGGGTGGGCTTGGAAAGTAATTATCCGAGAGATGAGGAGGACTCGTGACACACAATACAATCCTCAGGCTACGTCTGAGTGATTATTTTAGATAACTTTGTGACTGGGAGAAATGAGCCTTAGATTGACAGACAGGTAAGTGGAGGCAATACCATAAAGTTGGCTGGTGAACAAAGCCATCTTAACCATGTCACCTTTTGTCTATCTGGCTCTTATAAGGGAACTGCTATTTGCGTCTTACCTAAAGTGAAGCCATTGACTCCCCGTGTGCCAAATATCCTAGATTTCATTACCATTATTGAATAATCTTTTAAAGTTTATTAAGCCAGCAGATTGTGGCACTTGCTCTCATCATATTTTGTGGTGTTTCTATGGAAGTGTTACCTGATCATTGTACGGTCTTTTAGAGACAGACATACAAGTGTCCAAATCCTTTCTAACATATTCATTAGAGAAGGAAAGGTGGATTTTAACTATTGCAGTTTCGACAAAGCTGGCACAGTGGTGCACACCTCTAATCCCAGGACATGGGAGGCAGAAGCAAGAGGAGTTCAGTAAATTCAAACAAGCCTGGCCTATGCAGTGAGTTTCAGGGTAGCCAGCACTATGTAGGGAAACCCCCTGTCTCAAAACAAACCCCGTGTTACAAATGGAATTATAATAATCTAAAGTAATGCAGTAAAAACACAAAAACTGTTGGAGGGTCTGTGCATTGTCAAAGCATGCACTCACAGCTACGCACTGCACATTCTATCTCTGGTGATAACTGTTATCTTGACTAAGAAGGGTAGATTATGTAAGTCAGTGCAAAACTAATGGTAATGAATGGATAAATCGTAAACACATGGAAAAGTAGACATTTTCTGCTACCATCATAGTAAGCCCATTCTTCAACATGGCAGAGATTAAGGTAAAGTGTGTCCTTGGGGTTATATAAGATAACCCTTAGTTTATGCAAAAATCAAAAGCACATGGGGCTGGGGGACACATTAGAGTCCTGAAGACAATTTATTTTATTATCCATAAACTTGACTTCAACTATGAGCTGAAGAAAATGCTTATGTGTGGTGGTTAGCTGACAATCCCACTGTACATGAACTCTACAGACATTCTAGACCCAGGTGAGCGTTTACATGTGGCCACCCATATCCACCAGGGATAAATATTCTCACTCAAGTCTCCAGGTGGTCTCACAGGAAGCCAGTGCCTGTGCTCTTCTCTCTGTATTCCAGACACAGCCACATGGCGAATGCCAAGGTGTAGGGTTATAAAACTCAGTCTGGTGGAAGGGACAGAAGAAGGAAAACAAAATATTTGCTACCAAACACGAAATGGACAAAACCAGGTTTTATATAATGAAAAGAGACCTCTTAAGAGGTATGAAAGAAAGTGCTGGGGATGAGCAGGATGTGTATTTCATAAGCTTTGGGAATGGCTTTTGAAAAAGCATCTTAGTTGCCAGGATGCTGGGGGGGAAGCCTACCACCATCAATAGAAACCATGCAGTGTTCAGATCTGTTTGTGTATGAAACTACGTACGTAGGAAAACAAAGTCCTGCTGCACACACAGCATCTTAGGAACCTTTAATATCCACAAGGAATAGTGATAATTGGTGGAAAAGGTTCTGTAGGATGTTTACATTTAGGATGAAGATGGTTGTTTTCAGAGACGCTAACTAGTCTGGAGCTGAAGGCACGCCCAGGATGCCACTGTGAAAATTCAATTCTGAAAAGACAGTTAGGAAAGAACCCTAGCTGGCTGTGTGTTCTAATGAAACACATTCAGATTCTTAGCTTCAATAAACAAAGCTAACACTTTAATACATTTTCTTTTAATAGCCCAGAGGAAATATTCCAGGAGAATAAATGCTTTTGTCCAAGAACTGCTTCTTGTAACATTTTTGCATTTTCTGCTCTTAGAGACAGCATCAGCATCGGTCACTGATGCCAGCACTGGCGTGTTGTGTTTCCTTAAATGGGCCCAGAGGGTGTACCCAGTCAGCAAGTGACATGGCCAGCTTCTAAAGGGAGAGTTTATTCTCCTTTCCTTTCCTGTTCTAAATTTTTTGAATTAACTCAACATCTGAATTTCTATAATTTTTCTTTTTTGTTCTTGAAGCTAGTGTCCAGTGTGCTAGTAATAAATACAAATACAAAGAGAATATTCCTGATGAAAGATGATGATTTTATTTCAAGAAGCTTTACCACCAGAAACAAGGGCCTCAAACAGGACAAATCTGACCCCATTGGGGAGATTTTTGCTTTAGCAAGATAGTGGTTTGGTTTTCTCAGTGAAGTTGATAGGAAGAGATAACCAAAATTTTAAAAGCCATGGGGTTTTCTTTGCCTGTTGTTTTCTCTTGTGCTTAAAAACAAACAAACAAATAAACAATTTAGAACTGAAAATAAAAGGAAGGAAAGAAACTAAGGACAGGAGAAGAAAATGTTCCTAAGCTGTCATAGGTCAGACAGCACGACCATAATCATACCACTCATATGTGCTAAAGACCTATCAAATTATTCGTGTCGATAAAGACAAATTTTTAAAACATATGGAGTAAATCATGTTAATGGTGTTTCTTGGTTAAGTTTAGCACAAAATGGGATGCCTGATTAACTTAATTCTTCTCAGCATTTCTGTGCTCGAGTCATTCCTCAGTTACCCACGCCAACGCGCACGTGCATGCACACACACACACACACACACACACACACACACACACATACACGTTAACTGATTAGTACAGAAAGAATTTAGCTCTGGAATATTTTCAAGATCCTAGAGCTTCACACCCCAACAGGGTTGACGGGACCCTGCGTGGGGAAGAGTCATAAAGTAGACCCAGGCTGCATGGAGCACTGGAGAGGTGGCACCAACATTTATTCATTGAAAAAAATCTTCCACGAGAATTAGCAAAAGAGATAACAGTCACAGAAATCAAAGCTGAGCAAAGCCCTTCTCTGGGAGAAATCAGGATTGCCTATCAGCAATTATAAAAACAATAACGTTGACCTTGAGTGTGCCTTAAATGTCTTTGTTCACAATTGGCTCATCGGCTTTATGAATTTTCAGTTGCTATTGCAGTCAAGGATTCAGTAAACGTAGAGCTGACCAATAATAAGACAGCAGCTGTTTCGGCCAAGCCCAGTGGAAAGGCATTTGAGAGAGGACACATCACTCTGGCATTTTCTATGTTAAAAATGACAGCTCTTCTAGACTGCACTCAGCACACCTTAGATGAAGACTTACGACATCTCAGGGAAATACCGATAAAAATCCAAAATCACATACAGTCAAAGCAAGAAATAATTTAAACAAATTATATCTGCAATCCTGGGAGATCAATAGTCAGTAGAGGTTTTTTATAACTTGAAATGTTTTATGGTTTGAGATTTTACCCTAAGACTTTTTTTCACCCCTCATCTCAAGGATGCAATTTTACTCTCTCTGCTATGCGTTAAGCATAATGTCTAGTGATAAGAGAGATACCCGACCAAAGAGGAAATAATAGAGGGCCCCAATCAAAGAGGGTGAGAGAGAGAGACGGGTACTTGTGAGGAGTTATTGGAATTAAGAGATTCAATAACTATTTCCGCCAGTCAGGTATCATAGCAACCTTTCATTGCTAAAAATAAAAGAGAGAGACAGAGAGAGAGAGAGACAGAGAGAGAGAGAGAGAGAGAGAGAGAGAGAGAGAGAGAGAGAGAGAGAAAGTGCTAGAAAAGTCCCCAAGGCTAGTCCCCAAACTCACAAAACTACTTTGGGAGAACAACACTGTCAACATCTGTTGGTGTTGCCATGGGCACAGTCACAAAAGATTCTGCCATCCATATTGAAAAAAAAAAAAAAACAAAAACTACACACGCAGAGAGGGAAGGGGACGTGGAAGATACATTGACAAGCGAACATCAAGAAGTCATGGGTCTCGCTCTGTAACATCAGCCACGATTCTGCCTGTTTTTACACTAATTCTTTTCTACAGAGAACAGAAATGCCAGCTTCAGCTGCCCCATAACTGGTCCTCAACAGGAATCAGGGTGTGGAAATCACATCCTAAAAGTCTTCTTGGTACTGTCTGTGGCGCGTCTTAACTGGAAACTCAAAGTGGATTGCATTTAAAACAATATTTAAGCTTCCACTTCTCCGCCCTCGATAGCTGTTGATAGGTCCACAGAAAAGAAAAGAACAGATTCCTAGGAGCCAGAAGCTGATATTGATTTTTTTTTTTCCTTTTTCAGCAGTGAGTCTCCGTTCTGTGTGGCTGCCGTCAAAGGCAATCTCTAACAGCTGGAGTCAAATTGTACTATTTAGAGAAAGAGCCCTTGTCAAGTGGACCGTAAGTCCCCCAACAATACGCTATTCAAATGGCACTTTGCCACACAAATTGCTGACGGGATGAATAACCTGTGGCGGTGGCTGAGGCCGGTATCAAAGTTTCGTTTTTGATGAGAGGTTTTTATGCTCACACACTAAGCAAGCTTTCTCTGGAGAACTGTGAGGTTATATACCATGGGCCTCGGAATGCTGCAAATAATTTAAAAATCTGTTTAAATGCATCAAGGGTAAGTTGACAGCATTAATATGGGTCTGGTGTTAACTGCATTTGTCACAGGGGTGGGGGCCGTGGCCTTCGGTAGCTGGCACTCCCCCTTCCCCCACCACCCTCCCCGGCACGTGCAGCACAAAGCTGGCCTCTCTCGCCAGCCGTGCACCATGAAATAGATGCATTTTGCTTTTATAACCCTGATTTACATGGCTGACGAATGCTTAGATTTGAGCCAGGCTTTGAAGTCCTCTGAGGAAATTCAGGGTGGGTCCTGTGCAGGAGGCTGGCAGCTGGGGTCACTTCACCATGCTTAGTCTTTCTGTGGTGACCCGACCTCCTGAGGTAGTTTTGAAACAAAGCTGTGATAGCCTCCAATAGTTTCCTGTAGCTGAGGCAACTTTCTGAATAAAAATAAATAAAAATTAAGTCTAAATTCATGCCATTGAATAAGAGATAGGATACTTTTTTCACAAGTCAGATAATTTTTTAAGCATTATCAATCATGGAAGCTGTAATTCACCTTACAGAACCTTCTGAGAAATAATTACCTTCTGTCAAAAATATCCATTGCTTTATATATGGTTCAAAAAACAAATTGACACACCCATATCAACACTATCTTACATTCTCCTATACTGCCTGAGGTGGGGAGGTGTTGCCAGCCAGTCACTGTGTTCTAAGTAGCGATTAAATAAAGTAAAATATTCAGGACAAAAATCAGAACACTAAATTTAAAGACCTGGATGTTTTCAATTTAATAAAAAGTTGATTTTCTTACAAAAGTATGCAAAACTTCCCATGTCGCTTATACTTTGATCAACCATCAAAGGGCACGCCATCCAAATAACCTACCAAAGAGGTGAAAAGTAACATTCTGTGTGGGAAATGTATATATATTTTTATTTTAGTTTTGATTACGTATATGTGTGTGTGTGTGTATGCTGTGTATGTGCAGAACCACACATAAAGCAGAGAGATCTATGGGCACACGCGGACAGTGTGGCATGTGGCACCAAAGTTCACGTCTTCGTCTCTGTAGAAACACAGGAAGCCACTGATTGTAAGATTGCCCCGTTTAAAGGCTCCAAACAAGAGTGAGTAGGCGCTCGAGGGAAGCCATAGGGCCATGCGGAGCCAGGCATTGCTTAGATCCCTCTTCAGGAAGGAAGGCCACCCCACTGTGAGTCACTGGGCTCACAGGCAGATTACAACTCTGGTCACTTGTGGGATATGTCTCAAAACCGGAACAAAGGTCCTAATCTTGGGAGAGAGGCCAAGCAAGGTTATAGGATAAGTGCATGTATACCACAGGCTTCCTGTACTGGGATACGTTTGCTCTTTACTTTCTATTACACACACACACACTTATAAATGCACACACGCATATACTCAGTTGTACTGGAAATCAAAATTTGCAGGGGCTTTTGGTTGTTGTTAGTTCTTTGTTTTACAAAGGATGGTACTTCCAGCGCATACAAGTACTGATTTCTATACAAGAATAGAATATAATGTATT
Source organism: Acomys percivali (assembly GCA_907169655.1). Lineage (NCBI taxonomy): Eukaryota > Metazoa > Chordata > Mammalia > Rodentia > Muridae > Acomys > Acomys percivali. Next base: position 44,784,022 of record OU015755.1, read on the forward strand.
GACAAAAAAATAATTCCAATTTACATTCCATCATATATACATATATATTTTGGGATTACATCATGTACACAAATATGAAATTAAAATAAATGACTCTATTAAAATTTCAGATATAGAACAGGGTGTGGTGGTACATGCCTATAATTCCATCACTTGGGGAGGCAGGGCAGGTGGATCTCTGTGAGTTCAAAGCCAGCCTGGTCTACAAAGCTGGCCTATAGGACAACCAAGGCTACACAGAGACACCCTGTCTTGAAAACACAAACAAAAAAATTTAAACATAGAAGGGGAGTTACAGATTCTTCTCCCGATATCTCCTGACCATCCAGTGCAAACAGGTCTACTAAACCATAGATTGGCAAACCACAGCCAGAATATCATGTCTGGGCCACTGCTTGCTGCTGAAGGTCAAGTCTCCCTAGATATTCATCCCATGGTTACCCCTCCACTCAACAGCACAGCTGAGTAGGAGCCAAGGCAAAGCTCCGAGCTGTGACCATAATACAGTCACTCCCTGATTTTTACTGAGAGATTCGCATAAGTTTCTTCATGATCATCATTGTCTTAAGCAAATAATGTGTAGATCACAGGTATAATCTTAAATTGCACAGCAGACATCTTAAAACAACATAAATAGAAAATGGGTAAAGTTGGTTTGAATAATTTTTTGTTTAATCTCATATTTCCAAAATGCATGTGTTTAGCATTTTGTTCTGGTCTTATTCCAAACACCAGCTCGAACTGTCATGTTTTCTACTCAGTTCATCGGAGACCTTCTGAGACACTGCAAATGACATGCGCTGCGTCAATTAAAATACTCCTTTTACCCATTTTATAGATAAGAAGCACAATGAAAAGCTGAACACACACACACATACATACATACATAAACACACACATACACACACACCATACACACACGCACACACACACATACACTTATAAAATAAAAACTAGCCAACCAATGAACAAAATGAGTTGTGTCTTTGTACAATACCATGTAGCCACAAAGATCAGTGTCGTGTAGCAATGATTTTAGTCCGGTTGTTAAATCCCTACCTCAAAGCTAAATTTCTCCCAATGCTATTTAAATGGATTCTATCCTGTTTCATCCTCTGCCCAATCTAAGAAAAGCAGCTCCCACCACCACCATGGTATTGTTGCCTGTAAATCCTTTAAGACCCTCACCCTCCTCCTCTCAGCCCCAAGACCCCTCTTTGTTTAACAGCAGAGATTCAGCTCTTACAGCAATTCAAAGTGCACAAAAATTTTAAATGATTTTTATGGTATTTTCTATTCCCCATAACCTGCCCCCCATTTATATGTACTATCCAAATGAATAAAAAAATTGAATAAAAAATTCTAGGAATGTCCTAATATTGGCCCACATGAGTTCTACATGTTATCTCCTATCTAAATAGTCTGTTCTGTTGCTACCTAGTAGCCTGCCTGTGCCTTACTAACATTGACATGTACACACAAACACAGGCACAGATACAAAGCAGTCTTGGAGGGTGTAAAGCTCATAGGCTTGCAGTCTCCCAGTTTTCCCACTTATGAAAGAATGTGGTTCACACACTTTTTGGACATGCTTTTCCTTGTGAAATTCATGAATCATTTACTATATTCAGAGTAAATCCCTTATGAGCTGGGGAGATGACTCAGCAGGTAGAGCTCTTACAAATATGAAAAACTGAGTTTGAGTACCCGGAATTCATGGAAAAGCTGGGTGCAGTGTCAGACATTTGTAATCACAGTGTTCCTATGGTGAGAAGAGAGATAGAGGGGCAGGTAGGAGGGTTCTGGAAGCTTGCAGGTCTTCTACTCTGGATGACATACATGACAGTACACAACAGAGACCCCATCTCAAGCAATATGGGTGGCAAGTAGCAGCACCTGGAACTGTTCTCTGAACTCCATATGTGCACCAGGACATGTGTGTGCACACTCTCACGTGCGCATCACATGCACACAGAAATAGATTTTTTTTTCTTTTGAGACAGGGTTTCTCTGTGTAGCCTTGGCTGTCCTGGACTTCCTTTGTAGTCCAGACTGGCCTTGAACTCACAGAGATCTGCCTGCCTCTGCCTCCTCTGCCTCTGCCTCCCTGAGTGCTAAGATTACAGCCATGAGCCACTGTAATGCAGCATATATTAATAACGTACAAGTTCACCTCTGAGATTTCACACTTTAAGATAAATGATCTCAGCACCTTGGCTCTAAGACAAATCCTAAACCAACACATGAGTGACTTACAAGGGTGACACCTCATACAGAACACAAAGAGGAAAGCAGAAGCACAAATATGAACACCCAAGGCCACCCCAAATCTAGTGACAGCAGGGGCATGTGGAGGAAAGAGAAGACTGTCCCGTCTCCTTTGCTTCTCCACTACAGAGAACAAAGGCTGGAAATTGTATACACTGCTCAGGCAGAGGGCAACAAGTAGAAAATCGAGTGGGAATCAGCCTACAAGTAGGATGACACGACCAGGGCATTTTATTGCTTCTTGAAGTCAAGAAAGAAACAAAATTATATACAGAAAATGAAATGTGTAAACACTGTTACCACTACCTAAAGGATAACATTGACCTGCAGAAAGAAACAGCAGCCAGTTTAACCTACCTTCTGGGACCCAGGGAGAAAAACCGGCACCCAGTGAAAGTGATTTTTTTTCCAGACAGACCTTACACCTCTCCCTCTGAAACACACAGGTCAACAGACACCTAGCCCTTGTCTACTATTCTAGAACAATCCATACCGCACTATAGTGCGTGCTTATTGCACAAAATGGTTCATTTCCATGATACTTTCAGACACAGGTATGTAGGAGCCTACTCAGATTCACCCCCACATTGCCGCCTCCCGCACCTTGTTTCTACTCCACAGTGATACGCGTTTCACTACAACAGACAGGAAGGCAGCTGCACTGGGATGGGGGTGAACTGAGCCTCATTGACCCAACCACACACATAATTCAACTGAAATTTTATCATAGCTATGCAAGCATCCTTACAAACATCCTGTTTTCATGTTAAGAATGCTAAGTGCCAGGGCCGGAGAAGTGGCTCATGGGTTAAGAGCACTGACTGTTCTTCCACAGGATCGAGGTTCAGTTCTCAGTACAACACAACGTGGGTGACAACTATCTGTAACTCCAGCTCCAGGGGACCTGACGTGCTCTTCTGTCCTGTACAGGCACTGTATATCCACAAGGTCCATACATGTAAGCCAAAATAAATAAATACAAACCTTGGCAGCCTCAAAACAGTGCAAAAATAGAGAGAGCAAGCTATTTGGTTTAACATTTAAAGAAGAAAAACATAAACTGAAGTAGGTTATCTGAACAGAATAGTAAACAGAGAAACGCAATCTTTAGGGGACTTTCATTCTATTTCAACCATGACCCGGCAAGTTGGTGGCATGATGGGCTTAGATACTACAGTATCTGACTTTCAGAACGCACTGAGCCAATTCCCAAGGCTGGCATCACAAGGACCATGGGCATTGGGTCAGCATCTGTGCTCTGTAGCCTTCCAGCTTTGCACCTTGAGACTGGACCATGAAGCAGTGTGATTTTCCAGCCATACTTCTCACTGCTCAGCAAGTAAACACTGTCAGGCAACAGACTTCCTACTAGGTGTTCAGTTAGCATCTGACATCTCAAATAAAATCTCATAAAATCCAAATCAGGTCCCTAACCCTATAAGGTGGTACAGAAGCTCAGACGTGTGGCTTGGCTTCCATCTCCTTAATGAATGGTGAGACATCTTCTGTTTCTAATATAAATGTTCACACAAGATAAAATTAGGATCTTTGCTAAGTTTTTGTTAAGAGCATTGAAATAGTGGGAAATGGTAAGATATGAAAATCATAACTTAAAATCCTCAATTCCCACATCTTCAACTCAAATAATTTTGATATTTTTAAAAATCTTATTTATATTATTTTCAATTATGTTTGACTGTATGTGTCTACACATGGGTATAAGCATGTGAGAACAGATGCCCAAGAAAGACAGAGACATCAGATCTCTGGAGGTGTAGTTATACACAGTTGTAAGGACCATGTGGATTTGGGGATCTAAACAGTCGTCCCCTGGAAGAGCAGCAAATGCTCTTGATCACTGAGCAATCTCTCCAGTCACCAATTTTGATTTTCTAAAAATCCTTAGAGTCAAACATGTTACTGAAAATTTATATATAAAGTATTAATTAATAAGAAAATAATTTATATCAGCAATAAGAACAATGAAATATACAGTATATAGTGGCCCTTAGAACAGTGGAAATTTATTAGATAATATTATAAAAGATATTACCATGAAAAAATACTAGGTATGTCCACACAAATGGCATAGGTAAAGATGCTATGAAGACAGCATGAAAGACAAAAATGGATAATAATATCTCAAAGAAACTAGATTAAATCATTATAGCATGTCTAGAAAATTAAAATAAGCTAGTTTACATGAGCAGCAATCCTGAGTAAAACACACTAAATACATTCAACTGAAGAATTAAAAATGGATCCAAATTATAGAATATAATCACCACCATTAGAAAAAAAAAGATCTAACATGTGAGTTGATAGAATAGTAACTTCATTTTTTAATGAGCTGAAAACTTTACTGTCACAAATGTCATTGCAAGGATAGCATTCTCTTCAGAGTTAGGTAGGTTTCCCCATCCTGTTCTACCCAATATCACTAGCCGACCACGTCACCTGCCCCCCTGCTCCTCTGCCCACAGGTTAGCACCCTGTTCTGTAAAGGCATGCTCTTTCTTACCCCAGTTGCTATTTCCTTGCGGAACACAAGACAGATGTGGCCTCACCTTACATGAAGGCTCCAGCTGCAGACCAGGGCAGGACAGCAGCCCGGGCTGGTGGGGGCTGGATGACCTCTGCTCTACGCTTTTGTGTCTGTGTGTCTCAGAGGCCGCTGACAGTGTAGGCTCAGCTCTGACAAGCTGCACATTGTCACCACCATTGAGGATAATCCTTGCCCTTTCTCCTGTCTCATGCCTTTCCAAGGTGCCTGGAGAAGGAAAATCAGAACACAAAACAAATGTAAGCAAAACGCACACCAGAATAGAATACAGAGACCTCACATGAGGCTTCCTCAGGAAGGCTTTGGCTCTTTAAGCTGTCATTCCTGCCTTCTTATGACAGAAAGAGCCAGCCTCAGAGCTCTGTCTAGATAGTTTAAATGTTGTCATCAACTATGAAACAGTGGACTTGAAAGTGCACCCCCCACTAAGAGCCTTTTTATCCACTAGAACCGACAGTCCATCTGCGAGTCTCCATAACTAAAATCCCTCTTATTATCCAGTGTGAAAGTGATCAATTAGGAACAACCATGGACTACCTTTGTGTTGTCTCTAATGTCCCAGCTCACAGACAACAGAGATTCTGAAGTGGCCGTCTGAGGCTTCCAGGTTTGCAGTGTTTCTACTGGTAATGTGTAACTTACTTAAATGATTAGGGTTGCCGAGGACGCAGGGCTTAGAGTGCATCTGCCCTCACTCAGAACTCCCCAGATTTTGCTGTTTTTATTGCTGGAGTTTGTTACCATCAGAGCCTTTCTGTTGTATTTCTTATGTTATTAGAACTGGAATTAATCTCCTCTGCCTTCTGACATCTGACCAGCTCCAGAAGTGGTGCTGACAAGTCCAATTTAAGTTTAAAAGGAACAAGTATGGGAATTGGAGAGATGGCTCATCAGTTAAGAGCACTGGCTGTTCTTGCAGAGAGCTGTGGTTGGGCTTTCAAGCTCATAACTACCTGTAACTCCAGCTCCAGGGGATCCAGTGCCCTTTTCTGACCTCTGTGGATGCTGTACTCCTGCAGTATACACACATATAGACACACATACACATGTGTAATTAAAATAAATCTTCAGTGTAGGTTGTTGGTTGCTTTTTTTGGGCTATAGATGTTTATTTTCATTGGGAGTTGTTTTTAAATTATTACTCATCTTATCTAGAGAAAAAACAAGGTTTGACTCAGGGATGCCTCTCTTTTCTTTTATCTTTCATCCTCAGGTTTGGAGATAGGGGTTGAAAAGAAAGAAGGAGGAATATAGAAATACATGGGGATGATAGGACAAAAAGTAGATTAGTGAATCTGCTCCTCAACTTAATGCCTTAATTGTTACTCACAAGGTTTTTTTTAATTCACTGGTATAGAATTTTGTATATTGAAGCAAAATACGTTTAATTTTGATACATTGGTATGAATTCAAATTTAATATTATTCTTCACACTTATAATATATATTTCTATTCTAATATGAGGTGTTATATACATACAACTCAATTATAATACAAAGTTTACTTCCAATACTTTGAAAGTGCCATTGCAGGCTGTTTAGGATAAGTAAGTTATACAAGTCAATTGTTAGTTGATCAAACCATGGTCATGTCGATTACTAGTCTACTTTTATCACAAGAATATACATGCTGGGTGTAACAAATAGATATGATTTGATAGAAAGATAAGGTAAAATCATTATATAAGGTCTTCACAAACTTCAGAGACCTACAGAATATGGCATTTAAAGATGTTTTTATTATTTTAAAGATTCATTGACAATGAGACAGGTTAACTCCTGGCAACACCCAGGTTATCTCAAAGAAGATGATGAGCATCAAAGAACCTCCTTGTGGAGATGGCTTCAAATGTGGCAAACAAGCCACTGGGCAAAATGTTCTCATTTCTACCACAGACAGAATTCTGTCTTAAAATGGACAAGCTTGGATATAGGCAGAGTCAATGGCTAAACTCTGCCAAGACAGGGTAGGCAAGTCCTCAATAGCTCCTGCCTCACAAATATGTCTGCCCAATATATTGGGACAGAAGGCTGAAGATGCTGCTGCAACATTAGAGAGAGTTTTGGGTGACTGTTCAGGCAGCAAACTGTCTCTGTCATCTTCTCATTTGGGAAGCTGCTAACCTGCACTCCTTGTATACTCAGCTAATTAATTTTATTCCTTTTCAAGTCTCTTATGGGGTTGAAGAACAGATAGTTTAGTTTTACAATTAAACTTAGTTGTTTAGGGGTTAAGATGTTTTCAGGTCCAGATGGATGCTTTAAGTTGATAATGATGAGATACAGTAGGTATTGATTTACATTCAGAAATTTATACTCACTAAAATAGGGAAGATGTTTTCCTCAAGGTTGCCAAATACAAATAGCCAAAAACACTAAGAATGTAACATTTATATAATTCCTGATTGTTTCATAGTTCTCCTTGATGTAGGTAGTTTATTGTATATATGTGTAATAATATAAATGTATATGTAAATAATAAAAAGAAATTTAAAAAATAAATAAAATAAATATTTAAGAAAAGAACAAGTAGACTGGTGTGGTGGCATACGCCTGCAATCCCAGAACTCAGGGAGGCAGAGGCAGGTGGATTGCTGTGAGTTGGAAGCCAGCCTGGTCTACAAAGTGAGTCCAGGACAGCCAGGGCTACACAGAGAAACCTTGTCTTGAAAATAAATAAATAAATAAATAAATGAACAACTATTAAATTTACCCGTGTTGGCCGGGGTGATGGTCACTATGCAAGCATGAGGGCTGGAGTTCAGATTCACAGTACTCATGTAACTGCTGCCAGGCCAGGCCAGCCATCTGTAATCCCAGCATTCAAGAGACAGCCTTGGGGATCCCCTGCCTAGATTAGCCCACATGGTGAGCTCTGGGTCCAGTGAGACTCTACCTCAATAAATACAGCATAGAACAAGCAAGGAAGATAGAAGACATCATGGCTTTGCCCCCAAATTCGTACACATGTAAGCGTGCGCACATACACCAGAAAACTGGCATACATAAACACAAAACACACACAAACTCATTATAATACACACACACACACACACACACACACACACACACACACACACACACACACACACACTGATCAAAGGACCAAAAAGCTTAGTAGAGAGAGATACTGCCTGTCTGTAAGGACCTGAGTTTGGGAACCCAGAACCTAATAGTAAGTCAGTTATGGTCTTGCAAGTCCATAGCATAGAGATGGGAAGATCAGTTGTTGGCTGTCAGACTAGTCAAAATCCATGCTCCAGGTTCAGAGAGAGAGAGACCTTGCCTCAAAGAAGTAAAGGGTAATGAAGGAAGACACCTGACAACACATGTAGGCACACTACACTCATACTTGCACATTCATATATAAAAAGAGTATTAGTAATCTTTTATTAAATATAACTCATACCCAACTGAACAAAAAATGATAAGAAAGTCAATAATTAATGCTCTAATACAGATTTTAATTTCTTATTATTCCTTCCCCACCAATGGGGGAAAGTTGTAGTATTTGTTAAAGATAATGCTCATCAATAATAAGAAAAGATCAGCTAAATTAATTATAATAGGAAAGTGGTAGTAAAAACTATAGATCGCTCTCCTGATAGGAAGCTTGATGTGAAAACTCTAGTAACAACCGTTCAATGCAGTCTTGGTCTCCCTCATCTCACTTGTTAACACCATCACCATTAATTGGTGTTTTGCACTCTAAACTGGTACTGGCCATCAGGCTACAGCAGTAGGAACAATTTTAGTCCAGGGACTCTTGACAATGTCCCCCCATTGTACTCATTTTAAATTTGTAAGTAAATGTCTTGAATATCAACTTCTAAATCAAAGTGTCTTTTGCCACAACAATTGAGATTCTGTCAACAAATGACGGCAGCAGCAACATTAGGAAAATCTCTCAAGAAAGACAGTAAAACTTTTTCAGATCAAAGGCTACATCATCTTCCTGGAAAGTAACTGCATTCTGGAATTTACAACCACAAAATTTATGGTCTTTCTGAGAGATCTCTCTTTCAACTTGGTATCAACACGGATAATCTTCTCCGGAGTTTTCTGTGGCAAGACAGTGTGATATTTAGAAAATATTTTCAGAAAATTTCAAGTCTCTCTAAGTTACCTAGAATTGGCTTTGTACTCCTGACCTCTTGCCTCAGCCTCTTGAGTGGTTGAGAGTATATGTGTGCACTACCATGCTTGGCTTTTGGCAGAGAAATAATTTATTGTCCTTTAATCACGTGACCAGGTGTATATTTTATATATTCATGTATATTTTATATATTCTATATATTTTATGTATTCATGTGTTCCATTCTAAACTTTTTTTTTACAAGGCATCGCTTGAATTGCTTGGGCAAAACTGTAGCTTATCCACATGTGTGTGTGGCTGTCACATCCTTATGTCACTTTCTTCTGCTTCTGCACAGATATCTAATCTGTTTCATTTATGGAACCATTCAATGTGACCTGTTTGCAACATACAGCAAACAAAAATGGCTCCTCCCAGGGTTCTGAGCTCCCTCAAAGGCTCATAACATCAAAAAAGCAAGAGACATTGAAGGCTAATTTACTGCAGTATCTAAAGTGCAAACATCCTATCCCACACACAGGTAAATATCCCCCAACCTAATAAAACAAACATTGAGCATTTGGTTTTGTTGACAATAAATCCTATCATGGGAATTAATGCATTATTTTAAAACTTCTTATCAAATTATTTTTGCTTATGTCTCCTAATTGATAAGCCCTATTAAGTCACTTCTCATCAGAATTCATGGAATTTGGACTACTTCCAGAACATTTTTTAAATTGTCACCGGTATCTAGAAGAGCCTCCCCACAAGGGAGATTGTCAGTGTGTTCTTGTGAATTCCTTCCCTGGGGAAGTTCCTTTACACTTTACTTTATTATGGGGTGTTTAGGCTTCAACCTCCCTTCCAAATTCCCAATCCTATATAGGAGAGAGAATGTTAAGTGGGGAGAGGGGGCCCCTTTACTTTTCCCAGTTATTTAAGGTCAATTGGGTTCTTTTGGGCTATACTCATCTTTTCCAATAGCAGATATAGCTAGCAGTCTCCTCTAAGCCACTGCTCCATAAAGTGTTTCCTCTCTGTCTCCTCCAAACCATGATACTGTCTGTCTCTGGTCTCTTTAAACTGCTACCCCCTACACGCCAACGCCACAGGCCACTGCCTCATGCTATGCAACTTGCTCTCTCTGAGCTCTTATCTATAGCCTCAGAGCTCTAGACCACGGCCCTCTCTGTGCTGCACAAGGAAGGCCTTTACCAACTGGCAAAACCACACCCCTCATGAGACAATTAACAGGTATGAGCAAGCTAAAGCTCAAACTAAAATCCCACACTGGGGATTAGAACAAAAACAAATTGGCATAACACAGCTGAGTTTATAAAGAAAAGAAAACTTCCATTACATAGAGGTTTAAACAAATCTACCCTCCTTCTCCTAAGAAACCAGTAACAAACCAAAGTACCATTCCACCAAAGTTCAGCTGGGGACAGCAGTGAGTATGGTAGGTCTACTTACAGAGCAGTGACGGGGGTTTATGGGAAAGGCATCTGGGTAACTTTAATAGATGCACTTGGAGATATGCACCCAGCGTGGAGGATGGATGGCCCACAGTCCTCCTCATTTAACTTTCCAAGGCCTCTATATTCTAGCACCTACCCTAGACTCAAGGCTGGGTGCAATTAGGGCTACATTGCACATAAACGTCTGGGAAGTGTGGCTAGAAACTCGCCCCCCCCCCCACATAGTCCAACAGCCGCCCAAATCCTTCCTTCTGTGATGGGAGTGCCAACAACAGCTCACAGACTTGATCACTGATGGATGCTCTCAGGGGAACAAGGCTGATCTCAGGAAGATGGGCAATGCTCGAAAGGGAAGACAATGTGCCATAACAGAAGCTGCAATGACTCTAATGGTTGCCTTTGTAGCAGACGGAGGTCACTGCTTCCTCATGCCAGAAACTCAACGTTTATACATCACTTACTTCAACTCCCAACTTCAAGAGAGTTTCTGCTTCACCATGTGAGCCCAATGGTAAGTCAAACTGATTTTCCCTCTACTCACCAAGAGCGGGAAGGGTACAGACACACTCTCCCCTTACTCAGCTTGGACATGACGAGAAAATGTACAGAGCGGCGTGTGAATAAAATCACGCTATCAACTACCATCTCTTTTCCTCCATGTAGGTATGTGAAAAATATCATGTAAAAAAAAATTGAGGCCAGTCTGGGCTACACAGTGAATTTCAGAGAAGCCTTTAATACAGAGCTAGACTTTGTTGTGTCATAAAACCGAGCCAAAACAACCCAAAACTTCATCATATAAAATGTTTTTAAAATACTTTTCAGTAAATATCACGCATTGTTACTTTATATCGTATTGATAATGAGTTCTGCCATAATTTCTTTTCAACTTAAACTATTGTATGTAAATCATGGCATTAAAAAGCTATTACATTTTGGATTTTCAGATTAAGGATGTTCAAATGATACAGACATGTGAAAAACTTTTGGTACCAAGAATTTTGAGAAAGACATCCTCAGCCTGTGGTATATCAGAGGAAAAAATTTACAAGAAAAGAACACTCAGAACAATGGTCATAAAGGACCTACTGTAAGGGATCCAGAATTACTCTTTCTCCCAAAAAGTTAGTAAACAGGAAGCAAAGGATCAACTGAGATAGTCAAAGACCCCGGTTCCTCTTGGCAAACCCTTGCACCCATTCAGACAGTATTTGCACTGTCACATGCTGCTTTTCACTTGTTGACTCAGCCCATCAGATGATAACATCCCTAGTCAACATATTGTTAAAGCCAGAGCTCCCTTTATGACCACAGGTGGCTCCTGGGTCCCACTGACAAACCTCCTCCCTAGCCTCTGAGTCTAACATCAGGGTCAGCTCAGTACGGGACAGAGAACCCTCCAGGTCCTGCTACAGGTTACTGTGTGCTCATGTTCCCAAATACTGGCTCCATTCTTGAAGGCTAAATGGTCTAGTAATTCCTTTTTTGTTAATGTGATAAAACATCATAAGTAATGCAACTTAAGGAAAAAAGAGTTTATTTTGGCTTATGGTTTTGGAGATATGGTAGATAATAGATAGATAAGAGGTAAGAGGGAATAGAGCAGTGGTAGGATGGTTGGAGCAGCAAGCCACGAGCTCATGTTTTGAAACAAAAACCTTAAGCAGGATGCCTTAAAACCTCAGAACCTGTACCCAGGGAGGTTCTTCCTACAGCAAGGCCGCACCTCCTAAACCTACCCAAGAAGCATCACCAACTGAGGACCAACTGTTCAAGTACATCAGCCCATGAAGGATATTTTCACTCAAACCTCCACACATAGTTACTGTGGATTTTTGAGCCTCATTTTCTTTGGTTGTATCATGGGATAATAATTCTCACCCCCACAGAGTTATTAAGCAGCCTAAGTGGTATCGGCATTTGACTCACGTTCTTGACTTCAAGACAAGAAAAGACATCATCATCTATAAAGTTCACACCTAAAAACCACACAACTGCCTGCAAAAAATCACCACACTATCTTGCAATATTAAGTACATCTACAATTTTGTGTTGGGAGCCACAAACAACCAGTGGGCTCTGGGCCACACATCTTGGGTTTCTAACTTCTAGCACCGAGTGAACTTGAGCCATGATGACACTCTGTCATGTGACAGCAGCATACACTCAGCTGATCAGGAGCTGTACAGCAAACAAATTCGTCTCTCTGTTCTGGAAACTTTCTTACATTCAAACCAAGCAATCAGTTGTTTGGGGTCCCATTGTCCTGCACCCCAGAGGTGGCCTCGTCAGATCACCTTTCCTCCCAGGTTATATATAATCAAACTCATAGCACAATGGTATGTTCAGCTTTTTTTTTTTTTTTAATACCGAATTTTTTTGTAGCTTTGCATAGACTTGAACTCACTATGTAGGCAAGAATGGCCTTGAACTCCTGGTCCTTATGCTTGTGCCTCCCACGTGTTGTGATTTACGGACATACACTGTACCACTACGCCCAGTTGATGTGGGGCTAGGGAGGGATGAAACCCAGGGCTCTAAATACAGTAGGCACTCTACTAACTTAGCAACACATCCACAGTCCCTTGGCTCGCTTTTTAAATCCTCCTCAGTACTCCTCAGGAGTAGGGTCCTGTATAAACTACAGGTTGGATGTCACTCTTTAATGGATTATGTGCTAGCAGCAATCTGGGTGATGAGGGATTTTCTACTTGGGATTGAATCCAGCCATTCATCTACAGGTTCTAATTCTCAGCACAGTTTCCCACAGACATACACTTGCTTTTTCTCTTATATTTCTATTTAGTTTCCTTGAAAACAAATGCACCATTACCTTGTAGGCTCCAGCTCCTCTTTTAGGTATATCTTAACAACTCCTGCTGCTCAGACAGGCATTCCTGAAGCAGCTTCCTCTCCCACCTGGCCTCATTTTCAACTTCAGCACCCTCAGAGCACATACATTCCAAATTGGTGCATTACAATCCTTCGCTTCCTCACTAGATTGTGGGCCCTGGCTGATGAGTGTGAACTATATTCTCTGAGTGCAGAGCCAAGCAGGGGTCAATAAATGCTCACTGAATGGATAGATTAAAGTTTACTCTTTCCCTGCAGGCAGAGCAAGAGGGCAGCTAGAGAGCATCAGAGAATGTTGGGTCTCACTGCACAGGCATTAACTCTCACTGTGCTTATTATAAGCCTATGCTCAGGCCTTAAGGGAGCCAGGGGCTCTGACAGGTGACTTTCAGAACCCATGCTAGATGCTGGCAGAGCTCGCGGCTGTGCTGCCTGGTTATTTGCAACACCCAAAGACAGGCAGGAGTCAGTCTCTGAATGCCTAAAATCTGTGTTAATGTGGCCTGTGTGAACTCCCCCACTCCCCATGAGCCAAAGGGCAGGATAGTCTAGTTAAAGGGGGAAAAGTTGGAAAATGCTTAGACAGAAGCAAGGAGAGTGAAACAGAGAAAGTTGGTGGAGAATAGGAAGGCTTTCAATTTTCTAGCTGTTTCTCATCCCATCCTAAGGACCAGCGCACCTGCCATCCTGGTGGCAAAACCCTCCTTCTGAGAACACTGCCACTACCTGACTCTTGTTCTCTATTTAACGGGTGCTAATAATGGAGGTTCAGAGACAGACCTGGCCAGGTTAAAGGTCAGCCATTTGCATACACAGCCTAGAGATTTCCAGGTAGAGGCCAGAGCAGAAACTTAAACAGTCCTACAATGAGCTGAGGTTAAATTCCAGTGACAGACTTGGAGCCTAAGGGACTCAGGATCATCTGAAGCCAGGACAGACCATTGAGTCTTCGGCATATAAAGAAGAGAGGATGATTCCCACCCAGCCTTCTGTGAAGTACTATGCCCCTAAAAGATAAGCACAAAGACATTAGAGCTGTTGATATTTACAGGTTATCTACCGTACTGCTTCCTGTTGGTCTCATTTTTGAATAGAGAAAATGATCTTATGATGTATGTTGGAGACCTGACTTTCAAGTGTTAGGCTCTCTTCAAGCAAGAAAGGAGACAGGACAGGACTTCCGCCAAGGTACAAGAGCAGGGCAGAGAGTTTAGGGAACACAGAACATGCAGCAGTGTGGTACTCCTGAACACACAGGGATCAGGAAGGAACTGCATAGCCGGATACCGGAACTCCCTTCCCAGGATCCGGAAGTTCTCACCATTTATCTTCCTGGTAATTTCCAGCAAATTTAAAACACATTTGGTCTTCTATTAAATATATTCTAAAGTACCACTGATACCTGCTTCCTAGAATCATAACCTACTATCAACAAATAAATTGTTTAAATTTCCCACCTATATTTAAATTTCCAGCTAGAAAGCTTTCCTCCTATCAGTTAGTAACTAGGTCTGTTAAGGATTAGCACCAAATACGCCCCCTCAAAAGACACATTATTAAACAAAAATCACAAACTCTCAAATCTATCTACAGATGACTGAAATGAAATTTAGATTAAAAATATCATTGGTGTTGATCATATTTGATCACATTATAACACATTTTATTTATTTAAACATTACACATAAACAAATTTGAGACAGTAGTGACTTCCTCAGAAGAACACTAAAGAAATAAAACTATTGCAGGCACACAAATTCTCAGAGCCACCAAAAGCTCACACACTGTGAGCCAACACATTTTTATAAAAAGGGACATGGATTCAACTTAAATATTCTACTCATAGCATTGTGAAAACATAAGACATTAGCTGAATTTGCTAAAAAAGAAACCTGACGCTATGCTTAGTAGCAGGCATGTGTTTGCATGAACAGAGCCTGACAGTAAGAATATGAAAGACTGCACGATAGAGCTAGGACTTGCCTCCCTCCGCAGGATTTTCTCTACCGAACCTGATGTGCTATGGGGCAGTGCTTTGGAATGGTTATATTTCAAAGTGGCTATACCTAAAATAGAACAGGTTTTAAAAGGTAGCTTCATTACCAAACTTGGTAGCCATACTCATGCAATCAGATTTCAGTCAAACAGATGGCTGCCAGAAGCAATCAAATCCCCTGTGCGGAGGAAGCTGCCCTTGGTTGTATTGTGAGATTTCTCACTTATCTTCAGTTGTGCATGAAGCTCAGTGGCTTGCTCATAGAAGTGTATGGAGATTGACCCAGCGGCCCTTCTAATAAAAGCATTTCACAGTGACTGCATCTTACTCTGCAAAATACGAAACTGATGTGAGTTTGACCAAGGGTAGGCCCTGGAGGCATGGGATTTAGATTTAGCTAACTAGAAAGAAATGGAAGCTTGGGGAAGGAGGATGGATCTGAAAATAGTAAACCAGGCATAAAGGCACTTGCCTTACTCCCAACTATCAGAGAACGGAATAAATCCATCTGGAAAATAGATCTTCAATGATTTGACTCGTTTCTGCACTATGCAAAGACCCTAGTATGTTAAAAAACTCAGGCCTGGCTTTTCACCAACCTCCTATACCTTAAGGGTATAGAATACATCTTTTTAAAAGTGTCTGACCTCTGTGACCTAAACCCCAGCTCTGCTACAGCCTCCAGCACCTTCACAGAAATTCTGGCGTTTACCAGAGGGACACACTCGACCCCCACATTGAATTCTGACCATTGACCTCCAGAAGCATGCCAAGCAGGGCTTAGAGCGGGTGAGAGAGTGAAAGAGATGAGGCAGATACATAAAGGCTTCAGATTGCTGTTGTATTTTCCAATTTAAATAAAGTACTGACTATAAGCAAATTTTAAGCCAGACTCTCCCTGTTACATTCTTATTGAATGCCCCCTCTTCTTAAACATGTGTTAGCAACGTTGTCTATGACTAAATTTTAATTTTCAACTTCTTTCTGAAACTTAATGAGCTAATTGATGAGGATGTGCCCAGGAAAGGGGTGTTTTGCTTTACTGAATGAAAGCTATGCTCAAATTGACACTCACCTATCTTACGCAAAGCATTCAAATCCTCACGTTTCTAACTAACAGAAAACGCCACTTGCTCTGTACGGCTTGCATTCTGACACCAGGTGTATTTGTTTCTAATTTTAAAATAACCGTCTCAGATTTTGTCCGTCCTGCGTCTTATTGAGGGTTAGCTGACTCACTGGCTGCAGTGGCCCTGAAGACATTCCAGTCTGTCATTTATTTGCTCCTGGCATCGGCTTAGGTGATTAGGTCATTATCTAGAGTTTTTTTCCTGGAAAGACGAAGCATATTGGAAAAGGCAGACCTGAAGTGTGCTCTCCTGCATAAGGTGCTGAGCGAAGGGCGGCATCTATGCAGAGTCTCGACGTTTCTGCCCCGTCTCGCTTGTTATTCCAAGGGGGAGGGTATTAATAGAAAGGAAAGAAGGGTTTTGACTATGATCAGTTCTTTGCTTTGGGCAAATGATGAGTGAACGCAGGATCAGTGGAGTTTGGGATTTATTTGGAAGCATCAATTACCCCCACAAGAATCTACCTAATGAAAGTCTATACTATGTTCATACCCTGGTATGCAAGTGTTCTTTCCACTTTTCACACTCAAATTTCTGTGGTTCGCCCACTCCTGAAGTCTTTACAGACTCTTATGCATGAGCACCAAGGAAACAGGTAGAAGTCTGTAAATAATCCCCAGCATCTGCCATCCTTATCCAGCCTTCTCCCATACGGCTGTGATGTCATAGCAGTGCAACGGTTGTTAAGGTTTTTAATTCTTTGACCTCAAAAAGGGAACCTTCTATTAATCCAGTTCTCATTAGTTACCCTTTTCTCCCCTGATGTATGTGTTTATGTTTACAAGCATGTGTGTGTTCTCAAATTGTAACCAGAGGTTACAGTCCGGTCTCTTCCTCGGTTGCTTTAACACCTTATTTTTGGAGGCAAGGTCTCTCACTGAATTTGGAGCATGCTAGTTTGTCCAGGTGGGCTGTTCATTTAAGCCCCCCATATCCTCTGACCCCAATTCCCCATTGCTGGCATATAGATATATACCACCATGGATGGGTTTTAAAGTGAATACTGGAAATCCAAGCTCATTTTCCTGACTGCACATTTCCCCAGCCCCTGCTTAAACTGCTAGTGAAGCCCTTAGAACTCTGCTGCTGCTACTGCTGCTGCTGCTGCTACCACTGCTGCTGCTGCAAGCAGCGGGCTTACACTTTTATTTTAGCCATGTGAGTTTCAAAACCAGAAAGCTAGTAACGTTCAACTGCACCTCTACTTTGCAGAACTATGAGATATTAAACTAAAGGTTTCTAAGCTATGAGGTTTGTGGCTGTTGTGCCATGCTGGCAAAGCCAGACATAGATGCATAGGAGACTCCTGATGGTACATCTACCTGCACTTGTATGTGATGCTTCTCCCAATATTTTTCTTATGAAACAGGTAATTAAGTGCATAAAAGCATCAGGAGGTAAAAAAAAAGGGGGTACCTCAGTTACATTTTTTTAAACCTCAGAAAATAACTCGATCTCCTGTCTTATGCTCTGAATACAATAAGCCATAGAGACAGTCAATAAATAACTACCGATTGGAGTTCATGTGCCACACTGAAACTTTCATTTTACAACACTCTCTTTCTGGAGGAATCATATGTAAGTGGCAAATTGTTATAGTTTGTTTTTTAATCCTCTTACTCTTCAGTTCTCATAATTAAATTTACTATTATCTATACCATTTATTTTGAGGGAGGGTATAATGTAGGCCAGGCTGGCCTCAAACTCATTATGTAACTGAGGATGACTTTGAACTTCTGTGCTTCCTGACTCCATTTCCTGAGCACTGGGATTACAGGTATGCAACCCCACACCCCGTTTATGTGGTCTGCAGATGGAACCCAGGGCTTTGCGCGTGCTAGGCAACCCCTCTACGAACTAGCTACATCTTCACACATATCCCCCGCCACCTCCCGTGTCATTTAACTCTTAAATCAATCCAGCAGCAGAGCCAGCATGCCAAGGGGGGCTAGAAAATTTGGTGCTGTTTCTAACACATATGATGCGCAAATGGTGATAGAGAAAAGGGAGCTGAAGAAAGACCCTGACAGGTAAGCTCATAAGTTGGCAAATCTGTCAATAGTTCACACAAAGGATGACGACCGTAACCCATCTGGCCCTAAGCCATTTGCTTTGAAACACTTTCAATATCTCTGAAATTATTTAATTCCTGTTTCACTGGTAGTGCATGTTTTGTTTTGTTTCTGAAAGATTCAAGTTTCTCACTAAACATTTTGGTAAAAGTAGGGGAAAGACATGGTAAATGCTTCAGAACTATATAGTTCCCTACACAGCCAGGCATCTCTGATGTGCTCTGAACCGGGTAGAACCACTGACGTTTTTCCTGTATTTGACCATAGTGTTACAGAATATTACATACTACCCGTCTTAGCATAACAGCGTGCTGGCGGCTGCCTAGGGGAGCCCCAAGTCCTTTCCACAGCACAGACAAATAACTGTACATTAGGAGAAACAGAAAACCAAGTTTTGAAGAAAGGGAAAATATCAGCTTTCCTGCTCTAGAAGGGAGAGTCCTAAGGCCGAGAGCCCCTCAGTCCAAGCTGGCTTGGATAGTCTACAGGGCCACTGGGTCCTCCCCTTCCCTGTACGGGTTCTGTTTATATAGCCACCCTGCGCCTTCTGGCCAGTTCTCCCATCACCTTTTTCTGCTCTTTGAAAACAAGAAGCTGACATTTCAGACTAGTTTACCTATGTCCCTTTAACTGCCTTTTCTTTCCATCGTCTGTATTTCTGCAGCTATAACTTCTGATGTTCAGCTCAGTTTGTCACATCTGCCCGGCAAGTGCCTTGCCGAGCCATCCCCCCACCCTACGCCTGTTAGTGTACCTAGAATTACCCACTGCCAGAACATCCATGCTTCTAAGCATAGATGGGCATATTAGAATCGGGTCTGCACAAAAAATGGGGGCAAGAGGCGGGTGAATATATACCCAGATCTTACCAACAAGGCAGAGATCAATAACCAGTATTATTTTCGATATGGAATGTTAAACCCAACAACAACCCCTCCCCCTCAGTACAGTGCTATGGCTCACCAAGACAAGGATGTGACCTCTGGACTAATTTTACTTGGCTCATTCCAGAGACATGAAAGACCTTCCCCCATCTAATCTCAACACATGTGGATGGTAGATGGTGGATATTATTGATGCTCCTAGACTAATGAAGTTAAGCCTGGTGTCTTATCTTGTGGCCAAATCAGAGAGGCTGCTTTTCCCCCTAAGCACCAGTCATTACAGTTCACCGAGTCCTGCTTTCCAAATCGTTTCTGTGGCAGCTGGCTGCTGGGAAGATGGAGCCAAACTGAAAGGAGGGAAGCTGGGGAGGGCAGATGGCTCCTCTGGGCTTCTTTGCACCCTGCACTCCAGCTGAGGGCCTTGCCAAGGTTCTGGGTGTCAGTGTAACACATTTGTAGGAGATGCCTCACTGACGCAGAGCTGCACAGCAGCTGCCTGAGTTCTGCAGTGTAAGCCTCTGTACATTAGCTGTGAGCATGTGACTACACACCCAGCCAGCACTCTGTGCCCGAGGGCAGCATGACCACAGGAGCTGCTGAGAATGGTTACAGCGTGAACTTTCTTCACAAAGCAAAATCCAGGAAGGTAGCAACTGCCAAACAGATGTGATAAGGGCAGGAGGAGAAGGAGGACTTGACTCGTGTAAGTAATTTTATAAGCAGACGGTGTTTGTTTTTCTAATTAGAATGACATCATATTGATTTCCACGTTTGTTTCTGGGCACACAAAATGCTCTAAAGATGTCTTGTGAACACCACAATAATGTGCCCAATGTATTAAGATGCCAGGAGGGCCAAAAAACAGAATTAAGTAATCACTCAATTAAAATATGTATGTGTATGTGTAAATACAAACACACATACATGCACACACATACACTCAGATATTCACACACACAGTAGAAAGAATTTTGAACCTGGGTAATTCGACTCTTGACACTTAAATACTTACCGCCTTTGGGCACAGCCTCCTACTTTAAAGATTAAACTTAGTTGAATAATTATTCAGTTGCTAAGTCTCAAAGTTCATGTCTACAGTTATGCACCTACCCGTACACATATGATCACACATGTAACTCCAAATTTCAGTGTTGGGATAACTAAAGCCAAGGAGGAGAAAGTGAAGATTCAAAACCAGGCTGCCCAGGAAAAACAGACATTGGGTAATAACGCCAATAATTATTGTGAGGATGGAAAACAGTCTTAGACAAGGTGACACAGGAGAGACCTTGTCCTGCACTTAAATGCATCCTAATTTTCTTTTCTAAAAGCAATCATCTCAAGGGGGTTCCATCTGCAATCTGCCACAACAAAACCTAGCGGCTTTGGGAAAATGACACATTGGAGACACTGCTACTGGCAGGACGACGTTGCAGCGCACTCTGAGCCTACCTCTTCCACGTGTGCGGTGAACACCAAACAATAGCCCTGCTGACAATGCGTTCCACACGCTGTAAGTTTACCACTTTAGCTAGACAATAGTGACCTTGATAAGAAAGCAAGCAAATCATTCTTAGGGTGGTGCAGTTGGCCATGGGGGTCATCTCAACATTTTTCTTTCACGTGTGTAACAATATTGGCCATTGTGCAACCTGAGGGAGTAAAACTTAAGCACTGGGAAAATTTTTTTCTCAGAGTCAACTTGTGTGCTACTTTGTTAAGGCAAGGTTTGAATTTAAGTACAGATTCTATACTATTGGAGTAATGGGCCCAACGATCTGGGAAAATGTACACCCTATGCATTCCTCATAGCTTTCCCTCCACACAGCTGCAAGCAAAATGTTGGATATATTGGGAAACATGGTCTGTTAGCTTTTAGCTCACACAACTCATCTCTCACACATGCATCCTTTCATTTTCTTCTCATGCATGGGATGTGTGCCTCCTTGTGTGTGTGCACCTTTGCGTATGTGTGGGTATCTGTGTAGCTAAGATTGATGTGTAGGGTATTGCTGTTTCATTCTTCCACTTTAGTCTTTGAGACAGAGACTGTCAATCAAATCCAGAACTCACCAATAAGGCTAGGCAGCTTTCTGGGGTGGGAGGTGGGGATCGAATTACAGAACAGTTGTCATGCCCACTGGCCAGTTACTTGGTTTCTGGGCTTTTGAACTTGGGTTCTCTTGCTTGTGGGTCTTTAACCACAGATCTATCTACCAGCCTAGCATCTTTCTTTTAATAATAATAATAATAATAATAATAATTATTATTATTATTATTATTATTATTATTATTATTGCTATTTCCATTGAAAACATGGAAATAAATTCCCCAAACAGACAGCATTAAAAGCCATAGTTTTTCAGATAGTTATAATAAATCAATTATCAAAAAAATTATTGATGGACTAGAAGTTTAATATTTGTGGTAGAAACAATTTCAGCATTATTTTCCCCAGAGAGCTTTGCTGAGCTTGGAAGCCTGCTTGAGCCTCGGTACACATTGGTCTCCCCTGCCTTCCCCACAGCTGTCCCTTCTGCTTTCAGGCTTTCAGGTGTGCCCCACCCTGTCACTAACCACCTCCTGCTCAAGCTTTGCTGTTCCTCGTCTGTCAGGTGAGGAATCAGATGGCCAGAGCTCTTAATGCTATGTGTAAATCAAAAGCTACATTCTGAGAGACAGCTAGAGACCCTCCTTCCAAAGAGGCCCCAGCGGTGTCCTTCTAGAGAGCACCAGCAATCTTCCAGCAGCTGCCCTCTCTCTTCTCAATGCTTTTCTTATCTATCTCCTGTTTGATGGTTTCAGGACACTGGCTTCGATCTTGCAGGAACTGTAACTTGTGATATACAAGGAGGGACATGTGGCCCCATGTAGGGCTCACTCCCTGGTAGCCTCCTTAGCCTTAGAAGGCTGTCTCAACTATGTTTTTTCACTAGTGAAAAATGAGCACAGCAATCCCAACTCAGCACAGTCAGCAAGGTCGACTGAACTAAGAATGAGTTGCTATGAAGACGATATTTTTTTTTAATGTGTATGAGTGATGTACTTGTTCATGTGTAGGTATACGGGTGCATGTATGTGTGGATGACTGCGGCTTGGCTATCTGAAGTTGGTTTGGGGTGTCTTCCTCAATTGCTCTCCACAGTTCTGGGGGTGCATACATGCCTAGGAGTGTACCTGAAGTACAAAGGACAACTTACAGTTTGCTCTTTCTTTCTACCGTATAGATCATGTAGTTAAAATTGAGTCATCAGCCTTGGTCACTGGTTTCTATTTTGTTTCCCACTGAGTCATCTCAATGCCTTTCCATCTTATTTTTGAGACAGAGTCTCACTGGATTTGGAGTGTGCTCATTTGACTAGGCTGGCTGGCCAACAAGCCCCAGGGATCCTCCTGTCTTGACTTCCCCAGACAGGGATTATAATCATATGCCCCCGCTATCTCTTACACGAGCTCTGGAAATGGAAGCCGGGCCTCATACTTGTACAGCAGGCACTTTACCAGATGAACTCTCTCCCCAACCCTAACAATACCCATTAAGATGAACAATCATTACGCTCACCACTGTATTATCTACAGCTGCCTGATCCCTGTCCTGTGAATAAAGCTTTATTAAAACACAGCCTTCCTTGTCTGAGCTTTGAGTCTTGTTTACAGCTTCTCTGGGCCTACAAGGGCAAGTTCAGAAATCATGGGAGAAATCCTAATGCCCCAACAGCTGAATATTTACAATATTTACAGTCTAGCCCTGTGCTTAAAAACTACTGAACCATCCCATTAAGAAATGCTTTATCTTCCAACAAATGAGGTTTCATTTTTCCCACAAAAAAATAATTAGGTGGCTCAGTATGAACTATGTTCTATCAGTACCCTGAGCTGATGCAGAAAACATTCAGGAATAAGAATAACCATTACATTAACAGCCATGAGAAACTCAATGTATAGGTTTCTGCCCTGTAAATCTGTTAGTGTAAATACAAAAGCCCTCAGAAACATACCAAACTTAACGTCTAAAAGGAATAATTAGCTCAGAGCTGGAAATTATTTCTGGTGTACACGCAGGAGAGGAATCGGTAACGCGCTGTCCCTATTGTGTCAGCCATGTGGCAGTGAGGCCCAGAGTCCTCAGTGCCAAACACGCTGTGGGAGCACAAATATTAATCAAAATGACATCTCCAATTTTTCCCCTTCCTAATCAGGCCTAAGCATCACTGGGCATCCAGTAGATCAATAAGTGAAACTGGAAGCTCTCGGCCCTCGATGCTGTGACTCTGCCCTCAGCCCGGACAAGAACCTTCAATGCTAACTGACAGTCCCCTATGTTGGTCATCCATGAGGTGAGCACGCCCACCTTTGACCCAAGAGCATCACCCGGACATGCATCCAACCATGCCACCTGTCACAGAAAGAAAGAGACGGCATACAGTTTCAGCATGTAATCGGCACAGGATGCAGCTCTAGAGTACCTTGTTTCTTTCCAGAACCTCTTTCTTGATGTCCTATCCCACTGACAATTGCTTTTCCCCATCCTCTGGGCTCGGGAGGTGTGCAGGTTCTGGGAAATGTCAGACTCACTTCAGTCAATTGATTCCTCCTTTGTTTAGAGGAGGCTGAATACCGGAACAAAAAAAAACACATCCAGTCACGTGTTTCGAACCCTGTCGAGTGAATTGCACAACCACAGTCAAGGGGACAAAGGCCCGGAAAAACTCCTGGAGTAGAAGAGGCATTGTCCTCCCTCTGAGAGGCATCAGCCTCAGGACCCTGTGGGATGGATGGAACAGAAAGCTTGGGACTACATACAGCCAGGCGGCAGCGAGACAAGAACTGTGGAAACTGGGGATTCAACCCTGCAGCCACTGAGGCTCAGGAATGCTTGTGTTACTATACTCATCCATCTGCTCGCTAGTTCATTTACCCACGTGCCACCCACGCATCAATGAGCAGGCATATTTTATTTCTTAAGGTCCGCCTAAGCAGTTTTGGTTTCCACCAGTATTTTCTGCTCCCTAACATTATGAAAATACACGTGGAAAAATCTTCCCGACGTCAGACTTTTCCACCTTTATATAAAAAGAACAAAACGAAAAATAAAGCATGACAAAGATGACGGTTCCCCCGTGGCCAGCTGGAATCCTGTGTGGGAAGGGAGAGGTGGTCCCTTAAATCTTAAGCAAATGGGGCTGAAGAGATAACTCAGAAGTTAGGACCACTGTCTGCTCTTCCAAAGGACCTGGGTTTGATTCCCAGCATCAAAACCATGTATAACACTAGTTCCAGGAGATCTGACACCTTCTTCTGACATCCACAGGCATGTGGTACACAGGCATATATATGCAGGCAAAACACCCATACTCATAAACCTAATAAAGGAACCCTTAAATAACAACAAAAAGAATTGCAGAGATTGAAGGCAATCCTCAATAAAACTAGTAGCAGTCACAAGGCTAAAACTTAGGTAAACTTAGTTTAAAGGAGGTCAGAGATCTGATGGTCATTAGGGTGGAATTTGGGGAAAGTTAGGGATATGTCATCCATATCAAGACTCAGATGTGTGTGTGTGTGTGTGTGTGTGTGTTGTGTGTGTGTGTGTGTGTGTGTGTGTGAATTCTTAAATTGAGTTGATGCCATTAAAACAAACAAACAAAAAAAACCAAACAAAAAACAAAACAAACAAACAAAAAATAAAACCAAATAAACACCAGCATAGTCAACATGGGTATATAACCTCATTCAGAAAAAACATTCCATAGTTGATTTGGCACAAAACATGCACTTATTATTTGATCCAATGCTTGTACAGATATAATATTCACCGTCACTTCTAGGAGACCCATGAATTAAAACATGTTCTGTTTATGGTACATACGATGCTGATTACCGTCCATTGGCCAGCCCAGCCCATCTGCTCCTACCTCCTGTCACCTGCTCTATGCTCACTGAGGCCAATGCCAAGAATGAGCCTCTTCGCTTCTGATGTCTAGTGGGATTAAATAACGAAGGCGATTGTGAGAGAATCGCTTCAGCGCTTCCTCCTTTGACCCTCTGCGTGTCTGGCTAGAGCATTCCCTGCACTTCCTGGTTTTCAGTTAAATTCTGGTTCTTTCTGCTTCACTTATCAGGGGAGGAAGAGAGAGACCACTGATGTTGCCTATGCCCACATGCCCTCATCACCCACTCCCTCCTTCCCAGCCTGCTCCCTCACCACACACATGCAAATACTGCATTCATGAATTTCTCATCATTTGACAAATATGAGTTGGATTCAGCTTCCTTCTAGAACTATGATGGAAATATAACACGGGCATCTGCTCTCTGACATGGAAGTGTACACGGCAGCAAGGAGAGAGCATTTCTAGCATTTTAGGTTCTGATAGTGAGATGGAGCTGTTTACTTTAGCTTATACAGTACAACCATGAGCCTTTATGAGTGCTCACATAGTTCTTTATTTGTTCTCGATTCTATTACTTATGAAAATTAGCTCTGGTCACCAAGTATCCACACTTAAATATGCAACTGCCTATAAGAGTAAGCACTTGTGTTTGGCAGGTAAGGGCTTCACAGCAGGAGTTAAGATGTGTTATAGTCTGTGATAATGATGGTGATGGTAGTGATGGTGGTGATGGTTATGTTGATGATGGTGGTGATGGTGATGATCATGATGGTTGTGATAAAGGTAATGGTGATGGTGAGAATGGTAATGGTGGTGGTGATGGTGGTGATGGTAGTGATGGTGATGGTGGTGGTGGTGGTGGTTTACTTAATATTACTAGTGACTTACTGCTATTTTCCAATATGAGAGGTATTATCTAAATTAATCCTGTGTGATTACATCTACTCCACAGACATGTGACTTGTCCATGGCCAGATAGCTCTTCCCTAAAAGGTCCTGGAAGCTAATCAATGCTTCAGCGTCTCTTCTACCCACTATATCCAACTACCACTCAGAACCAGATTACATGTGGATTAAAAAAATTTTTTTTCCTAATTTGAACTGAAAAGATGGCTCAGTAGTTAAAAGTATTGGCTGTTCTTGCAGAGGACCTGATTTCAATTTTGAGCACCATGTGGTGGCTCGCAACTGTAACTCCAGTCCTTGGGGATCTGATGCCATCTTCTGGCCTCCTCGAGTACTAGGTGCACATGATGTGCAAGAATATGTGTAGGAACAGCACTCATAAAATAAAAGCAAAAAATAATAAGCTAAAATGAAAATGATTTTAATTTGGGATTTTTTTTTTGTATGAAGTGTCACCAAGAACATGGAACAGTCCCCAGTTCTTAGCTCTGACATCTTGCATATTTCTGTAGCAGGTGTGGCTTTTCTTATCAATACAGTGATGGCTAGTGTCGCCTCTCTACCCTACAAGCTGTGAGAATCAAATGAGGAAATGAACCTCAAAGCTGTTAAACATGGTCCCATTGCGGGGCAGTGTCAGGAGGCACCTGAAACGCCAGGATACAAATCACCATCATTAGCCCATGACAGTCAAATGGAGAGAAAACTGTAATTACTTTGGCAAAATATAAGACCGAACTATATTAGGAACTACCCAGTCTGTAAACAACACCCAACACAAAACCACCACTGTTTGATCGATAAAAACTGTGCAGTAGAGTCTGTGGAACACACTCCCAAGAGATCCCCTCTAACTCATATTCAGTAATTACACTTCCCTTATTTGGTATGTTCCCAGCCCTTTCTGAAATGTATTATTCTGCCTTCAAACATCTAATCAAACTTGAAAAGAAAGAGAAAAATCCCTTCAATGTTCAAAATACACAACCTCTATGGTACGACATCAAAAAGTTCAGTTGAACTACTTAGTCTTTAGTTTCCCTGACTCAAGTTTTTTTGGAGTTTTTATAATTAATTATATTCCATTATTACTGATCATCAATTAGCTCAAAATGTTGCTGAGTTGGTGACTATGCTGAAGAAGGCAGAATTTAATGATAATTTGAGACCAGTAGGACACTAAATTTCTCTCTTGTTAATAATTAAAGTAGATAACTTATGTTTTTATTTATAGCTTCCAGAAATATCCGGCTCATTCCTGAGCAGTGCCCTGTCAGCTAATCATCAGCTGGTGAGGATCTGACTTAGGCCACTGTGTTTTATTTCCCACACTTCTACCGAGGCTATAAATGCAGCACAACTCAAAGGGAAAACAACTAAGGTCATCGCTGTGTGAGTTATGGAACTTTTCTTCTGGACAAACGCTCACACACCACAGACAGACAATGAGTGAAAAGACCTAACCTGTCTGCTCACCTGTTTCAATTTCCCAGATATAGACAGAGTCATCTGCACAACCAACAATTAGAAAGTTCTCGACTGGGTGCCATCTGATTGTCCTCACAGGGAAAAGATGCTTCCGGGCTCGCAGCAGGCACTTTCTCCCTTCTAGGTGAAGGAGAGCCACAGAGTGGTCATCACACACACAGCAGAGTATCTGCCCGTCCCTCAGCTGTAGAAAGACAACAGGCTTAAGTAAGTGAAAAGTCACACGTGACCTTGATAAAGGCATTCATTTTCTCCACACTGTTCTGCCCTAATTACATGTCCTAGTCACAAGGTTTTTATAAGAGTTTATTTCTGTATTGCACAGAACTTCTTCATGGGGCACTCATGGCTCAACCATAGATACGGAGCAGAGTTTAAACTCACCAGCCTACCAGGAAGGTCAGCAGGCAGCAGTGAAGGGGAAAAGGAGCAGCCAGATCCTCTTGTAAGATAGCAAAGGGTTCCAACCACTCAGCAAATGCAGTCAGCAATGCTGATGTCGGAAACAGCGCAGAACACAATAAACCCCAGAACTCATTTGTCACCACAAAAAGAAGCTATTTGTGGACACAAACTTAGGCCCAAGGGTATTGAGAGCTGAGACTTTGCACTTAAAGCCTCAAAATGTGATTTGGTGCGGTTCCCAGAACTCCACAGATTCTAATCCAAACAGGAAACATGATGTAGACATAATCTGAAACCAGGCAGGGCAGCTTTAGATGGTTCCTGCTGAAGGCATTCCCTCACCCCTCAGAAACTCAAGGGCATAAGGAGAGTCATAGGACAGCAGCCCTAAAGACATTTGCCAAAGTCATCAGTGATCACCTTCACCACCCAACCTGGGCAGCCAATAGATAAAATGAAAAAAAAATTTAAGCAAAGTTCCTAAGTGACCTGGGATGTAGTGGTAAGAAACATGTGCCAGCATGCACACAGCCCTAAACTCAGTCCTTAGCTTGACATGGGGATGGCTGAGGCACCCAGAATGACACAGCTTAGCCACTGATGGCTAATGCTCTGTTGGGCATTCGTTTTCTTTCCCAATTCCAAGGAAACTAAAAAAATCCTAAGGAGAAGGAAAAAAAAATAAAAAGACAGCAGATGTGATACATTTGGAGCCTAAATTTCAGAATGGGAAAGATTCCATAGTTCCCCCAGACACCCTACCTTGTGGAGAACAAGCTTGCGACAAAGCTTGTAGAATGTGCAGCTCCAAATATTTGAGAAACACACACACACATACACACACACACATACACAAACAGATGCACACATGGACATACACAGGCACACACATGAGTACACAACACACATACACCCCCCAATACATACAAGCACACATACACACAACACCCTAGACACAAACCCATCAGACAGACAGACAGACAGACATACACACACACACACACACACACACACACAGCATCACAAGAATACAGAGCACATGGCCATTGAGTGAGTACACATTATATGGCCCACACCAGGTCAATCCAGTGCTGCTTTCTAAACACTTGAAAGCTAGAAGACGAAATAGCTCATAGGAAAAGAGAGGAGGAAATTGCAGAATAATATGTTCTTGTGGTAGGAACAATGCTTCTGAATTCATACAGATGGAGCCCTCCTGCTGATGCCCACGCACTTGTCCAAGAAAGCCCTGTCTGCCCTGGCTTGCGTTTTGAATGGCTTCTGACACTAAGAGCTGCCTCACCTGAGGATAGAGCAGGAAGAAAAGAGAACAGGAGTGGCATAGACTTGCACTTCTGTTCTGGGGCAGCAGAGAGCCTTGGGAATAAACTATCTTCCACGGTACTCCAACTGCTCACATGGAAGTTTCTAGAACACTGCTTCACGGTTTAGTTTAGTTTAATCTCCTGTGATCAAGAACAATATTTTTTCATGTCTTATCACAGAAACACAATGTCAATTTCTCCAAGTTTACACTATCTAGGCATAACTTTACAAACCAATCTAACTTGCCTTGCCAAATACTTTTCCCAAAAAAATTTAGTTCACATTTTAACCAAAAAAACTCAGCTCTTTCCAAACTGGATTTAAGCTGACATCTCATAGGAAGAGAGGAACTATCACTATGTCATCTTCCCCAGCAAGGAAGATAGGTGTTCATAAATTCAATATTTATCAAATTCTCACTCAATATTTATTAAGGAAATAAAAGCTAAATTTCAATTTATATATTCCTTGACTTGTTTTTGCATAATCTTTGAACTTATTTTAAAATTCCATACTAAAAATTAAGACAAAACTAGGGAGAAAAAAAAACTGATTACCTAGTGTGCAATTAAGAGAACTTACATAAAGATACAAGTGATCCAATGTTTACTTTAGAAACATTACTTGTGTGATGCGTTATAATAAAATTAAAATTCATATTGAAAAGTTAGAAACAAACTTGGCAGAAGCAACTAGCTAAATGAGGGCAGACAGAAAGTGAGTGGGTTTTTTTGTTTGGTTTGTTGGATTCCTTGTGGGACTAGAAGGTTTTATTGCTGTTTATTTTTTACATTATGTGCTGTGTTTGCCTCTTCAGGTTCACTCACTTTCAAGTTCTCTGGCGACATCAAAAGTCTTGTTACTGGACCAGCTTCCAAAAAGAATGTGTGCAGAATTTCTTTAGTAAAAATGTCCCACAGGATCACACAGGAGCCTCGATCCCCAGACACCATCCAACTTTGGTCCAACTTTGAAGCAAGACTGTGAGGGTAAAGCAATGACGTCACGCTCTGGTGATGGCCTCTGAGAAGGGTGTGGCAGGGGGAATCTGGAAAGCGGTCACACACCAAGTAGCACAAAATTATCTTTCAGGTAATTCTAAGATCACACATCTTTAACATATGCACACAGTTGGCTAATTATGGAGCAGCCTTCGTGGGCCATCTCAAAAAGCAAAATGCCTCATCTGAAGCCAGACCAAGCTTTGGACGAGGCAGAGAGCTCCATCGTTCACGTCTCCTGTTTGCTGATGGCTGTCAACATCCTATAACGTGAGGGGACTAGTCAGTCGCGCACTCCCTCCTTACGTGAGCAGTCAAGTTAAATTTAACAGAAAAGAAAAGCAAATGTCACAGGACGTTCGGCTACAAAAGATGTTTGAAGTTATCAAGTCCTACCTCTTTTTCACTGTTTACAGATAACGTATCTCTGGCTTGAAGAGGTCAGTCCAACTCCTTGTGTCAAAAGGCTGGCACCATGTTTAAACTTTGCTGCTCATGGAATCTTCCCCGTTGCCTGTGAGTCAATTGCTTCCTACCTGTGCCGCCACAGATTGGACACGCTCATCTTTTCTTCTGACTCACGAACTCTCCCCACCTCTCTAAGATACAGGTGACCATGCCCACCCTGACTTGGGACAGACTGGTGGATGAAATGCGTATATTCTCAGCACAGTGCCTGGCATCTGGGTAGCACATGGGCATGTGGCCTTTCAAACCTGATCTGTACAAGAACTGAGACCTCCTGGTAAACCCATTCCCTCACCAACTAGCCCCAGCTGCTCCCATCATGGCTACCCACGCTTTCCAAATTGGACAAGGCCATTTGACAGTCTCTCTATTCAAACTGAAATGGAATCTCAAAGATGTGCTCTTTTGTCTCGCTTTGTGTTCTGGCCTTATAGCGAGCCATAATGAATGCCGGTTCAGAAGCTGTCAGTCAAGTGCAGGTTTCTGTTTATTTTCTCGATATTAGGATAAATCGGCCTAAATTAAAATGTCTACACTCCCCATTTTCTCTGACTTTAAATGGCAGCTATTTGCCTGCTTATTATCTCTTCTGGTTTCCTTGCCATTTATTCCCCTGTTGTCAATCACAGAATCATAAGCCGCCCACACCCAGTGAGTAGCTAAAGTGTGGCAAAAGACTGGGGACCAGAAGAGGATGTTCTAATTGAAATATGATGTAAACACAAAATGAGACAAAACATGAAACTTAGGATGTGTAAGGCCCTAGGTTTGATCAGCAGTGCAGCAGGGAAAGGGAAAGGAATTCGTGTGGGGGATCTCATGGTAGAACGCTTATCTAGAGTGCACGGATGCTCTAAGTTGAACCTCTCAAACACACACACACACACACACACACACACACACATACATGCATGCACGCATTCGTACATACACCTTTTTACTATATATCCTGAAATCTCCACCACCTCCTATCTTCCCCCCACCTTACATGACAACCCATTGTATAATGATACTTAGTAGATATTGTCATAGTGCACAGAGATGAATAAGAACACAGACTTAATTAACAAAGAAATATCAATGAATACAGGAAGATGCCATTTTACTCCTCATTAGTAAAGAATTAAATGTTTAAAAATGTAAAAGGTAGCCAATGTTTGGGAGAACACTTGCAATTTCACAGGGTATTATTGGATATTCATATATATACTGAGATAAGTCCTTTATGGAACCATTTAGGTAGCTTAATTTCCAAAATCAAAATCACAAACTAATATTGATGTACTCATTCAAGGATAATCGATTCTGAATCTTCCATAGTAGCTAAAGTCTGCAAAACCTAAGTACTGATTAACAGAAAGATCTTCAACTTAGATTTGATTATTAATTGTCATTTAAAATGAGCTCATGAAGAATGAGCATCAGAAATATTTTACTAATATTTATTTAATAACAGCTTAGTATGGCATCTATTTTAGGAGCACAATGAACACATGGTGTGCTGGTATGAAATTGCACTTACACATGCACATATACACATGCGTGCACACACATGCAAACATATTTTCAAGACTATAGTGAAACTGCTTTGTACAGTCGCCATCAAAGTGGAAATTAAGATGGAGAGAAAAGCTTGTGGTGGGACAGCACAACTCTCTGCTCAAGTCTTCACAAAACCTGTATGCATGCTTAATTTAGTCTTAAAGTATGTGCAAATTTATTTACACATGTTAGCAAGCCTGAGGCTTCTGCATCCTTTTTTGTAGAGCTTGTAGAAGAGTAGATAAATTATGTAAGTAGGGTAAAAAATCTAGTCACCTTTTAATAAAGAGCCCCCTTCCAGAAGTCCTGCTGTGGCAGCATTCAGAGCCTTAGTGATAAAGATGGTCCCATCCTCACAGCCACAGATGAGTTTATCAAGATTTGGAACATACTCTGATGAGGTGATGGCTGCTGTCATTCCCCCTTCATCCCTGGACCCAGAGAAGTGGTCTGTGATGTTCTGTGACACCATGTGATGCTTATCAAAATTATCCTGAAGAGTCCAGGTGGTGGTTATTGGAATTTCTGAAAGGAACACATACACAAAGAAAAGTTGGCTTATTTACTCTCCATAGATACTAAAATATGGCAAAAATGTCATCTTTCAGAAATATGAGCCTGGTGGAATAGCTCAGTCCCATTTAGAACACACACACACACACACACACACACACACACACACACACACAAACACATCTTGGGGTGTTCAACTGAAGGTCATCTGAATTATGTTGGTTGTATTTGTGCATTAGATCCCCAAACTTTAATTATATCTTTTTTATATTGGTATTTGTTTAATAGAATATCTGACAAAAGAAACTTAAAGGAGGAAGGCTTTACGTTAGCTCAGAATTCAGGAGCAGAGGCATGGCTAAGGAAGCTCTGAGTAGCACTCACATTGCATCTGCACTTAGGAAACAAAAGATGCTCACACTTAGGAAACAGCTGATGCACAGCTTGCTCTCTCTCTCTCTCTCTCTCTCTCTCTCTCTCTCTCTCTCTCTCTCTCTTCTTTTAATTCAGTCTAGGGCTCTCCAGCCCATGGAATTGTGCTATCTACATCTAAGGCACCTCTTCCCACCTCAATTAACCTGGCCTACGAGCTCTTCACAGACACGCCCAGAGGCTTGTCTTCTCATCCCTGTCAAGTCAGCAGTCACCACCACAGGATCTAATGGACAGTGGTCTGTGAAGACTCTTGGTTGTAGTACCATATGGTTCAGTGCAGAAGTCACTGAATTCATCACAAGGGAGTTTTCAGAAAACAAGATTAGAAACTTGAACTGTTGGGGCTAGAGAGATGGATCAGAAGTTAAGATCATGTGTGTTGCTCTTCTAGAGGACCCAAGTTCAGGCCTCAGCACCCACAATCTCTTGTAACCCTAGCTCCAAAGAGGACTGGACACCACTGGCTTCTGTGGGAGCCTGCACTAACAGGCACATATTCACAATAAACATATACACATAATTAAAAGTAAATAAAAAATAAAAAAAATAATGGAAAGCGTCAATATAGGCATAGTGGAGTAGCACCTTTGACCCAAATACTTGGGAGACAGAAGCAGACAGAGCTCTATGAGTTTGAGTTCAGGGTTAGCCTGGTCTACTGAAGGAGACAGGGGTGGACAACAGAGCTGTCTTACCTCCAGGAGAACCATCAAACTTAGATATGGGGACGTCTGGGATATGCCACAAAGTAATTCTTCCTGAGACTTCTCCGGAGAAAAGCACCTTGTAAAAAGGCTCCTTCCGTTCATTCATGTAGCCCATGACGGAACGCAGGCTCTGAAGAATAAAGCATGGCCTTGGCACAGAGGATGTGGTACTGAAGCTTCTGACCACGGGGAAGAGTGAGACTTCAAACCTGAACTACACCTTTGCAAACAATTTGCCACTGTTTCAAATTGTTTAAGTGAATTAAATGAAATAATTCATGACTTAAGGTAGAAGAAAACAAAAGCTTCCATTAGAAATTAGAAATGGTGGTACACACCTTTAATCCCAGCTCTCAGGAGGCATAGGCAGGCAGATTTCTGTGAGTTTGAGGCCAGCCTGGTCTGAAAATACAGTCCAGGTCAGCCAGGGTTCTTACACAGAGAAATCCTGTCTCAGAAACAAAACAAAATGATACAAAAACACCACCACCAACAACAAAATGAAAATCTTTGGGGCTCGAGAGATGGCTCAGAAGTTAAGAATACTGGCTTTTCTCTCAGAGGCCAGAGTTTAGTTCCCAGCACCTACATGGCAGCTTACAACTGTCTGTAGCTTCAGCTCTGATACTCTCATACAGATACATACATACATACATACATACATATATATGTATATATATAAAACACCAACAAATGCTCATAAAATAAAAATAAATATGCTATTAAAAATTTAGAAATGAGATCACTGGCTAAGCTTCAGTGAGTTGACACAAGTATCTAACCTTGGTGTTGGGTATGGGTACTGCACACATCCTTTCATGAAAGCATTACCAGTAAGGGCTAGGTACATGTTTAATTAAAACATCTCATCAATTAAAAAAAATCCAGAACTATGAGTCTGTGCCATCACGGTCTTTTTCAGCTTATATATGCAAGAGAAAGGGCTTGGGTTACCCATGGTAATGGAGACAGCAATGGGCCTTGACTCTAAGAACTCTGAATCAAAACCACACAGGTTGATGATGACGGCACTGTTCACTAAAGCTGCCCAGTCTCTCAGCTGTTTCGGTTCTATTGGGCAGTTAAAAGAGCACCTGTTAACATGCAGTCCTTTGTATCCTTTTCCAGAGCTATTGACCAACTATTAACTCTAAAAATTCATACTCAGACCCATCATAAGATTAAAGCACTCAAGTTTAAAACCTTAGACTTAATCTCTCCCCAAATGTCAGTTTGAAAATGGCCTCCTGGTGGCAGCCGCAGTCACGAGGTATTTTATATCTTTGTAAATGATAACGCTGAAATACAAGTCAGCTATCACCACCACCATCAGTCTCAGTTTGTGTGTACATGCCCACCTTGGACCTGCAGCCTTCTTCCCTGTCAGCTGAAACTTGCAGAGTGCCAGGGGCCCCTTCCAGAAGACAGACAAACCCATCAACAGACAGGCTCACAGTGGGAAGCAATGGGAACTCTCAATGGTGCTGAAGTGGCAGATGTCATTTCATGGTATGGCTCCAAGCATTGACCCTAGCCAATGCCGTGCTGTTGCAGAAGGCTTTTGTTCTAGGTTTACTGTGATCAAATTCCTACAACTAGATTATTCTATTTATAGTTCACTAGCTTCAGTGTATTTCTTACACTTAAACTGTGGGCTGAGGGGCAGAGAAACATGGACATCTAAAGAGGAATCATTGGAAAACAAACCTTTTTGTGGCTCATTTTGTGCTAGAAAGCTTTCCATTTTTAAAAGTTATTTAATTGACGTGTATGAACGTTTGCCTGCATGTGTATCTGGGTACCACCTGTGTGCAATGCTGGCAAAACATAGAAGAGGACAATAAGTCTTTTACAATTGAAGGTACAGATATTGTGAGCCACCACGTGGGTGCAGAGAATTGAACTTGGGTCCTCCAGAAGAGCAGCCAGTGCTCTTAACTGCTGAGCCATCTCTCCAGCCCCAACTTTCCAATTTTATAGCAGTGGTTTTATATAGCTTTGATGTTTGCTTGTTAGGGTAGAAATTCCCAAGTGACAGTTGGCTTCCGTGGAAAGCTGTGTTGGTAAAAATTCACTGTAAAGCCAAAAGAGAGCAAACAGCAGGCTCTTCAGAATAGTGAAAATGCCTTTCTGGGTGAGCCACAGCACTGCTTTGGGAAAAGGCTTTGCTGCTGCCCATGAGGGATTGTAGAAATGTCCCGGTGCACACTGCAATTCTAAGGGGCTTTTTTTTTTCTGTCCCAGAAGCACCTGGGGCAGGGGGCTCAGTTTTGGCTGAGAGATCATTTTTTAACCACATTTTTGCAAGAAAACATTCAAGGGGCATCATGGCTATGGGGCTTCTGAGAGCTCTGCCCCCTAATTAAGCAAAGTAACCTTGTGTACACAGCCGCATCGTTTCATGCTTCATGTGTCACTGGAGCTAAAGCCCTCCCTCCTTATGAAGTACCTTTTCTTGGATAATTAACTGATGACTGATTCTACAGGCCAGAAATCATTTTTGACTAATACACCTGGAATAAAACAGTTCCTTAGATTTCAGATGTGGTTAACTGTCAAAGGTATAGTTAAGCCACATAGAAAGCTCACAATTATAGTCTCAATCATCTGCCAGAAACCTTAATTATACTTGTTTGAAGAAGATATTTTCTCCTAAGAATAGCTAAGAACATGTGAAAATGAGCCAGATGTATAGGCAGGTTTTCTTTTTCAAGTATAAAAACCATTCCATGAAGTTTCACAATTGGAGCAGGTATATTAAAATGTTAAGACTGTGCTGTGGAACAGACTCAAGTGAAAACATGGGATGTGTGTGCATATGCATGAGAGAATGCATAAAATAAAATTCCAATAATTGGCACATCTAGGTAAAGGACAAGTAAGTATTAGTCATACTATTTTTTTTTACAACTTTTCCACAATTGAAATATTCCCAGCTACAGTAGGCAAACAGTCAATTTTTATGGTGGTGAAATCAGAATTTTAATATTTCTTTATTTCCTTCCACACTTACAATTTCCCTATAATAAATAGGCATTGCTGTATCAATCAACCATACTTAAGGGTAACATTTTCTCTTCAGGAGCCATTAATACTCAAAGTTGATTTTCTCATTAACAACCTGATCCGATGCTTTGATTTCATTTTTGCAAGGCTGAGTCTATTACAAAACAAGAAGCTGATTTGAGGCCACTTTTCTTGTCTTACCTTATTTTCCTCCACTGAAGTGGAGCACAGTAAGTGAGGGTAGATAGTGTCCTTAAGAACTCCTCCGTCGGCAGGGCATATGCATTTGGAAAGCCCACTACGTGGGGGGAAATTATAAGCAAAATTTAGAAATGTAGGATCCTTTATTTGCCTCCTCCCCCCTTCCACTTTCAAAAGCCGGATGGCACCATTCAAGTTTCTAAACTCTAGTTATAAATTGTTGGGTTAATAATTACGAGTGACTTTTTGAAAGCCCTGCGCCAGCTGTACAAGTTCTACGTGGCTAATCTCATGCCTTCATCCCTGCTGTGCTGTACAAAGGCAGAGCGCCATGCAAGCCCAGAGGAAATCTTCCAGTGCCAAAGTTGTTTTGTTCTGGGTTTTGATCAGGGGCTGCACGCAGAGGCTTTTCCATAATAAACCTCCCCAAGTTCATTTTCTACCTGAATGTTCTGAATGCCGCTCCCATCTGAGCCCACCTGTTCGGCAGCTGATAGATATAACTGTGACCGTCTTCTGTCCAAACAAGGATCCGGTGTGCGGCAAGCACCTCTCCCCCAGCGAAGAACTGCCCGCCTCTACTAACTTCAGTCCACAGAAGGGAAAAGTCACAATAGTCATAAACCTGCAAGGCAGTGCAGATGTGCCTTAGTAAAGGCTGGGGAGGGAGTCTGTCAGTAGGATTAGCTTTGAAATATGCTTATCAAGACTGTGGGGGATGATGATGATGATGGCAGCAAGGCAACAGCCTACTGAGTAGGTTGCAGTGGATGAAGGTCTCTAGCTGGCCTATTCCACCATGTATCTGTTAAGCCTGGGAGCCCAAATCCTACATCTTAAAATAGCTTTCTTCTTTCCACATGAGTAGTCCCAGCATAGAACTTAAAAATTCCATATACATAAGATGTTTGTGTACCAGAAATCTTTAGCTAGCTCTCATACTTTAATCTTTGGTGACAACATATCAGTACAGTACAAACCAGTTAGACATCTGATAGCAACTAAGAAAAGCATTAAAGAAAATAAAGATGCCTGCCCACATTGGATCATAACTTTGTTTTACTTTACCCCCAGAGAAATCACTGAATATAGTCACAAGAAAAGACTGACTATTCCCTAAAAGCATGGCAGTGACACAAAAGGAAAAAAAATCCCACAAATACGATCCATCTATGTATGTGGTATTAGCTTCCTAAAAGGAAAATAATATAGACATTGTTTAATTTGAAGAGTCATTTCCTTTTTTAGTAATTCATTTTTGTTTTATGTGTATGAGTGCTTTCATGTATGCATCATAGTGCATGAGTCCCTGAGGAGGCTAAAGGAAAATACTAGGTATCTTGGTAAGGGAGCAGCAGGCATTTGTGGGCCGCCATGTACAGAACCTGGTCCTCTACAAGAACAGCCAGAGCTCTTAACCACTCAGCCGTCTCTCCAGCCCTCAGAAACTATTTTCATTATTACCATGATTTGTGGTTGATAAAACTAGAATTTAATGGTCTGCACACAATATCTTAGGGAGCAAAGCAGTGCTACACAAAATAACAAGAGGCATACAGCATAAACATAAGAGACACAAACGGCTAATCATTTCATGCCTTCATATTATTACTCAAAGGGTTTTTCTCAATATTTACAATGTATTATCATTATCTGACTCAACAAAAATGGCATTGCATTTGTACATCACTGGTGCTTTAAATACCTTCCAACACTTAGAAAATACCACCAACAGGAGTCTCTCTGTATATGTACAAAATCGTATCATCTGGCAGTTCAGGGAGCCAAGACACTTTGATTCTTTCTCATAGACATCCTGCTTTTCCTTCAAAAGGAAGAAAATTAATATAAATTCGAGGAATTGTACACACAAACAGAAGACATGTCCCTCCTCAGATGGCTTGACACATGTCCTTCCTACATTGTGCAGGGGAAAGTATCCAAGGTTCCTTCTTCCCAGAGTCTTGTCTTAAACATTACTTTGCAAAAAAAGCTGTGAGCAGAAAGTCACCTAAGATTCAAGGACTGATTATTGATAATCAACCAAAAACTATTCTATGAGGGACTATGATGAGCGCTGAGAACATCAAGTCACTGGCTTTCAGACAGAGCGGAAAGGGGAGGAGCATAAAAGGGTAAAATTAAAAACAGCATCACCATCAACAACAAAACCCAAACCCGTAGTGACTAAAACCAAAAGGTAGTGAGACAAGAGCTCCTTGAGAAGAGAGAGGCATAGCCAACAGCGCAACAAACCTAATGTCAGCTTCTGATAGTGCTGGGTGGCGTGGGTGCTCCCAAAGAGTGGCAAGCAACCCAAGAGGAAATTGCCCCAGACTGGGTAGTCAGCCTAACTCACACTGTGCTTCCGCTTTAGTCTGTTACTTTGACTCTAGTCTGAGACTAGGAAGCACGTGTGTATGCCAGCATCCCCAGGAAAGTGACCCCCCCCCCCCCCCCCCGCTGCATCTGTCTGTTACAGCTCCCAAAACAATGTCAATCGTTTAAAAAATTAAAAATATAATCTTTTCTTCTCCCTACTCCATGTGTGTGTGTGTGTGTGTGTGTGTGTGTGTGTAAATAAATCTATTTACATTATGCATGGGGTCATGGATGAAAGAATACAATTCAACTGCTCAGTGCCCACCCCTGGAAATATATCACTTAAACCTTCAACTGTGAACGTGCATCACCCTCATCGTTTGAAATTCTCAATGACTGGTGATTGAAATAATGGAAAAACGAGTGGTTTCCAAGCCAACCTGAATGCTGTTGATGGAGGAGGAGAGGTCCCAGACTTTGAGCTCGCCGGTCACAGACACAACCAAGAGAGAATCTTCTATGAAAAGAAGGAAGGTCAAATATGAGCTGTCAGCTGGTGGACATGGATTTTTGTTGGGTTAAAGGAATGATTTCATTCCTTGTTCTAACTCCCTGTGTGTGCGTGCGCGCATGTGTGTGTGTGTGTGTGTGTGTGTGTGTGTGTGTGTGTGTATGTGTATAGAATACAGCTAAAAGAAGAGCTGTGGCTCCTGTCAGGCACTGGTCAAGTTGAACCCATCGCAGACAGGAATGTAGAACAATTCCCGCTTTACTCAGGTAGTACCCACTGCAGAAACTGAATTTCAGTAGTATATCCAGAAGTGGTGTTCTGCTACACACACACACACACACACACACACACACACACACACACCTATGCACATGCACACACATGCACACACATGTGTGCACACACACACACCTATGCACATGCACACACAGGCACACACACATGCACACACACCTATGCACAGGCACACACACATGCACACACATGTGTGCACACACACCTATGCACATGCACACACACAGGTACACATGCATGCACACACCTATGCACATGCACACACACGTGCACATACATTTGTGCACACACACACCTATGCACATGCACACACACACAGGCACACACACAGGCACACACACACAGGCTCACACACACACCTATGCACAGGCACACCTATGCACAGGCACACACACGCGTGCACACTCACACACACACACACACATACAGGAAAAGAAAAACAAGGAAAGAAAAAGAAAAGGAAGAGCAAGGCACTAGGGAGAAGGAGAAGGAGAAGACAGGACAGGACAAACAGCCCAACTACCCCAAGCAGAACTGAGAACCGCCTCATAGAAACAGATTCTCTTTCTGTTGTCTTCACTCCTTGCCAGCTTCCTAATAACTTGACCCACAGGTAGAGGGGATCTGGGTTTTCCCTGGCAAGGCTTCAAGAACTGCCTCCAGGACATGGTGAGCAGCAACGGCGTTCTCACCTCACCAGCTGCTGCACAGCCTTAGAGTCCCGAGACACCCACCATTACCTTGAACTCTCACAGAGTGAACGACACACATGCATTTCATCCAATCGGGGGATCGCAGAGAGGAGAAGGCGTGCAGGACAGCCAGGGTGCCAGCGTCAAGGATGAGCATGTCTTGGTACTCCCCACAGCACAGCAGCCAGCCCTCGCCCGTCATCCGGAAGGAGCAGTGGTAGTACTACAGGACGGAATTCCAAGGACAGCACCTCAAAGACGGGTAGCATCGGCACCATTCTAGCTGGGTAAAGACCTCTCAGCTGAATTCTAGTCACCCTCTACTCAACGTAACCTCTGAACTAGGTAACACCTCAGGTTCCCTGAAGCAACCCCACACTCTTCCCACGTTGATTTTTCAGCTTAGCTTCAACCTCCATCCCATCCTCCCAGGAGAAAGTAGAGGTCTCTTAAAAAGAAATAGTATGGATCACAGGACACTGATGAGTATACTATTCCTTCAGTGCTACTCGGAGCTACAGAAGAACAACCTGCCCTCTCTACCCCAGCAGCACAGATAAAAACTGGTAAGAATGAAAGTGTTTCCAGAAGATTGGGGAGATATTCTTTACCGAACAAATTTTGGAAGTATTTTCTATTAAAGGCTGGGTTTTATATACATTCTACCTCCCCCGAGTTGTGGAACTGGGCTGTGGTCCAGGAGAAGAGAGGACAGTGGCTGAGTGTTACTATAGGAGAGGCACCAGCAGCACAAAACAATGGGGAAAGTATGAAGATGTATGGGTGGTGAAATGACCCCCTTTATTTGTAATCTGTCCCTCAAAAATCCAAAAGCTACCCTAAAAATCAGGAGGTATGGTTCAGGTGAGGCCATGGTTTCAACCTCCAACACCAGGGGAAATAAAAAGGCCTTGAATTGAAAAGTGATTGTAGAAATTATAACTGGGTCTCTCTTCCTTTCGCAAATAAAAAGGAAATAGCCGAAATCAAGAAATCCACAAAAAGGGCTAGTTACGATTTTAAAATGTGTCACAGGCTTTGCTGTTCTTTTAATTATGGGCATGTGTGCACGAGTGGGGGGCAGAGTATGGGCATATCAGCATGCTGCCTGCCAAGGCTGGCAGTGGGCACAGCGGCCCCTGGAGCTGTTGTGAGAGAAGGTTTTGTGTGACGGGAACCAAATTCAGGTCCTCTGGAAGAGTAATAAATGCTCTTAACTCCCGAACCAGACTTAACTTCCGAACTCCAGACCCAGAAAAAAAATTGTGTTTTATAAACTAGTACACCATTAAAGTCAAAATTTCCCATGTATTAGTGGATGTTTTGTGTCATTTAGGAAATGTGAAACAACATAAAAATCATTCGAAACAGGGTTTCTCTGTGTAGCCCTGGCTGTGCTGGACTCGCTTTGTAGACTAGGCTTGCCTCGAACTCACAGCGATCCGCCTGCCTCTGCCTCCGGAGTGCTGGGATTAAAGGCGTGTGCCACCACACCAGGCTCTAACAATCATTTTTAAAGATAAGCTACAGACATAAAATAACCAGGAACAACGGTTGTTGAACAATATCTTTGGATTGAGAGGAAAGCCAAAGTAACAGACAAAGTAACAGCATTTTTCATCATGAGGAAAGGAAGAACATCTGAGAAAAGAATATTCTCCAAAGATATTAAGTGCTCAGATAGAAAATACTATGTGCCAGACTTACACAAATAGCAGTGTGCCTGTAAGGAAGGGTGGCCTTCTCCACGCACTGCCCACTGCTCACGTTCCACAGGCACATCTCCCTACAACAGAGAACTCTGTATTATTCTGTGCCATTTCCACACAATTGGCTAGAATAATTTTTGTGCCTCCAAGTTTTTCTTTAGTGATGCACTTAGGCGCAACCTGATCGTTCATGTGGTTTTTTGTTACAGATTACTGA
Organism: Acomys percivali; assembly: GCA_907169655.1. Classification (NCBI taxonomy): domain Eukaryota; kingdom Metazoa; phylum Chordata; class Mammalia; order Rodentia; family Muridae; genus Acomys; species Acomys percivali. The sequence goes on from OU015755.1 coordinate 44,826,980, forward strand.
GCAAGAAAATGCTGTGGTCATTAGCAGGGTTGGCGCACCATAGCTGTATCATTTTGTTTGGGTAATGACATCCTGCCTACAGCCTGCAAGCTTTGCTTTAGGGCTACCGTGACTGACAAAAATTGTGGGAATTCAGCCATTGTGGCCTTCAAGAGGGACAGTACCGTGTTTTCTTCAGGTCTCTCTATGGAAACAGCATCATTCAAAAACAGTTTATTTTACTGAGTTTAAACTACATATTCTGGGAAGGATAACACCCATGTCTGTGTATGCAGGATCTCTCACTTTTTCCCTCCCTCCCTCCATCCCGCTCTCCTCTCCCCTCTCCCCTACTCCCTTCTCTCTCTCTCTCTCTCTCTCTCTCTCTCTCTCTCTCTCTCTC
>OU015755.1:44828991-44841622 GCA_907169655.1 Acomys percivali
TCTCTCTCTCTCTCTCTCTCTCTCTCTCTCTCTCTCTCTCTCTCTCTCATATATATTGTTCTACCTGCATGCAATGCCTGCTGGCCAGAAGAGGGCACCAGATCCCATTATAGACAGTTGTGTGCCACTATGTAGCTGCTGGGAATTGAACTCAGGACCTTTGGAAGAGCAGCCAATGTTCTTAACCTCTAAGCTATCTCTCCAGCCCCCCAGATCTGGACTGTCTTGTCTTGTTTCCTACTCTGTCTCTCTAAAAGTTATCTTCTCTCAATTTTTTTTATTGACATCTCTGTGCTTGGTTAGCTCCTATTCTCCTAGCCACCTGATGACAGCTGTTTCTATCTGTACAGTGTTTGGGAGTTCACAAGCCTCGTGAAAACACCTTCTTCCCTAATTGGTTCTCTGTCAATGAATGGTTTGTCCACACTGTAAGATTCCTAACTCAGCCTCCCTCACACTTCCCCAGCTGTCCCTAAATGGGCACAGGAGACTTCAAATACAGTCTCTAGGGTGTATGAACAGAATGCTAGCCTAAGACTGTACTAGAAATGCAGGTTACAGGACCCAAGATCACCGCTGTGAACTCATATCTTTGGATTAAGGCCCAGAAATCTGCACTGAGCCTCGGTAGGTACCTCTGAGATGCACTTAGTCTTTTTTTTTTTTAAACAGATGTATTTATTTATTATGTATATAGTGTTCTGCCTGCATATACACCTGCATACCAGAAGAGGGCACCAGATCTCATTATAGATGGTTTTGAGCCACCATGTGGTTTCTGGGAATTGAACTCAGGACCATTGGAAGAGCAGTCAGTGCTCTTAACCTCTGAGCCATCTCTGGCAGAATCTCTGTCCTGAGTCCTAATACTTACCTACTTCTCATCCACTGATGAAAACTTCTCTTAACAGATGGAGATCCTCTCTACCAATACCAAGACTTCTTGCTTTAAAATGTAACTAGCCATGTTGCATTAACTCTGTATGTTTATTAATATAAAATTAAAATAAAATAATAAAAAAACACTGGTGAGAATTTCTCTTAACAGATGGAAATCCTCTCTACAAATAACAAGACTTTTTGTTTTAAAATGTAACTAACCATATTGTACTAACTCTGTATGTTTATTAATATAAATTTTTAATACTACCATATCAACCTTATTTGGTATACCTGATAAATCTTTCCCATCCATTTTCATTTTAAAATAACATTTACATTATCTATTTTTACAACCATTTTCCAACCTCATTTTCTTTTATATTTTTCCATGATGTCAACTTTTTTCTGATTGTCTGGCAATCATTGCAATGTATCTGTAAAGCTCGGTCCTATCAGATAATCAAAATAATATTTTACCCAAATTTAGTTCAACTATCTTATATTGTACCTTCACTTTGCATGTGTGGAGGACAAAGGCCTACATTGGGCATTTTCCTCAACCACTCTCCACTTTATTGTGAATGACTTTCTATGTGTATACACACACACACACACACACACACACACAGAGAGAGAGAGAGAGAGAGAGAGAGAGAGAGAGAGAGAGAGAGAGATACATGGAAAGTGGGTGTACAACTGCGTCTAAGTTTTTGTGTGGATTCTACTTTTCAATCACTTTGGAAGAATAGATGTGTATATCATTTCCTGGGTTAAAGATGACAGTCAACGTGTGGTCTTCCCGTCAGCCTATCGAGTGCTAGAGCTACAGGTCTTCAGTACCACAGCTGGCATGAAATCTCTGAAGGCCAGAGGTCAACATTGGGTGTTTGTCTAGATTACACTCTCTCCTGGTCTCTCACGAAGTCTGGAGCTCATCAATTTGGCCAGAGTGGATGGACAGCAGCCTCAGAATCTCTTGTCTCACTCCTCAGCTGTGGGCTCTAGCTTTTATCATGGTCGCTGGGAAGCAAACCCAGGTGTTCACATTTGGGTACAAGCGCGGCATCCACAGGTCCATCTCCCCTGCACTCATCTGCCACCCTCTTAGCTACAAAGGAAAATGATGGAGATGGAGCTAAACATGGCCACTTGTCACTCACCCATTCTCAGCAGCACTCACAACATAGGGCTGTTTGGAGAAGTCTCTTGCTCTTGCCAAACATGTCACTGAAGCCGAGTGACCAAAAAGAAGTTCTTTAGCTGAAATCTGAAAATGTTGAAATGAAGTTTTTGAACAACTTTCAACTTCTAGGAATAATAATTAATAATAATAATAATAATAATAATAATAATAATAATAATAATAATAATAATAAATACTATTTGCATGTTCTGATTAGGAAATTTTGTATGCTAAGTTGTTTTTTTTTTATGTGTACAAGTTTCAGGAAAGCTGATACACAGCACATCAAAATCCACAGAGATGAAGGCATGTGCTGGGTTCCATCCTGAGATTCAGATGAGCATCAGACCAGTTCCTCAACATTTCAGCTTTGAATACATATAAGTGCTTCTCACCCACAGAAGTTCCACCATGATCCCAGGATGGAGAGGCAAAGATTTCATCCAGGGTGTGGTATTGAATGCCTGTAACTCCAGCAGTGAAGCAGGAGGACCCCACGCTGAAGGTCATGCATAACCCAGGAATGATTCATTGATGTTCTCCCACACAAATTGAAAAGCAGCATCCACATGAAAACCTATGTACATTTGTAATGGTCTTTCTCAGGATTACTAAAGATGGAAACACAACCAAGCTGCCCCTCAGTAGAACATAAGCTACAGGACTGTAGGAAAACGATGAGAAAAGAAATGAGCAGCTAAGCTGCCAGACCGGTAGAAACCTATGTGTTGCTTAGCTGAAAGAAGCCATCCTGGAAAGCCTACTGCTGTTTGACTCCAAGTCTGTGACATTTGAGACAAGACAGAAGTAGGGATGTAAAAAAAAAAGCTGGTACCCATCAAGGGCTTAGGAGGACAGGACATTGTAGAAGAATTTTAATCCAGCAACATGGCTGCTCTGATCACATCCAAAGACTTTCTAGGTCTGCGTGATCTGGCTGGAATGCAGGCACACCCTTAGTCCACTCCTTTAGTACCAAACAGTGAGGGTAAAGCTAGTTTGTAGAAGGAAGCGCCCGTTTGATGTCTAATTGAGAGGCAGACAAAGTGGCCAATCAGAGAAAGATTTGGCAGAATAGGATATGCCCACAGCTCCTGAGAACAGAGAGAGGCAAGATGTAATTTAAAAGAGAGCACAGAACAGGGAATGGAGGAGGCAGTTCTACCAGGACAGTTACACAAGGACAGGCTGCAGAGAGAGAACAAGCCAGACACAGGAAACGACAGAATGAGCCAGAGAATAAGAAGGAACCAGAAGATTAGAACATATGGCCAAAGTCAGCGTGAGGCCAAGCAGAGCAAACCAGTCTGAGGTCCAGTGAAGCCAGTTTGAATCAGTCAGCTTGGAGAGGAGTTAGAGCCAGAACAGCTGAGTTGAACCAGCCAGGCAGAGTTCAGAAAGACTAGAAAGGGTGAGTATATTCAGCACTAAGCCTCAGAGACAACAATTATCTCAGGTGAGTAAAAGATACTTTTACATTGGTGCCCACATCCGTGAGATTAAGAATCTCATAGTTTTACACAAGGGGCATGTAGAACAATGGAATAACTCTGTATCCCAAGACAAATTGTGAACGTATGTCAGTTCACATAAGCCCATAGAATGTCCATCAGGAGCACTGAGGAGAAATTAACTATAATGTGAAGCATGGGGGTCATTAATCATAAGGTCACAATTCATTGCTGTGCCCAGTACACCGCTCCAGGGTGGCAGCATGGCATAGTTAGTGTCAGCTGTTAACTTGACACAAACCTAGAGTCACCTGAGAAGAGGGAACCAAGAATTGCATAGATCAAACTGACCTATGTCTGAAGGGCATCTTTTTTTCTTTTACAATTGAGGTAGTAGGGCCCAGCCCACTGTGGATGATACTGCTCCTAGGTAGGAAGGCTTGGGCTAAATGAAAAGGCAAGTAGCAAGCCATGGGAAACAAGCCAGTAAGCAGTATTCCTCTATGGGCTCTGATTGAGCTCCTGCCTAGAGTTCCTGCCCCAATTTTCACTGTCACCAAACAATTAGTTTCTCCCCCAAGTTTTTTTTTCACATTATTTATCACAGCAACAGAAATCATACTAGAACACAAAATGGTGGTGGGAGATCCTGTGCATGGGCTGAGGAAGAACCCTGTACTTTCCAGTCAGGTACTTCAGTAGGTGTGGCCTTGTCTTGATACCGAACTCTACGTTAGCCACCAACTTTAAACTACCTTTAAAATTAAAGTCCTGAATTTTTAAAATACATAATTTGACTCCCCTCCTCAAAAATAATAAAATAAACTTTTCTACATAAGAAAACAACCAAATGCTTATTTACAATGTCAGTGTGTCGTTTGCACTATGAGCATTTTAATGTGTGGCCTTACGTCCTTATTCTTTTATTATCTCATGACTGAAATAAGAATTATATTCTTATTTTGTAAAAGAGATTTTGAAAATGAAAACTACAGGGTGGAAAACATGGGAATGAGATGACTCAGCAGTTAAGAGTCCTGGGGAAGGATCTAAACTTGTCTCCCAGCATCCACATGGGCTCAGACCCCAATTGTAACCCAAGCTTTGAGGGATCATACATTCTCTAGTGGCCTCTGTGGGCACCTATACTCATGTGTGCATAGACACAGACACACACACATAATTTTAAAAATAAAAAAATAATTTTTAAAGAAAATTTATTATGTTTCCTTAAATGAAGAAAAAAAACATAATAAATCCAAAAATAATTTTAAAATGTATTGTGCATAATAAAATATCTATATTTTACATGGACCAATAATCAGTGGAGGTTTTTTGTCCAAACTACATAAACATACACATGGCTAGTTACCAAATGTATCTATCTAATAGAATGGTTTCCTTTATTTCTACCACAATCAGAATTATTTTAAAAGATCTCTTGTCATATTAAAATTGTGCTAAGAATGTCTTCTATCTTCTTAAGAACACCTAATAAATTCTAATTTTACATTGTTCCCAGAAATTTCCAAAGGTCACTACTCAGAAAACAATACCCCTTGTCCCTAGACTCCACACTGGGTGCAGCACCATGTGAGTGCCATGCCCCCAATGGACCAAAAGCCATATCAACTCCAGACACGTCACAAATACTCCACCCACAAAGAAAAATCCACAGCAGAGCAAATGTCAGAGGCGATCACCATTGCCTTTCTGAGACAGTTTGGATGAGACGGTCTTCATAGGTTCATGTTTAAATGCTCGATCTTCAGTTAGGGGAACTGTTTAGGAAGGATAAGGAGGCGTGGCCTTTTGTCAGAGGTGTGTTACTGAGGGGTGGGCTTTGAGGTTTCAAAAATCCATGGCAGACCCACTCTCACTCTCTTTCTGTTTCCTGCCTGTGGATTAGATGTAAGCTCTTAGCTACTGCTCCAGTGGCATGCCTGCCTGCCATGCTCCCTTCCTTGATGGCCATGGACTAATGAAATAAGCCCTGAATTAAAAGATAAGTTCTGAGTAATGCCACTCATATGAGGTACACAGCAGGCAAAATCATAGAGCCATAAAGTATCGTATTTGTGCTGCACGATATTTTATTGCATGGCTACTTTTCCATACACAACATTCAGAACACAAGGCTCATGCCATCCCCAGATCAGATCTTTCCAGAGGCTCTGCTTGCCCAGAAGATACACAGTCTTTTTCCTGGACACCAAAGCATCTCCATGGCCAAATCTTATCTCCTCTCCTAGCTCATCTCTATGACCCTAGTTCATACCTGGGTCCAGCAGCAGGCACACTCCACTTTCCCAAAGTATCAGAGTGTTGCCTTAAATACAATGACTGCTCCTCCCACCATGCTGATGTGAGTCTCGTTCCACCCCACGTCTGCAATGCTGTGGCCTTCAGTACTGATATGACTGGGTTTTGGTTGGGAAAGCCTTTGTTCTAGATAAACATATGCACTTTAAGACATTAACAGGAACCACTAAATGTCAGTGACATCTCCTAATTCCTGTTTTGACAACCAAAAGTGTCTGAAAATATAACCAAATATCTCTTAGGAGGCAAATTATCCTCCTGTTAAGAACTACTACTCAAACCCCAAGGAGATGACTTGCTCCTAAAGGAACATGACAGAACTTTCCAAGTGGCCACCACATGACTGCCTACTGCCTACTTAGGATCCTCATAGGATAGTGTAATTAGCCAAGTCCTGCATCTCATTTACTGCAGCCTCCTGGGACAGCAGCACATGTGTCCCCCGGCAAGTATGAACTCAATCCAGCTAACTGTTAATATGTTCTCAGAATGCTCGGTGACCAAATACGAAACGGATATCAGAAACATATAGAAGAAAAAAAAAACCCACAGGATACTAGGAATTCAAATTACTTAAGCTCATAATGAGATACGCATTGCTAGGCAGCCACTTCAGCCAGAAATTAGTACAATAAAAACGGATTTTAAAAGATTAGTGAGAGATTTTTAGGCCATTTGGAAGTCTGAGTTTAAACGGTAATAGAAAACATACATCTTCAGATACATATGACCACCATTTTTAAAGCACATCTTCTGCAGTGCTACCCACCCCCTTCAGAAGTGTTCATAAACAATGAGCTGAGCTGGCTTGCTGTGCAGCTCTCGCCAGTCCTATAGCATAAGGGTTCAGTGATGGGCGGTGTTAATTAATTACACCATAAAATAGAATTACAATTAATTGTTAATTTAGGTTTAAAAGTGACAGACTTTAAAGGCTGAAAATAGTTTTGATCTTTAAAAGGCTTCTTAATGAGGGCAGTACACTTTAAGTACATCATTAGTTTAATTGTTCAAATTGGGTCTAGAGGCTGCTAGAGTTAAGCAAATATCTATTCCAATATGTTAAATGTTTATGACTTGGGACAGAAACAATTAATTGCTAATCGATGGGTCCAATACTAGGTGAGGTCAGGTTCTGAAATCAGAGGACGGCAAACAGTAAATTGAATGTAGAGATGTTGATGTGGTCTGTTAAAAAAAAATCACAGGAAAGCAGAGACTCAAAGAACAGCAAGACGGCTAACCCATCAGAAACGTCCAGATAATGAAGATATTACTCATTTAGTTAATAGTAGCTGTCAGGAGTGCCTTTTGTTTATATTAATGGACCATTATTCTTGAGAAGTATCCTAAATGTCTATAGTTCACTTACTTACACATATAATTCAGCACAGAAAATAGTAAAACTCCATGCAGCTTAAAGGGGGCTAGTACTTAACTGGTAGCTGAGATTAACACTATTCATAATTTTTCCATAGCATCCTGATCCGTCCTATAATGGACACCCTTTCCACCCACATGTCCCGTAGGCCTGAGAGGCAGAGGGGCCACTGCAGCTTTAATAACTGTGGTCTTTACGCACCTTCAGTTCAGGTGAGAGACTCCACAGGCAGAGCTGGCCCTCCTGGCTTCCAGTCACGATTGTTTGCTGGTCATCTGTGATCATGATCGCGGTGATGCTGTGGGGAGGAGCTTTTCTTCCCCAGAGGGCCACGGCCTGCAGAGCACTCTTCATGCTGGGTGAATCTCAGATACAGAGAAACTGGGGGAGAAATGTACATAGTTATTTTTCTGAAAATTGGGGAAACTCACATCTGTCATTCCAGCAATGGAGAGCCGAGGGAGGAGCCGTGACACAAGTTCAAGGTTGGCTTGGGCTACATGGTGAGTTCCGGATGAACTGTATTTGAGAACCTGTGATGGAAGTCATTGAGGTCATTTCTTGACAAGCCAGATACATATTGACTCCATGACCCAGCCAATTCGCTCTACCTCTCACTCAGTAGGAGAAGAAAAAGCATGTGTTTATAGGAAGACAGCTACACGTACTACCTTACTCACAAAAAACTGTAAACAAGCCAAGTGTCAGTTAATAGGTAACCAGGTAAACAAAGGCATATCTACACAATGGGGAACTATTCCTCAACAAAGTTAGTGGCCCAGTGACTCACACTATGTGAATCCCAAAACAATTATTATTAAAAATATCAAGTAACTGTAAAGAATAATGCCGTATGATCCTCTGGGTAAGATACTAGAAAGTTCTAATTAGTGGATGACAGCTGGAAGCAGACAGCTGGAAGCAGACAGCAGGACCATGAGGCCGCGTGGATCTAAAGAAGTAGCAGAAGAGCGTGAGGACCCCAAAGGAAACATGGAGAGCACTTTTTCTCATTTAAGGTTTAATGTATTTGCAGTTATACGCATGCATGTGTTTCTCTGCACATGAGTGCAGCCTCTCTGAGGCCAAAGGAGGGCGTCAGATTCCTAGAAGCCAGCATTACAGGGGGCTGTGGCCTGTCTGATGAGGGTGCTGGTTACTGCCCACTGATCCTCTGCAAGGGCAGTGTGGTGCCTTAGTTAATGAATAATCCTCAGGGCACAAATGTTGATAGCATTGAAGATGGCAAACATGTTCATTATACTAACTCTGGCTAGGTGGGCTTATGAGTCTGTACAGGGAATAAAACATGCATCCAATGTATATATTTTCTACATATTTATTAAAGTATTTTGCATGTCAATATACTGCACTAAAGTTGGATTTTGTTTGTTTGCCTGTGGGGCAGGGGGTAGAATTCTGAAAGATGCTGTAACAAACTAAGTCTGAAGAGAATTCCTATGAAAATATAATTACAACTGTAAATAAATTTACAATAAAAAGTAACAACACAGCCATGAAAATAATAAGCCATGAGCAACCAGGGTACCCTGGGGAACTAATAATGAGTAACCTAAAATTCAGCATTAAAAGAATAAATAAACTGTTAGAAATTATTACAATGACAAGGGCATTAAAACCTTAAAAAAAAAAAAAAAAGCATAGAACAAAAAGCCAGGCCTTGTGACACAAACATATAATCCAAAAGACAAAACAACTCAAGGCAGGAGGACACTAGTTAAAGCCTGGCCTAAACTACTTAGTAATCTCCCACCCCTACCCCCACCCCGTCCCCTCACCCCTCTCTCATTTAAGGTTTGGGGATACAGACCACTAGAAGACAGTGTGCACCCTTGCGTTGTATTTGTGAGACCATAGGTGCAATGGCACAGTGAAGGCTAGACCACATCAACGTGATGGTGGGTATGTTTGTGAGAAACTGTCTTGACTGTTGATTGATGTGGGAGGGCGCCGCCCACAGGGGGACAGTTCTAGCACTAGGCGGGTAGTTCTGAGTTGTGTAAGAAACAAGGTTGAGCAAGCCTTGGCAGCAAGATAGCAAATTGTGTTTGTCAGGGTTCCTGTCTTTGCTCCTGTTAGAGTTTTTTTCATGGCTTCCTGCAATGATGAATTCTGACCTGGAAATATGAAACATATATAGCTTTTCAGTTCAGATTGCTTTTCATCATGGTGTTTATCACAGCAACAGAAAACAAAGTAGAACTAACATAGTTATAAAGACGGATGTTGACTGACCCACTAGAGGGGAGACATAAAATTTAGGTAATAGCATGAAAGAGAAAGTAGAACCATGTTAACTTACTCTGAAGGAAAGAATACTGATTAAATCTTATGGTAGGAATTATGACAGTATACAAAAAGAAACAAATATGTGTTAACATCTAAACCAGTAGAGAGATAAAATTAAAAAAAAAATCATGGATCAAATAGAAGAGAAAAACCCAAGAGCAAAAAAGCAACATGGGAAAGAGAAGTGCAAAATTAAATATAAATTCACATTCAAACATCCCAGAAAGTATAGTAAAAGTACATGGAAGGAAATTGCTCATAAAAATATAAAGATTCTTTTTATGAATTTGTGTGTGAGTAGTTTATCTGCATGGATTCCCATGCATCATGTATGAGGGTGAAGCACGTTCACAGTTGAAGAAAGCATTAGATCCCTTAAGGTTAGAGTTACAGATGGTTGAGAAAGACCATGTGGGTGCTGGGGAATGGAACTTGGGTCATCTGGAAGAGCAGCCAGTGCTCTAAGCCACTAAACCATCTGTCTAGCCCCAAGACAAAGCTTCTTAACTAGGCTATCTCAGAACATGTCCAATTTACAAAAGATTCCTCATGTGGCACAACCAGAAATAAAAGAACCCACTATGCAATTATTAAATATACCATTTACTAGAGAATGGTAATATTACACAGAAAAAAATATTTGTCCAATTTTTTTTTTCAAGACAGGCTTTCTCTGCGTATCCTTGGCTGTCCTAGACTCACTTTATAAACCAGGCTGGCCTCGAACTCACAGAGATCTGCCTGCCTCTGACACCCTGAATACTGAGATTACAGGCATGTTCCACTGCATTCAGCCAGAACTTTAAAAAATTTTAAGTTATGTTTCCTCTAATACCCTTACCATACATACACAAACAATGTATTTCCTCTATAAATATTTATAATAGAAACAATATGTTGTAAATGGTCCTTGACCAACCAAGAAAAACGTAACAATTAGATATTACCAAGGCCCTAAAACAATGACTTGTATAATGAGACCTGCTAAATTTAGATTTTCCTACTAGATGGAATATTTTAGCCTTAAAAGCATATATTTAAAAAGAAGAGGGGGCTGGAGAGATGGCTCAGAGGTTAAGAGCACTACTTGCTCTTCCAAAGGTCCTGAGTTCAATTCCCAGCAACCACATGGCGGCTCACAACCATCTATAATGAGATCTGGTGCCCTCTTCTGGTGGGCAGGCATACATGCAGGCAAAACATTGTATACTTAAATAAATAAATAAATAAATAATTTTTTTAAAAAAGATTTTAAAAACTGTTTAAAATAAATAAATAATAAATAAATAAATAAATAAAAGAAGAAGAATGAAAAATAGCAACTTAAATATCAAAAGTACAATTTTATGTGCAGGAAACGCTAAATAGGCACAAAGAATTCCGAAAAAAATATATAGAGAAAACCATACGCTATTATAAAAAGTAATAATAATCTATGAACTAAACACAGTTGAGTTGAGCTGCCTGTAATCACTGATAAAAAGAATAAGCTATCTAAACTATATATCATATACTATCTCAGGGCGCTAGAAACTTCAGTGAAGTGGAGCTGTAATGTTGCAGGACTAATAAACACATGTCCATGAGTAAAAACATATAGGATCATCCTACATCGTTTATATTTTGAAATGTACTTTACTTTTAATCATGTGTTTGTGTGTGTGTCTTGTGTGTGTGTGTGCACATGAGTCCAGAAGAGTGTGTCAATCTCATGGATCTGGAGTTACAGGAGGTTGTGAGCTGTGTGATGTGGGTGCTGGGAACCAAACCCTAATGCTTTGCTAGAACATTACCTACTCTACTGTCGAATATCGCCAGCATGTACATACAGTGTCTTGAGTAAAATGGCAGCCCATTTTACAGCTCACAGGCTAAAAGAACTACACCTCATCTGACAGAAGGAATGCAGGTTGGTTGTGACTTTCAATTATTTACAGTCAAGTTTCTATATTGAGCTGGATGTGGGTGCGGTGGCACACACCTTTAATCCCAGCACTCAGGAGGTGGAGGCAGGCAGATCTTTGTGAATTCCAGGCCAGCCTGGTCTACAAAGCCAGTCCAGGACAGTAAAGGCTACACAGAGAAACCCTGTCTCAAAAAACAGAACAAAACAAAAACCCACAAAAAAACAAAAAAGAATTTAAGTGACTCCATAAAGTTGAAATGTTTCTATCAATATGTGAGAGGCTCCTAATAAGTCTTAAGCTGTTGTTTGAGGTACTTTATACATCGCAGAAAAACCCTGATTAAAGAAAACCTTTAAGTACCAGAGCCAAGTCCAAGATCTAATATACACGAGGCAATGGCTTCATCTACTCAGTTCTAATAAACCAACCTTTATTCTTTGGGTGCCAAACTTCTTAGGTATATACCACAGCAATTTGATAATAGTATGCAAAAAAAAAGTGTAAACTGCCTATAATCAAGTTTCTCTGATGTACCCAAGAAGGTTGTCTGTTCTGTTTCAAACAATTAAGTCAAGCCAAGTTTAAAACACAACCCTCAGTTTACAATGAGTATATCTCTAATTTGAATGCCTAGTGATTTGGTGATGGTGGGGGGGGGGAGTTGAAATAGCTATGGACACATACTTATCCTTTAATAAATTCTAAATCATGAGTTTGAAACACATGTTTCTGTTGTAAAACAAAAACAGAACAAAACAAACGAACAAACAAAAACAGGTATTAAAAAAGAGGCACAGGATGATATGACTGACTTTTTAAAGGGTAAATAAATTTGCCTCCTTTCCAATCTTTATTCACATTAGCAAGTGTATCCTTGGGTTTGACATTATGCAATATAACTTATATAAATAATGTAGTCACTGTCCTATGACATGATCAGAATAGATATGGAAAGAAGATTGTAAACAAGGAAATATATATAAAACTTCACAGTCTTAAGCGACTCTCAGATAACATCCTCTTAAATGCTTGACTGTAAATTACTTAGATATCATGTTTTATTTTTCTCAGGGAGGTCTCCAAGATGGTCATAGCAGATGGAAAAAATATCAACGGAAATGAATAACCCCATAGTTACAGAGTCTCTCTCTTCTTCTTCTTCTTCTTCTTCTTCTTCTTCTTCTTCTTCTTCTTC
>OU015755.1:44841632-44862299 GCA_907169655.1 Acomys percivali
TCTTCTTCTTCTTCTTCTTCTTCTTCTTCTTCTTCTTCTTCTTCTTCTTCTTCTTCTTCTTCTTCTTCTTCTTCTTCTCTGGGTGCTGTTGGCCACCAGCCCACAAAGGCAGGAGGAGTAGAAGGAAAGAGGCACAGAGCTTGGAAGGCCCTGAGCAAGGCAGAGAATGACCACTCCAGGAACCACTACAGGGAGCTAGCTCAACTTTACTCAGGAGAACAAAGGCTACATTGTCCTTGGGGAGTGGGGGGGGGGGCAGGGAGCTTCCAGGATAGGTGTACATAACTGGCTGAAACCAGGCACTTTAATGATTTGCACTTGGCAGCACATTCCTATCATGTGGATGGGAACACTGTACCTAATTATCCTACAGGTACAGAGATGGGAGAGCTAGAAGGGAACTGTGTGTTTTGTTCTTGAATTAGAGAAGATTCTAAGACTGTTGTCTGTAAACGGTTTTAAACCAGGCAAATTATGAATTGTGACTCTCTTTAGTTTCTATGAAAAGTCCTGTGATGGGGATACTGATGGTCATCCAGGAGACTGGGGCACAGTCCGTTTCACAGACAAATAACAGAACCTCAGGAAAAGCCAAGGGACCACACCACACAGAAAGGGAGAACGGATGGATGGGTGGATGGATGGATGAATGGATGGACGAACGGATGGACTGCTGATTTACTCACTACCTAACTAAAACCAGCTCCATCCCTTCAGGCTGAAAGGGGCATGAGGCTAGGCGTCCCCAGGTCCGCCCTTTACTCCTTTACCTGTGTTGGTCCTGCTTAGAAACCTGCCCCATACCTTCCTGTATTTTCTCCTGTCGTCCTCTGGGAATGAAAACACGCCAAGTCAGGGAGCAGGCTTTCACTTTCCTTGTCTACTGTGTCTATCGGCTTCAGCCCTGTGCAGTGAGATCATCAAGACTCTCCCCCTTTCTGAGCATGTCTTTTTAACAAGTAGTAGAGGCGGCGTGGTATCCAAAATTTGCCTATCAGATGCCTCCTGCAGATGGAGGCATGCCTATCTTTACAGCCAGATCTGCAGAGCTGCTGTCTGGATTCCAGCAGTCGATCTCTAACCTGATACAGAGGAGGAGCAGCTTCCCGGCAGCGTGCCTGCCACACATCACCTGGAAAAGGTGGGGGCAGGGTTGGGGAATAAATGAAAACTTTCTAAGCTGTGTTTCCAAGGGACGGAAAGCACTAACTAGAGGAAAACACGACCAGGGGCAGGAGTCATTTAAAAAACGCCATGGCAGATTTGGGAAGACCTTTCTGCCCCTAAGAATCCAGCCTCCTCATCATGTGGTTATGCTGACAGCTGATGAGAGCTGCAGGAGCTCAGCAAAGACTCAGATTGACTGCACCTGAAACATACTGAAAGGCTTAAGTGGCAGCGTTGGGCTAATTCTAACAATGGCAGCTCCCAGCCACCTTCCAAGCTAGTCTCTGCCATCAAGTAGGAAACACCCCGGGAGCAGTGAGCCACTACCCTATCCTCACCCTAGCACCTTGCTCGACAGACGTGACAGTCACTAAATATTTTTTCAGTGATGATATTCAATCTAGACAGTGGGGGCAGGGGCTCTAAAATGTGAAGGTTGGGGCTTAGAAACACAGCATAGCGATTAAGAGCACTTGCTCTTTTTCAGATGACCCAATTCTGGGTCCTCAAATCTAAGTTGGTCAGCTCACAACCACCGGTGACCGTCAGATCCAGGGGATCTGACACCCAGCTCCAGCTTTTGTGCACCAGTACACACACACACACACATATACTCATACACAGTTACACACATATGCACACATGCTCACACACGTGCATACACTTAAAAATAAAAGACAAAATTATGAAGGTAAACTTTCATCATGCTAATGAAAAAGTACAGCAGAATTGGTATGGCCACTCTAGGGAGAAGCCATCTTGGTCCGGGAGAGTACACCTACAGGAAAGTGATCACTTCAGGCCCTCTGCCCGTATTTCATCAATAAGAACAGACACAGTGTGTGTGTACCCAGGACATCATAATCTCTATCATTTCCAATGAAAACATACTTTCTTGAGAAAGCTAAGGAAGATAGACCAGATGAGTCACATTCATCTTGGTCTCTTCCTCCTCTATCTTAGCACCGAGGACCTAATCCTGGAGCCTTGTTTTTCTCATCTATAAAACTGGAAAAAATTACCTTTGAAAATTGACACTGGATTAATAATTTCCACACAGAATATGCATTGTCTGCCTCACTCATAATTGGTGCTCAGTGTGTCTCCTCAATGACTGGCAGAGGAAAGAATCACTACGATTCTCTCTGTGGCTGGAGGGTGTATTACAGCAATCTAACATGAACTTTGCCAGTAGGAGAGTCTCTGTGTTTATTTTACTAAATGGGTCCTACTATTTATTTCTCAGAGGCATTGTGGGTATATCCAGGACATTTGGCCATGACAACATCCAATTCATTGTCACTAATTCTAAATTCAACTCTAATCAACTATTGGGGGGATGATTACGGCTGCCATATACAGTAAATAAAATTACAAGCTAACTAGTTAAAAGTGAATACTTCTTTTATGTAAGTGTTGTTTGCCAGTTTTACTTTTCTCTCTGTGATAAAACATCCTAACCAAAAGCAACTTATGAAAGAAAGGAATCGATCTGGCTTTCAATTCCAGGGTACAGTTCATCACTGAGGGGGACGCCAAGGCCACAGTCAAGGGAAACAAATGCACCCACTCTACCTGGTGCCTCTTCTTCTCATACAGCTGCCTCCTGTCTCAGCCAGCTCACGGTGCCCTGCCTAGAGAATAATGCCGCCCACAGTGGACTGGGTCCTTCTATATTAATTAATGATCAAGACAATCCCCTACAAACATACCCATAGGCCAGCTAGATCTAGTGAGCTCCTCAGCTGAAGCTTCGTCTCAAATGATTCTGGGTTGTGGCAAGTTGACTCTTAAAACCAACCAGTCATGTGGCTTATTCAAAATCCTGAAAGTGCTAACACAACCACAACCACCCACCCACACACCCCCACACACACACCTCACTGCCTTATATGTGGAACGTGTTTATCAATTATTGTTTGTTTAAAATTGAAATATAATCATTGCATAAGTGTCTGAGGGCCTCTAATAATCCCAAACTGAAGACAACAGTGCTGGAGGTCACAAGCACCTCTGCCATTTCTACAGGTGAGAAAAAAAAATCAAAGTTTCGGGAAGTTGATCACTTGGTCAAGGTAACCCGGGGAAAGAACAGTTGATCCAGAACCCAAAAGCACTCTGCTAGCAAACTCAACAGAGTGCACAGGGCCCAGACTCTCCTGCCAGAAAATTTTACTGATCCACCCAGGAAAATTCCTTTGCTGATCAGATTATTCTAAAAAAGAAAGAAAGGAAGAAGGAAGGAGGGAGGGCGAGGGAGAGAGGGAGGGAGGGAGGGAAGAGGCTAGCTCTTCCAACCCTTTCTCTATAGAGACACTACCAGGCTGCCCCAAGGAATGACACAATTACAGTTCTCCTCCATCCACCTTCATCTGTTCTCACATTTCTCACCTATCTGAGATCAGCATAGCGACTAGCATGAGGAACACATGGATCTGCCATTGGTGTCTATTGGACACTGGGGTTGCTAACTAACATAAATAGCTTTGTTTGAGGACACACCCAGACCCACAGACGGACCAGTCCAAATCCTTTGGCTGAGGACAGACCAGAAAATATGCCAAAGTCCCACAGGACAAGGTATGAGTTTTCATAATAGCCTCCTGACCAAAGGAGAACGCCTGTGAGGAAAGATTGTATCAGTTAACGATGTGAGCTTGAGTCTCAGGTGGGACCTGTGTGGCTGCTATGAGTCCTTCTGCCAAGTGAAGAAGAACAATATTGTGTCCTTTCTAAACCCACAGCCACTGAAAGGGACTAACGTCATCACTTCAAGAGATTTTTGTTGTTGTTGTTATTGTTAACTAAAGTATCTGGTCTTCAACCCCATCAGAGACTTGAAAAAGAGTAAAATTAACTACCTGAGTATACAGGGAGTGCAGGTTAGTGGCTTTCCAAATGAGAAGATGACAGAGACAGTTTGCTACCTGAACAGCCACCCAAATCTCTCTATAACGTTGGAGCATCATCTTCAGCCTTCTGTCCCAATACATTTGACATACTATTGAGGACTTGCTCACCCTGTCTTGGCAAAGTTTCATGTCGACTCTGCCTGCATCCAAGCTTGCCCATTTTTAGGCAGAATTCTGTCTGTGGTAGAAACAAGGATATTTTGCCCAGTAGTTGTTTGGGGGTTAAGATGTTTTTAGGTCTAGCTAGATGTTTTAAGTTGATATTGATGAGATATAATAGATATTGATTTACATTCAGAATTTTAGACTCACCAAGATAGGAAAGATGTTTTCTTCAAGGCTGCCAAATACAAATAGCCAAAACACTAAGAATATAACATTTATATAATTCCTGATTGTTTCATGGTTCTTCTTGCTGTAGGTAGTTTACTGTATATATGCGTAATAATATAAATGTATATGTAAAAAAAATAAAAACACAACACCTCAAAAAAAACCCAAAACATCAATGGTGCTTTTTTTTAAAAAGTGAGATTTTTTTTTCTCAAAAAAGATAACTTGATTAGCTTTAAGCCAGAGAGTGTTATTATAGATTTTTGAGTTTAAGCAGAGATTATGGGAATTTCAGTGTTAAAATTCACTGAATCTCTCTTATTCAATGACACTGATTCACAAGAATCACGAAAGCCTAATCAATTTTTTCTAGTTTCAATCATCACCTTCTTCTCACTTTTTGTGTTGGATAAGAGAATAAAACAGTAATTGTTAGTGAAGGTGTAAAACCCTAAATCCTGATCCGTGAATGCAGGAAGGCCATTTTATCTGCACAGGATTTGGAAGTGGGCAAGTGTTTGAGTGGCTCCCTTTATCTATTACTGAGATGTTTTATTTGTGAGTTAATTACAACACGATATTTTTATCTAAAAAACAAATTAGTGTGGTTATTGTGCACAAATTGCCTTCATAAACCTCAAAAGGAGTGAGATATCAAGAAGGAAGTAACGGCTGGATCCATGACACGGCTGGCTGGTAGCAAAGTCCAGTTCTGTCCTGGAAAATGAGGCAAAAGCAAACTTAAAAAAAAAAAAAAAAAAGGCAGCGCTTCTACAAGGCCCCTTGTCATCTGCGTGGTCCCTGTCATGGCAACAGAGGGTACGAAGCAGCCTAGACCCATGTGAATCTGAGGCCTCCTGCGTGCTTTCATGGTCCCCACACAAGTGTGTCTTCCGAAGCTTAAAGAGGTTCGTTCCCAAAGCAGAAGATTTCTTGAATAAGACCACTCCTTAGAAAATGCAAAGCAACAACAACAATAAATGCATCTACTGAGTTGCACACACACACACACACACACACACACCCTGTGTTCTACCCTCTAAAGCGTGGCCCTGGCTGCTACCCTTGGATGTGTAACTACTCCCATATTAACCCTTAGCCAACATTAAAGCCAAGCTCCTCACCAGGAGGACTAAATGATTAGCTGCTACTTAGGAAACTGTAAGACATAATAAAGGCAGTTTGCAGCAAGCCCACAGCCAACATCAACTGAAATGGAGCGAAACTCAAAGCCATTCCACTAACTCAGCAACAAGACAAGGTTGTGCACTCTCCGTTCTTACTCGGCGCCGTGCTTGAGGTCCCAGCTAGAACTATTAAAAAGACAGCTGAAGGAGATCAGGGGAATACAAATAGAAAGGAAGCGTCTCCCTGTTTGCAAGTGATATGATACCATACGTAAGTAATCCTAAAAGCGTTACCGGGAAACTCCTACAGCTGATAAACCTTTTCAGCAAAGTAGCTCGATAAACAATTAACACAGAAATCAGTAGTCTTCCTACGTACAAACGACAGAGTGAGAAACAGGACCTTTCACAATAGCCTCAAAAATATACCATATCTTGGGGTAACTCTAACCAAGTACGTGAAAGACTGTATAATCAAACTTCAAGAAAGTGCAGAAAGACATTGAAGAAGATCTCAGAAGGTCTTTGTTTTTATGAGATTCTTGTGTGTACGAACACGTCCATCTATACGTGTTTCTTGTACTTTTTCTTTGGCTCTTTTTCTTGTTTGGCTGTTTTGTCCGATTCCAATTTGTTTGTTTTCGCTTTATCTGATATTCTTTTATTTTTATTATTATCCCTTAGATTTCTGTCTGGTGTATTTTGTTTTTTGTTTTGTTTTGTTTTAATCCAGATGGGAGAATCTAAGAGGAGTAGAGGGAGTTGAAACAGTAATAAAAATAATTCTATTTTTAATTAAACAAATCAAAAACAAAAACAAAAACCTGTACTCCACCAAATTGGAAAATCTTTTTTTTTTTTAAAGGTAAAGTTTTTGACAGATATTATTACCTCAGTGGTCCTAACAGTGCAAAAATCACTCCGAGATCAAGGGAGGAGTTAAGCAGATATGCAGATTAATCGCTGCACTTCCAGTACTCATGACCCAGAATATGCAATAATGCAAGCCAACCAAGAAACAGCCCTAAACCCCCGCCCCCGCCCCCACCCTAGCCCGATTGTTGAATAGCTGAAGTTTCCAGCGCAGTCCCCAGCTCTACCTGCCCTGCCGAGCTGCAGGATCTTAGGAAGCGCAGCCTGCACACTTCATCTGCTTCTTGTTAAGCTGTGGATCCGCAGCGCTAGCGAAATGAAACCGCCGCGCGTGTTGCATGCAGTCATTGTTAGAGAGTTGGGTGTTAGCGTGGGAAAAGAAACTCGAGAAGCCCAGGGGAACCTCTAGTGAGTGACACTCAATTTCATATCTATTCAGTCTGGAACAATTCAGAGAAATACCGTCCCCACGTTTAAAACCTTAGGGTTAGGCCTTAAAAGGATTTTGTTTTTTTCAGGGTTTGTTGTTGTTGCTGCTGTTTTGTTTCAGATTGTGTTACACTTAACAATCCAAATGGTTAAACTAGAGACATTTTTTAAAAACCTAAAACCATCTAGCATGCTTTAGTACATTTTTTAAAGATCTATTTCAATATTTTTTTAATTATGTGTTGTGAGTGCAGTACCCAGAGAGGCCTGAAGAGGGCGTCAGATCTCCTGAAGTTGAAGTGACAGGAAGTTGTAAACCAATGGATATGAGTGCTGGAACCAAATCTAGGTCCTCTGGAGGAGCCCCAAACGCTCTCAAACCCTGAGCCGTATGGTCATTCTTAATTAAATCAAACAAATACTTATTAGGAGCCTGTTGGGTTAGATTCCCAGCAGAGAACAGGAAAGGGGGGAAAAACAAACTCTCAATGTCTTTACCACTGAGTCACTCTGTGGTTAACTTTAAATACGCATTTGTGTTGCTGGCAAAGTAGTTGTGTTTGTGCCTGTGAATTCTACAAGCCCATTTCAGTATTGAGTCATATGTTTTTCTCACATGGAAGAACAATATATATGAAAAAAAATTGCCTAGTACATTTGGTTAGGTTAACACACAGAAAATATTAAATTAATCAGTGTAAGAACATGTCTCTGGTTCCTGTTTGGTGTGGGATCCCTCCTCTATCACCAAAGTGGGGACAACACCATGTCAGTGCTGTTCCCCTCAACTCCACAACTCTGTGTGAGATAAGCTTTTATTTGTAAAATTAAAAAAAAAAAAGAATAAATTATATCACATAAGCATATCCTTAGGAGTCAAAAAATGTCCACAGAATCGTGACACTGCATATTCTGGTTTTTTGAAATGCCCCCCAGTAAAACAGCACCTACTAACAGATAATGTTCGTTGTGTGCTGTTGGAACACATGGCTGCAATGCGTTGTGTCCGGGAGACCCTTTAGTCTATCTTTCCTTTCACTCTAGCTTTGGGGGGCAGTGTCTCTCATAATTCAGATTGGCCTTCAACTCTCTATGCAGCTGAGTGTGATCCTCCTGCCTCCACCTCCCAAGTGCTGGGATTACAAGGTACACTTGCCTTCAGTGTGGTGGACAGGACCAGCAGCACGGAAGCCTTCAAGCCAGTGGTTCTCAACCTTCCTAAAGCTGCAACTTTTTACTACCGTTCCTCATGTTGTGGTGCCCCCCAAGCATAAAATTATTTCTTGTTGCTACTTCAGAACTGTAATTTTGCTACTGTTATGAATCATACTATAAAGATCTGTGTTTTCCGATGGCCTTAGGTCACTACCCACAGGTTGAGAACCACTGCTTTAAGCTCATCGCTTGCATTGCTGACACTTAGAAAAGTCCAGGGTGCTTGGGGGAGGGTGGTCCCTGTGGAGACGCAGGGCCTAAGGATTATGACACAAAGACACCTCGTCTTACCTAATACCCGATCGTGTAAATGTGTGTGTCCATTTATACTCAGTTGCCTGTGGAAGCCAGAGGACAATTCCAGCTGTCATTCCTCAGGCGCCATGGGCCTGTTTCTTTGAGACCAGGTCTCTGGCTGACAGAGTTCACTAATAGGCTAATTTGGCTGAGGGTCTAACCCTAGGCTTCTGCCTCTATCCGCCTCCCCAGAGCTAGTTACATAGTTACAAGTGTTCTGGCCACACCAGGGTCTTTTAAAAGCTCTCTCTCCCAGCGATCCGCCTGCTTCTGCGAGGCCAGTCTGGTCTACAGAGTTCAGGACAGCCAAGGCTACACAGAGAGACCCTGTCTCGAAAAACTAATAAAACAAAACAAAACAAAACAAAAACCAAACTTTTCTCTCTTCTCTCTCTCTCTCTCTCTCTCCCTCTCTCTCTCCCCCCGTGTGTGTGTGTGTGTGTGTGTGTGTGTGTGTGTGAATCTCCTTTGCCTTGACTCTTCTCATTTCCCCTTCTCTGAGAACACATCCAATTTCACCCTCTTTTCCTCTCCTCCTCAGCCTTAAGGAAACCTTTACAGATCCCACTTACACACACTTACTAAATGCCAGATCAACACTGGACTCTGGTGTTTCCCACCTTTCCGCTTCCATCCTATACCTACCACTTAGTATTTATTCTTGGGGGCGGGGTGGGGAAGAGGCTTGGCAAAGCTGAATCCTTTGGTTAGGGATAATTATATCCTATGTCTGTCTAACCTCAAAGCCCATCCCGTTTCGCAAAGGGCTTGAGAGTGAGGGTTAGGCGTACGCCGTCTCCTGTTATGGTCTACATGAGCAAGCCTGTACCCCTAAGGAAAGGAAACAACAGAAAATACGTACAACCTGAACACAGGTGACGGAAGGTCAAGCCACTGTTCAGTCTGAGGGCGAAGCTGCCAAGAGATTTCTGCTACTTAATCTACAAAACCAACTCATTACTCACTCAGCGTCAAAGGTGTGGGCAGTGGTTCCTTCAAAGTACCACGACTAAAGAAAACCAGGAGAGAGACCTGTTGAAAGAGTGACGAGGCATCCTAAGACCACACCTCTGAGATGACTTTCGCGCAGAGTATGCCCTCCAATTACTCGTCCCCAGACTGACTGCGCCTTTGAGCAGGCAGAGCCAGCACTGTGATGCTTTCTAACCTTTCTCCAGCATCTGCCAATCCCAAAGCTGTCCCCGGCAAAGAGGACCCCCTTTGCTCTGCTCTGCTAGGTTCCTACTGACCCAAGCCACTCTGTAGCAACAGCCACAAATTCTGTCCCTGGGGCATGAATAAATGCTCAACTCCTACCGTTCATGGGCCAATGAGGACCTAAGAGGCCTCGGATCGATCCAACCCATTTTAACTAGCAAGAAACTACCTAGTAATACCTTGTTTGTATTTCTTGGAGGAGGGACACCAGAAACCCTAATTTCATTCTCCGCAATAATCGGAGGGCACACAGCTAGGGCAGCACCATCTCCCAGCTGCTGATTATATCAAAGGCTTGAAGCACAAATTCAATTTTATGATGTTAATCTCGGCCTGCCACTCAGAAATTTTCTCTGAGGGACGTGATTTTTTTTCTTCTGGATTTCATTTTAAGAATGATTTTTTTTTCATCCTCAATCAATAAAGATATGTTTTCATCAAAAGACTCTATCTTGGCAGAATTCAATTGGCTACCTCAATCCCTTTTGGTGACACGGTATTAATTAAAATAGTTTATGTTGCACCTCAGCTGGCAAAAGAGGCAGTGAGAAAAAGCCAACTACTCAGAACACATGTTCTATACACGGCAACACGGAGGCCAGAAAATAATTTGCTCTTTCTTCAGGTGACATACATTAGCAATTCAAGGGTCATTCGACTTGTTTTCTTTATTTCACTGGGAAAAAGAAAAAAATAATAAAATAAAAAAATTTTTTTTAAAGGCTGAAGCTTTCTCTGTCAGAGTTCTGTTCAACAGAAAACTAAAGTGCTGGTAAACAGAATTCTCCAAACCCTGCCCTTCCGGGGGAGCACAGGACAAGGCATGGTAGGCCGCTTAGAATCAGTCTCTTAAGCTAAATAAGTAAACGGAAATATGAGAAGCATACAAGGAGGCTCTCAGCTCTGAAATAATAGTTAAAATTGTAATATACCGTGTTTCTTGAAAGCAGGCATGGAGAATTATGTAAAGTTTCTCAAAGCTGAAAAGAGGAGAAATCCACAAACCATGTCAAACACACACACAAAGAAAAAGATATTTGGATTCTCAAGTCTGGTAGAAAGTGGGGGTTGATTCACCCCAATGCCCCATTATGAAGTACCTGACTCTGCAGCCGCCCATACACCTGGAGGAAGCATGCCTCTCCCACAAGATGCCGACAGGTCATGGAACCTGTGTGCCCTGAGGGATGAGGGATGAAGAAAGATGAAGGAGGAGCTAGAATTTGCCCTGGATGGAGAGTGAGGTGGATTCTTGGGTGCCAGAAGAGGCAGATCAAATACTGAAACACTCAGCTGGGAATTTATATCCAGAATCCAGAGGAAACGTGGAACAATCTAATAAAATAGTTCATGACTAGCCTCAGCCCCACCTTCCTGGCTCAGAACTCATTCCCTTCAGTAATTCTTGAAGCCTAAGGACCTTCATCTGCAAATGCCCAGAGAAAACTGATTTAGATGAGGCTTTCTTTGATATTAAAAATAGAAAAAAAAATTGAATTAAGGGAAAACCTGTCTAGCCAGAGTAGGTCCTGTCTGAGCTGAAAACCATGCCTCAAAATGTAAGAAACGAGAAGAAAGATAAAATGAACCTGATGTTGATTTCTAGGCTCCACACACATGTACGCGCACTTGCATGACACATGCATATACATAGCACACAGACACAGGGACTCTAGGAAAGAGGAGGAGGAGGAGGAAGCGGAGGAAGAGGAGGAGGAGGTAGTGGTGGTGATGGTAGAGACATGGCTCAGCTGGTAGTTTATTTACCATGCAAGAACCCACTTTTAAAAGGCTGGGCATGGCACGATGCTTACAATGCCAGCCCTGGAGAGGCAGGGACAAGCGGACTCCTGAGATTCCCTGGCCATCCAGCCCAGTCTACTTATTAGCAAGCTCTAGGCTCAGTGAGAATAAAGTGAAGAGCAGTCAGGGAAGACAGCTGATGTCGACCTCCACATAGGTACCTGTGCACCTGTACACGCATGAACGCATACACACACTTGCAAGTGCACCACATGCACAAAGTGATGGTTGCCATGAGAGCAGCATCAGCCTGGAGTTCTGGAATGTCTCAGGATGAGTCCAGGAGTCAGAATGTTGACTATAGGGCTCTGGACATGTACACTTAAGCTGAACAGCTGGATTCAGTCTCCGCTCGATTCTGGCTGGACCTGAAGTCTAACAGGACATTATCTAATTTCTTAGACCAGATAATGATGGTGTGATACAAATGAGGGCCTGGCCTGATGGAGGCTTTCAGTAACCAGTAGAGCTAG
Source organism: Acomys percivali (assembly GCA_907169655.1). Lineage (NCBI taxonomy): Eukaryota > Metazoa > Chordata > Mammalia > Rodentia > Muridae > Acomys > Acomys percivali. The sequence goes on from OU015755.1 coordinate 44,853,480, forward strand.
TCTAGGCCTGCAGAAAAAAAACTTTCTCTACAATTAATGAAACCTAAAGTATTAAATTCCTTTTCCTGTCTACTGGTGGTACCTATGTGATAGGTAGAATTTCCCCACACCTTGCAGCAAAACTCTCTCCTTTGAATTCATGTAGTTGTAAGAGGCAGAGAGGGCCAACTCTAGCGATTTTTATTCAACCAACTTGCGCAACATTTGGAAGGGAGGAAGCAAACTCATGCATACTCAAGTTTGAATTTAAAGGAAAAAACTTCTGTATTTTTTTTTCTTGAGACAAGGTTTCTCTGTGTAGCCTTGGCTGTCCTGGACTCACTTTGTAGACCAGGCTGGCCTCTAAGTAACAGCCATCCACCTGCCTCTGCCTCCCGAGTGCTGAGATTAAAGGTGTGCACCACCACGCATGGCAAGATCTCTGTATTTAAAAGCTAACAATACCAAGGAGAAATCAAGAGGGCGGAATTCCGTAAGAACTTCCCCACCAAAATGTTCAGTCAAAAATGATGAACTTATCCCTGATACCTCTTACGTAACATTTCTTTTCTAACATTCATTTACATTGCTCAGAAGGAAGCATAAGTGATATCATCAGGCCCACGTAGAAATGCTGATATTTTTTCCTGATAAGAGAACCTGTGCAGAGAGGGTGACCTTCTCCACCTCAGGCCAAGGGCACACCTTAGTTAAAGCATAGCCTGTAGTGTTTGGAGAGCACGGGCAGCAGCAATAGTAGTAAATGTAATTTTAGAATTTACTCCAAATGATGCCAGCTAACATGTTCTTGGTCTGCTTTTAAAATATATTTCTTACAGGTGTGTATTTGTGTATGTATGTATGCCATATGTGTATGAGTGTCCCTGAAGGCCTGAAGAGAGTATGGGATCCCCTGAAGCTGGTGCTATTGACAGCTATGAGCTGTCTGCCTTGAGTGCCGGGAACTGAACTCTCATTCTCTGGAAGAGCAGTAAGTGCTCTTGGCCACAGAGCCACCCCTCCAGCCTGTCGTGGTCTGCTTGTATAATATGTATGACCTCCGCCCCAGGGCACAAGCACCTACTAGTGTTTCACTGTGTCTAATCGAGGTGCATGTCCTAGGGCAGGACACTGGCTAAGTGATGACACTTCACCCCACAGAAAAGTGCTGTGTACACAGCTTAGTCTTCCTCCAGCTTCTGGAAGGAAACACCCTTTTAGAGGCGATTCAAAAGTAGTGAGGCTTCCATGTGACATCTGAGGACAGCAAAGCCCAAAGGTGCAGTAACTTGGAAAGGTCTACACAGAGTCAACAGAGAAAATGCTTTGAAGGAAAGCCAAGGAGTTTGTGCGTTAGCTGGGAACAAGTGTGAATCGCTATGAGATTCCACATTCCCTAGACAGGTCAGTGTGTGAATACTCATGCTAAGAATGCAGCCCTCGGGTGTGCATACAGAGCAACAGGCAAGCGGAGAAAATACCATTGGCTGGGGCTGTGTGTTCAAATACATCCTAAAGCCACCTAAGATCAATCATGTCTGCTCTCTGGGCTCACAAGCCTCTTGTCGCTCACATGCAACCCAGTCACCATCTGTGAACTTATATTGGGGCTCCTTCATCCTGTACTTGCTTAGATGTCAGACACATCCGTGTAGGACTTAATATTTATTTTGAGATAAATTATCTTAATTAAGAAAAAGAGACTAGTCATAGTGACAGAAAGATTGTGAGTTCAAGGTCACCCTCAACAACAGAGAATTTGAGGCTAGCCTGGGCTAGCCTCATGACACAAATCATGAGACCTTGTGTCAAAGCAAAAATAAAAAAGAGAATCGTCAAGAATAAAAACAATCATTAAAAAAATGGACATTGAAGAAATTGTTTCTGTTTGCTGAATGACTATTAGCTGTACACCCTGCAATGTACATGTTGCATGCCTGTTCAACTCTCGGCACAACGTCCTAGGAGATTATCCTCTCCAGCCAGGAGGAAATGAGACACGAAAAGCAAGAGTAATTTGTCCAAGGTTCCATCAGTCCTGAACCCTTAGTCAGCTGCTGGGATATCCAGCCTGCCAGGACACCTTCTGGAACCAGGAGGAAAGTCCATAGTCCAAATTCTGCAGAGCGATGCTCCCCAGCACTGGACACACAGCATGCTAAAAAGAGTTCAAATGCTCTTCCTGAGAAGTTCTTATTCTGAAAATTAAGAGAACACACACACACACACACACACACACACACACACACACACACAGCCCGCACACACCGCACCACATACACACCATACCCCAAACACACCACACACACACACACACACACACACACACACACCACATGTTAAGGACTTTTGGAGACCTCAGAATCAATATAGCAAAGGACTCATTGGGACTTCAAGACTGAGCTGTGACTAAAGAACAGTTCAGTTCTTTCCACCAGGTTCCCACCCTAACCTCTGGCCTCTAATTCTGCCTAGTGGAGAGCAGGGTCCAGAACTCTTAACAACCAGTGAAAAAATAATTACATTTAAAAAATTATCCATAGAAGTTTCACCTACAATGTGCTAACAGAGCAGTTACAGGGGCTGCCACTATAAGTGATTGTAAGCAACTCTATTATTATTATTATTATTATTATTATTATTATTATTATTATTATTGTTGTTGTTGTTGTTGTTGTTATTCAAAAGTAAGCAAATAAGCATCCTTGAAACCCTGGAATGCCCTGATACCAATACTTTCAATGTGCCTCAAAATATCTTAGAACTTAAATATACTCTTTCTCAGTGAGTCTCTGTACATGAGAACCCCAGATTTCTCATGTCCCCCCTTGGTTAGAGACAGTGGAAGTCCTTTTACATATGGCGAAGCATGACATTACCTTGAGAAAGAAGTTCTAATTTACAAATATCTATTCCCCAAAGAAGCAACAGTATTGGACTAAACACAGAAGATCAATTAGTGTGATTTTAAAAATCAGTCTCCTTTTACAGTGTCACGTGGAAGACTGTTTCCCTTCTCCTTTGGTGTATTCTTGAACACACTTTTGGAGGCTTTTAGTATTGACAGAACTAAAAGAAATGAAGGAACGAGTGGAGTGAGAAAAAGGAAGGAAGGAAGGAGAGAGAGAGAGAGAGAGAGAGAGAGAGAGAGAGAGAGAGAGAAGGACCTCCAAGTACCCATAAACACTAGCTCACTTTCTTTTCCCAGGGTGTTTGAGATTCCTGGGAGATAGGAGGAGGGGCTTGCCTCACTGGCCCCCACCCCTTGCTGAGGAGCTAAGAACAGCTGATGGCTTTGTGGCCAGGGAGGGGCAGTTAGAAGACCATGCTTCGGTGGAGGGCCCCTGACACATATGTATATGGGCAGCCCAAATTGGACTTTGTGGGTTACTTAAAAACAAAAACAAACAAACAAACAAACAAACACCCTGAAGTTGAAAAGGTGGAGTGGATTCGGGTGGAGTCAGGGGAAGGAGTGGGGGTAAATATGATCCTAATGCAAAAAATTAGTAAAAAAAAAAAAAAATATTGTGTAGAAAAAATACAACTCAAAGGTGGAGGGGAAAAAAAGAGTTAGGGAAGATAAAAACAAAAACAAAAACAAAAACCTGCATGTGAGCAGGGTCAGGAACAGAGGCCAGATGAAAGAGAGATGGAAGATTTGAAATATTTGCATCAGATGAAAATATTCCTCCAAATTGGCCTATTGTCCAATAGCTGACCTTGAACTCCTTGGACAGATGACCTCCAAGAGGGAGAAGAAAGAACTTAAGGCAGAGCCAGGCTCTGTGCACACCACTGTTAACTGTACACAAAGGAGTTGGAAGGAATGAGGGCGGCTGGACGAGAATGCCGGCCCGGAGGAGGGCGTCTTGCTAGCAGGTCACCTTTGGCAGTTTTCTTAGAACAGGCATCTCCCTGCCGCCCCTTAAGCTTTTGCTTCCCCCTCAGTCCAAACTTACAAGAGTCCAGCAGGCCGGTCTTCTTTAGGGCTGTGTTGGCCACAGGTGAGAGCACTTAGCCTTGTGTCAGCCTTCAGCTGTCATAGCCAGCAGGAGCTCACCTCCACTGGCTCCTTCCCCCTGCTGCGGAGCTAGTTGTAAAGTCCTAAAAAAAATAAAATAAAATAAAAACAAAAGCAAAAACAAAACAAACAAACAAACAGAAAACCCACCCACCTCTCCCTAGGGGAAGAGCGAGTCTCCCAAAGTATACAGGAGCAGCTTTCCCAGCAGAACCCAAGGGAGGGCGATGTGTGGCTGTCCCCAGCCCATCCCACTGAAGCGCAGATTCCCAGAGAGGGAGGAGCGGCCCCCCCCCCCCCCCCCCCCCGCAGCCAAGCCAAACCCACAGGTGACCAGACCCGCCTAAGAAGCCTCAGGTTGGATCCGCCTCCACCTGCCTGGACCGCCCCGGCTGGCGCGGGCCAAGCTGGCTGGGTTTCTCTTGCTTCCCTCCGCCCTCTTTCTGCAGCTGACCAGGGCCAGCCGGTCCTTCAAGGGACCCTGCAGCTGAAATGCAAGGGGCCCAGGTACCGGAGCGCGGAGAACTTTGACAAGGTGGGGGAGTTTCCCCGGAGGGGGCCTCCTGTGAGCCTGGAGTGCTGGACTGCATGCACTTTTTAGAATGCTGGCCTCACAAGTGCAGGGAGTTCGGAAGCCAGTAAAAATGTCTGGCTTGGAGACCTGTGCGTTCATTTATTTATTTTTTAATTTATTTATGTAGTTATTCACTTTACATTCCCCTCCCTCCTCTCCTCCCAGTCTTTCCCCTCCCTCTCCCCCTCCCTCCCTCTTCGCCCTATCCCCCTCACCCTGCCTCAGAAAAAGGGAGCCCCTCCCCCAACCCGCCCAGCAAATCCGGTCCCATCAGGATTGAGCACTTCCTCTTTCACCGTGTTCTGGCAAGGCAGCCCCAACAAAGGGAAGTGATCAAAACAGACACCTTGTCAGAGACAGCCCCCACTCCCTTTTCTAGGGGACCCACATGAAGGCCAAGCTGCCCATTGGGTAAGTCTGTGTAGGGCACCTAGGTTCAGTCTATGCTTGGTCCTTGGTTGGTGTCAGTCTCCACAAGCCCCGCCCCCTGGGCCCAGGCTAGTTGGCACTGTTGGTCTTCTTTGGAACTCCTGTCCCCTTCTGGTCCTTCTATCCTCCCCCATCTCTCCCTATCCTCCACCAAATGTTTGGCTGTGAGTCTCAGCTTCTGTTTTATTCTATTGCTGGATGGAGCCTCTCAGAGGACAGCCATGCTAGGATGCCTCTTTCTGGGTCTGAGTTACCTCACTCTGGAGTTCTATCCATTTGCCTACAAATTTCATGGTTTCCTTGTTTTTAATGACTGAGTAGTATTCCATTGTGTAAAATGTACCACAGTTTCTTTGTCCATTCTTTCCTTGAGGAACATCTGGGTTGTTTCCGGATTCTGCTTATTATGAATAAAGCTGTTATGAACATAGTTGAGCAAATGTCCTTGTTGTATGGTGGGGCATCTCTTGGGTATATGGCCAGGAATGCTATAGCTGGGTCTTGAGGCAGCACTATTCCCAATTTTCTGAGAAAGCACCAGATTGATTTCCGAAGTGCTTGTACAAGTTTGCACTCCCACCAGCAATGGAGGAGTGTTCCCATTTCTCCACAACTTCGCCAGCATGTGCTGTCACTCGAGTTTTTGATCTTTGCCATTCTGATGGGAGTAAGGTGGAATCTCAGAGTCATTTTGATTTGCACTTCCCTGATAACTAATGATGCTGAACATTTCTTTAAGTGTTTCTCTTGTCCATTCAATATTCCTCTGTTGAGAACTCTCTGGTTAGCTCTGTACCCCATTTTTAATTGGATTATTCTGTTTGTTGGTATTACTTTCTTGAGTTCTTTATATCTTTTGGACATTAGCCCTTTGTCAGATGTATGGTTAGTGAAGATCTCTTCCCAATCTGTAGGCTGATGTTTTGTTCTGTTGACTGTGCCCCTTGCTTTACAGAAGCTTTCCAGTTTCATGAGGTCCCATTTATTAATTGTTGATCTTAGAGCCTGAGCTGTTGGTGTTCTGTTCAAGAAATTGTCTCCCGTGTCAGTGAGTTCAAGGCTCTTCCCCCACTTTCTCTTCTAATAGATTTAGTGCTTGTGGTTTTATATTGAGGTCTGTGATTCACTTGGACTTCAATATTGTACAGAGTGACAAATATGCCTCTATTTGCATTTTTCTACATGTAGATATCCAGTTAGACCAGAACCATTTGTTGAAAATGCTTTCTTTTTTCTATTGTATGGTTTTGTCTTCTTTGTCAAAACTCAAGTGTCCATAGGTGTGTGCGTTTATGTCTGGGTGTTTGATTTGATTCCATTGACCAACCAATCTGTTTCTATGCCAACACCATGCAGTTTTTATTATGATTACTCTGTAGTACACTTTGAAGTCAGGGATAAGGATACTTTGTCTTCTTCCTTTTTAATTTGTATCCCCAACCATAAAAGAAGCCCAGGGCCAGTTGGTTTTTAGCACAGAATTCTATCAGGCTTTCAAAGAGCTAAGGACTGTACATTTATCATCCCAGTTCCAGGGAGCTGCAGACAGGTCAGTCCATGAGGAAGCAGCCTGGGTGAGTGCCTGTGCTCCAGTCTATGAGAGACCTTATCTCAAAAACAGGCTGCATGGCTCCTGAGGTGGTAGTTGTTGTCTGGTTCACACACACACACACACACACACACACACACACACACACACAGAGAGAGAGAGAGAGAGACAGAGACAGAGACAGAGAGACAGACAGAGACAGAGACAGGGAGAGACAGAGTGCAGCTCTTAGGTCACCCAGTTGTTTCACCCTTCAAACCATGCAGTGTCTTGATTAGGAGGCCATTGCAAATAGGCAGACAGAGATTTTAGCCCCTCCCTTCTCAATAATGCCTGGCTTCTCAGGTGCTCAGGACATGGTGACCTGTGCAGGATGACTGACTCCAAGGTTGCAGAGCTCCTAGGAAAGGCCTCCCTGCTCACCTTCCCCATGCTCTACTAGTCTCCTATTCCGGGTCCTGCTGGAGCCCCACTTCCCTTCCCAGGCAATGCTGTCCCGCCAGCTACCCGCAGAATTTCCTCTTGTGTATCTCAACGGTTACTATAGCTTACTGCCACTGCTCTTACTTGACCTCCTCTGCCAGACTGTGGCATAGAGGGGACATGGAGCCTGCAGTAGGCACCTAAAACTTTGCTGAGGGAAGCCATGCAGCATGCACACAGCCAGTCACTGTCAAGGGCCCCAGCCTCCGCTCTCCAGAGCCCCAGTGAACTTCCATTATATCTTCTAACCTCTAATATGCATCAAAGGGAGGAAGTCCACATGCTCTTCATCCTTGAGACACCCTTCAACCTTCTGGGCAGAGCCCTCAGCTCTAGTTTTCACAGGGGCCCACAGTGTGGGAACAACTGAGTACTTAGTTGCTGTCATCTGCCATCTGCCATCGTAGTTTAGTGTTTCTCACACCATCCTATTGTCCGGGTCTTACTCCATCGGGTCCAGTGCCTAGGTCCATGATGCTTTCAAAACCCACAATGAATAGGAGCTGGGAAGGAAAAGCTTCTGGATGCAAGACAGGATTGTAAAAATGTAACATAGTTTATTGCTTATTTCCTCTTTATTTGAAATTCTTTTTGAAAAAATTTTAAATTAAACTACACATTTAATTCTATGTGTAAGAGGTTTTTTTTTTCCTACATATATTTCTGTGTGCTGCATGTGTGCCTAGTGCCCATGGAGGTCAGAAGTGGGAGTCAGATCTCACGAGACTGGAGTTACATATGTTTGTGATCCACCGTATGGGTGCTAGGAGTCGAACCTAGGTCCTATGGAGGAACATCCATTGCTCTTAACCGGTGAGTCATCTCTCCCATACTTCTGCTTTATTTGAAACAAGTTCTCCTTCAGTATCCCAGTGTGGCCTCAAACTCAGGTTCCTCCTGTCTGGACCTCCCAAATCCAGCCTGTTTTGTCGTGTTTATACCAGTGTAGGGTTTATCTGAATCCTGTGGCCCTGGAAGACAGCAATAACAAAGGGTAAAGAAACCTTTGTTCTAGAAAGAGTTTTCAGGGAGCCCCTTTCCAAAAGGTGTGAGGAAATGTTCCTGATACTGTAGTGGGAGTTTTGGGATTTTGCTTTCTTTAAAAACATAGGAATATTATAAGAATATGTTTTTGTTTCAATCCCAGGCTGCTTTGCAGCAGCTAACTATGGTTTGCCTCTTGCTCTGTTGGGGGTGTGATTTTGCCAGCTGCAGTTAGTTTCTGCTCTCCTGTGATGTTTGGAATTCTGGGTACTTTTCAGGGGGTATATAAATGCTATGGCCCTGAGAAGCATGGGGGGGGTGGGTTGTTAGGGAGTTGATGGTTGGTATTTGTTGGTCATTAGTTGTTGATGGTTGGTTGTTGGTTGTTGTTAGTTGCTGTTGGTCATGGTTTGTTAAGTAGTCATCCACAAAGAAGGGGGCAGTGGAATTAGGTATCTTGGTCTTCATGTGGGTCCCTAGAAAGGGCAGCAAGGACTGTCTCTGACATGGACTCTGTTGCCTGCTTTCTAATCATGACCCCATGGTGGGGCAGCCTTGCCTGGCCTCAGTGGAAGAGGATACACTCAGTCCTGATGTGACTTGATGTGCTGGGGTGGGTTGTTGTTGGGGGGCAGCTCTCCCTTTCTGAGGAGTAGGGGAAGGGGGATAGGCAGGAGAGGGAGGGTAGAACAGGTAGGAGTAAAGGGAGGTAGATATGATCGGGATGTAAAGTGAATAAAGAAGAAAAGAAAGAAAGAAAGAAAGAAAGAAAGAAAGAAAGAAAGAAAGAAAGAAAGA
>OU015755.1:44862309-44874265 GCA_907169655.1 Acomys percivali
AGAAAGAAAGAAAGAAAGAAAGAAAGAAAGAAAGAAAGAAAGAAAGACATACTAAATATCCTGACAGTGGAGATAAAACTTGCCCCAAGGAACTCAGTGTCCCTAATCAGCAGGAAGTAGTGTGAGGATGTCATTGGCCCCTGTCCAACCCCTGACTTTATCTCTTATATGTAGTGTAAGGCAGTTGAGAGGGAAGAAGAAAGGGGATGGAGAAGAGTGAAAGGAGGAAAACCCACAAAGTAGCAAATGGCGGCTACATGACACTGCTCTTGTTTGTTCTTGAGCAGGCTGGCCAAGGGCTCTCCAAACCACTATCCTGAATGGTTAGCCCGTCATGAATGGTTAATGGATATTCGTGCCAACTGACCAATTTTGAAATATGACCTGATACTTTTACTTATATTTTAATTAGACTTCTCTCTCTCTCTCTCTCTCTCTCTCTCTCTCTCTCTCTCTCTCTCTCTCTCTCTCTCTCTCTCTCTCTCCTCGGCCCTTGAGCCTTGGCCAAGCTCAGCCCAAACCATCACACCAGCCTGTTACCCACCTCTTCAGGAGTAGACTTCTCTTTTGCTTCTAGATTTTCCTGCTTCTCCACATCCCACTTAACCTTCCCTGGAAAAGACAGGTCCTGCCTTACATTTGAGAGGCTGGTAGAGTTCAGGGTCAAAACTTCCCCACTAGTTAGCTCCCAACAGAACAAAGTGTCTCATTTAGTATAACATAATCCATCGATGACTGTCTCTACATTAGCGGGATCAAAATACTTCCTAGGCCAGATTTGTGGGTGAAGAGCCCCCCAAGCCCCATTGTGAAAGCCCCACCTGTGAATAACATTGCACACACCTTGAACTGTTTATAAGTCTCTGCTCAGGACACAGTCGGTACTGGTGTGTGAGTCACACTAGTGGCACAGGACACAGTCGGTACTGGTGTGTGAGTCACACTAGTGGCACACAGATTGTTCTAGTCATAGCATGCTCTCCTCTTCTCCGTTCTCCTGCTTTCTGGTTCCATGCTCAAGATACTATAACTGAAATCCAGTTCTGCAAGTTCTGGATCACAAACCACATGATGATGTTATTTCTTTCTTATATGGACAATATTTCAGCATTTTCCTAAATTCTCTGAGAAACAGTCACTTGGGTGTATTTTCAGTATTAATTACATTGTGCTACGTTTGTCTGCTTTATTTATATTTACTTGCACATGTAAATGTATGTGTGTGTGTGTGTGTGTGTGTGTGTGTGCGCGTGTGTGTGCATGTAAAGGTCAGAGGATGACTTTCAGGAGTCATTTCTTTCCATACACTATATGGCCCTGGAGATTGACGTCAGGTGTCAGGACTGGCAGCAAGCACCTTTACCTGCTGAGCCATCTCACTGTCCCTAGTATAAATTGATTTCCTAAGAGTCAGCGCATTAAAATAAATAAACAGACTAGGAAAAAGAAAAAATATATTCCAAACTATGGGTACCAGAAATAGCCATGCTTACCAGCACATATTGTAATGTTTCCTGTTTAACTCTTTGCAAAATCATCTTTCCTTATGATAGTCGTATCATACAGGTGCCATTTATATTCTTTCCATTGGAACCTTATAGAAAGGTTACTTTGCACCCAGGTGGTTTTTGTCATCCTCATACTTTCTGGCTGCACAAAAGACCACTAAACCAATATATTATATATGACTGCTTTCTACGTACAGGGTATTGGCTTTCAGTGTTTAGATAAAATACACGGTGTTGGATATTTTCTTAGAAGAGGTTTCATCAACAGAATCACTACAGTCAAGGTGATCACCATTTGATGTGGCTCTGTCTCTCTATTGTTTCTTGGTGGGTTTGTGGAATTCTCTCCTTCTTAGCCTGGGATTAAATATGTTATATAATATGATATGATAAATGAATATTAACAGCTCTGAATGGGAGTTTTCTCAACTCTCCAACTCCTTCCTCAATAATTTTTTAAATTACTATTTAAATATGTATTATTTTATGTGCATGGTTGTTTTTCTTCAGTTTCGGCTGTGGACCACATGTGTGTGCTGCCTGTAGAGATCAGAAGAGGACATAGGATGCTCTGGGAACAGAGTTAGAGACTTGCATGAGCTGCCATGTGGGTACTGGGAACTTAATAAAGGTCCTCTGAAAGAACAACCAGTGCACTTAACTGCTGGGCCATCCATCTCCCTGGTCCCAATAACTGATTATTTTTAAGTTGAAATTGAATGGCAGAGGCCTTTCGATGCTACCCGTTTGCCCCTTCAATATGTTCACATTCATGACTATTTTTATTTGAGAGTGTCTGAAGCATATGACACTCCTCCTTGTAACTCAGGGTTACAAGGAGGAGTGTCAGGAGTGTCAGGTTACAAGATGTCAGGATTCCACGTGTGTGCCTCCAGGCATGGGTCTAAAACACAATTATGTTCTTTAAAAAGTATCCTGAGTTACAAAGAGTCCTCTCTCTCCCCTCCCACTTTATAAATGAGGTTTATAAACAAGGGCATAATGCTCTCTTTCATAATCCATTCATAGGTAAACTACTGTGTGCAGGAAAGGGAGTGCAAGGACAAGGATTTTATTAGCAGCCTTAGTATATTGCTTCACTGGTAAGGCACTATCAAGGGCAAATTCTTGTTTGTTTGTTTGTTTGTTTGTTTTGCAAGACATAGTTTCTCTGTGTAATAGCCCTGGCTGTCCTGGAACTCTTTCTTTGCAACCACGCTGGCCTCGAACTCACAGAGATCCACCTGCCTCTGCCTGCCAAGTGCTGGGATTAAAGGTGTGTGCCACCATGCCTGGCAAGGGTGAATTCCTGTCATTGAGCTCTGGAAGATTTTTGCCAGGCACAGTTTAATATATGTCGGTATATAGTAGTTTTATTTCTTCTGTATTACAATGTAAAGGTCACTGGAAATATTGCACAAGGAAGTAATTTTGGCCAATTTTTGAAAAAATATAACATGATGGCTCAGTATGTGTCCAAGATTTCTTGATACTTCTTCAGAGGTGGCTGAACCCCTCCTTTCTTTTGAGTATGGAATACACTGATTGTTTCCCTTTCCTTAAAATATTTTAGTTTTTAGGGTGAGAGAGAGAGAGAGAGAAAGAGAGAGAGAGAGAGAGAGAGAGAGAGAGAGAGAGAGAGAGAGAGAAAGAGAGATCAGGTACCCATGGAGACCACAGAAATTGAATAAGCTACAAGCAGTTATGAGGCACTGTGCTGGTGCTGGGAATTGAACCTGGGTCCTCTGGAAGCAGCCAGTGCTCTTAACCACTGAGCCATCTCTTCCACCCTTCTGTAGTAGTTTGATCCATTAGCACAAAGAACTCTAACAGGCAAATAAACCAACTCTAGTATGCCCACAGGCTGGAGCACTGCCCAGCAATAAACAGGAACAAGTTACTGGCCCATGCAGAAACTTGCCTGGACCTCATATGCCCTTTGTAAATGAAACCAACCAGACCGGAGAGGCTCCGCACCATCTGATTCCATTTCTATACTGTTTGGAGCAAACAAGACTACAGTGACACAGAGCAAGTTAGTGGTTGGCACAGATATGCACTAACTGGGGTAACAGGACATTTGTTTCCGTAGTTACATGGCTGTCTGTCACTACTCTTCATAGAACCACATTCCAAAAGATACGGCCTTGGCTGCAGGTGCATTTTGAAGAGTACATAGAAGCTGAAGCAACTGTCATGTAATTGTGTAGAGCTAAACAGAGAGAATGGAATATGTTTGTTACCATGAAATAACAGCTCACCAAAAGGACACCCCGCACACCAGTACCTGGTGAGGCAAGGCTTATTTTAAGGGATGCCGTAGCAAGATGACATTTTACGGACAGTAGAAAACATAAAGGTTGCCTTGTGCATAGCTTTCCTTTCCTAACGCTAGGAACACTTGGAGTTCAGGAAGAGTGAGATGAATGCTCCATGGATTCCAGCCTGCCATTAGCCAAGGAACTAGAAACGAACCACCCAGGCTTCAGAAGTGATCATTTCGCTAGCAGTGGAATCCTTCGTGACGAGCAAGCCACATGCACGCAGGAGACATGAAAACGACTGACATAATTCCATTCCTATAGACGTCTCTATCTCTGCCGTCACCTCTGTCTGTACCCTTTCTTCCCTTCTTTGCTCCCTTGAACATAACAGCTGTGAGTCAGTGGACAGTGCAATAATGGGACCTGGCTTCTGCTGAACTACAGACATGCCTGGAAGGAGATGCCTCCTCTTCAGGGAGGATCGGCGGCTTTGTCTGTAGAGCTTTGAAGGTGTGTGTGTGTGTGTGTGTGTGTGTGTGTGTGTGTGTGTGTGTGTGTATTTTCGCTGACATAGTTCCACCTTATCATTGGGACCAAGGACTGACTATGAATCCTGGCTCCAAAAAGCTACCAAGCCCTAATATTTTGTAGAACCGGGATCCTATAGGCGGATGTGGGAACTATTGGTAAAACAATCTATGAAATAATTTAACATACCTAAGGGAGCGCCAAACTCTCAACACATGAAAATAAGTAATGTATATAGAGGAGAAATGAATATTACTTTGATTTTTTTCAGCCTTCTATACATTTATGGATTTTCCACAATCTGTCCCATATAGATATATAAGTATTATGTCTCAACAAGCAAAGAAATAAAATAAAATAAAATTCCACAGTTCTAAATAACATTACAAAGAAAATGTGAGGAAATGAATGCAAGCTGTCAGTTTTTATTTTGCCAATTATTATCATTAAGAATAAAATAAGGGCGGACGCGGGTCCACAGGGTTCAAAAAAATGATGTCCCCAATGCATTCTGAGGAGGATGATTGTGTTCTGGAGCTACACAGAAATGTTCACCCCCAAGAGCGGCCTGATTAAAAGGAAACACTTAACTCAATGTATTAGAAATACCCAAGCCAAGATCATCTAAGATGGCATCGATTACACACTGTGTTCAGTCCACTGAACAGCAGTGACTGCACAGCCACCAAAGGACCATACTGAGAGCTCCAAAACACAGTGCTGGTGTTTCCCAGAAAGAAGGAAATCCTGTCATGTGGATCGTCCATGCCATCCCTCCTCAGGACCATGGGACCATGCTCAAGTGAGCTCCCAGGGACTCTTTTGAGTTGCGGCTAGCACAGTGTTGGCTAAGGAGATGGCGTTCGAAGAGGGGGCTGCTGTTCGAGTCAAGACCTAGTGAGGACTGCACCACACACACTACAAGCCTCATGGACCACCTCTCATGGGCAAGGCCATGCTTGGTGCCGAGAGCTGGATTGTGCAGAGATGGATACCAAGGGAGCACCAAGGCGGGTCGGACCATGGTGGATGGAGCATGCAATGGAACCAGAGACTCGGGAGGTGCGAATCAGTAGAGCCACAAGTTCCCCAGGAAAAGAAGTTGAGCTGGGCCAACATCCATGGTTTCTGCAAGCTAACCAATGAACTCTTTGAGGGGCCTCCACCGGCCACCTGCTTGATGTTCCACAAGATCCAGTACCCACTGGATAGCCAGCAACAATCTGGTGAATTGAACAGGAGCAGGAGAGCTGACCCTGAGAACACAAGAACAGGAGAGCTAGCCCTGAGGACGTGGGAGCGGGTGAGCCAGCCCTGGGGACATGGGAGCCTGATAGCTGGCCCTGCCCTGAGAACATGAGAGGGGGTGAGTGGCCCTGCCATGATGACATAGAGCAGGAGAGCTGGCCCTGCCCTGAGGACATGGGAGCAGGAGAGCTGGCCCTGCCCAAGGACACAGGAGCTGGAGAGCAGGCCCTGCCATGATGAAACAGGATCAGGAGAGCTGGTCCTGCCCTGATGACAGGGGAGCAGGAAGGCTTGCCCTGCCTTGGTGACATGGGAGTGGAGTGTGGGCCCTGCCCTGAGGACAAGAGAGTAGACCCTGATCCAGGGCTCTGAGTGAACCTCACCCCAACATCTACCCCATGTATAACCTACTAGAACACATGAAGGGGCCAGACCTGCAGATTCAAAGATTAAGAATCTCCTTGACACACAGCAACAATGGGATATCTGACAGCAGTCCCAGTGAGGATCCAGTAACGATAGTATAGGCCTCAAACCAGACCCATGACTCACAGCAATGAACATTTGAAAGTAAACATATGTTGACAAATGGCTATACTGTGTAATATACTACAGCTTCTGGGACAAGATGCTTTTGTTCGTCTGTTTGTTTTATTTTACTAGGGGGGAGGGAAGGGATTTTGGTGCATGAAGTATAAATCACAGACATTCAATAAAAGTAAAAAAAATAAAAATAAGAATAAAGTATTTGTGGATAACAAGATGTCTCAGTGAGTAAGGGCACTCGGTGACAATACTCACACGATTTGACCTATGAGACCCACATTGTGGAAGAAGAAATAGCCTCTGAGTCATCTGCTTAGCTTCACTAGCAAGCCATGGCACACACCTCCCATCTGCCTGCAATAAACATATTCCTAAATAAGTATAATTACAACATTTTAAAGAATACAATAAATGAAAGATCTTTAAGCAAAGGTAAAATCATAGCACATATATGTTAGCGCGATGTTAGAGAGTCCCAGGGATAATGAAGCACTTCTAAAACCTTCCCAGGAGAAGACAGGCTGAGTCGCCAGAGAGAGAAGACTAAGGCAGCCGGAGGCCATCATTGCTCTTTACAGCACCACACAGAATACTAGACTAGATTGTGGATGCCCACACAATTTTGAGAAAAAAACAAACAAACAAACAAGAATCTTCAAAATAGAATCCTATACTCAACTAAATTATCAGCCTGTTGTAACTCATTTTTTTCTCAAATATGTAAGAAAAACCTTAAGTCATGCACATTTTACAAAGAAAATTGAGAAGGGCATCTTTAGCAGAAACATTAGAAAGAGGATGACACGATGTGCATGATATCCTTATGAAAACATGGAAGGGGAAGCTCAGTCCAAGATATGGCTCCACAACCAGACAGGAACAGAAAAAGAACGCAGGAGAGCTTCTCCAGGAGAGAAAAATAGCACAGATTGATAGTCTAATGTATATGACTCTTTACGAAATACCAATAAGCATTTGATGGTTCTGTTTGAACAGTAAAACATTGAGAATTCAAAGCAATGCAAATATTTGACATTATTTAAAAGAAAAAGTAGAAAATGTAACAACGACATCTAATATGTACATACAAAAATTACAAATCAATGCTTAAAATGTACAATAGGATTGTAAAGTATAAAATAAGGTTGCCAGACGTTTGTGGCTTTGGCTCAGGATCTCAGACTCTTGGAACAATCTATTGTGGGATCATATCCTACTTTAATAACTAGCTCCCACGAGGAAGCTGGGTTCAAATATTAACCTCACAGGTTTCCAATCATTGTTTCTTTTCACCACGTGGTCTTAATAAAGACAGATCACATCACCAATCTTTTGTTAAGGATTCGCATCAACACTTCTGTTGCTGTTTCTCTTGTCCTATTGTGCTGTCTTAAGGATAGAACCCAGGGCTGAGTGCATGTCTGGTGGGCACTTTCCTATTGTGCTGTAGCCCCAGCACCATTTTTGTTTTTTGAAAAAATGTTTTATTAAATATTTTGCATATGCATTTATAATGTTACACATATATACAATAAACTACCTACAGCAAGAACCATAAAACAATCAGGAATTATATATATATATGTTCAATTCCTAGTGTTTTGGCTAATTGTATTTGACAGCCTTAAAGAAAACATCTTTCCTATCTTGGTGAGTCTAAAATTCTGAATGTAAATCAATATCTATCATATCTCATCATTATCAACTTAAAACATCTATCTAGGCCTAAAAATATCTTAATCCCTAAACAACAAAGCTTAATTGAAAAACTAAAAGATCTGGTCTTGAACCCCATCAGAGACTGGAGAAGGAATAAAGTTAATTACCTGAGTATACAGGGGATACAGGTTAGCAGCTTCTGAAATGAGAAGATGACAGAGACAGTTTGCTGCCTGAACAGTCACCCAAAATTCTCTGTAACATTGGATTATCATCTTCAGCCTTCTGGACCCATTTTTGCCTTTTAATCTGGATCACTCTTGATAAATTACTCAACAAATCTTGACTTCATGATCCTCCTACCTCAGCCTTCTGAGAAGCTGGAATATTTGATGTTTTGTTTGACAGATTTATAAAACCATTTTTTGAGGATACAACGTAATTTAACTCAGGGGTATTTATGAGTGAGCATGTGTGAAAAATTTTTAAGTGACAGTGAGACTGATGATCTTTGAACTGCCTTCTCAAAAAGTTATGAGCCTGTGTAAGTCAGACTTTTAAGAACGCTGCCAGGTTCTTGACGATAGCAGAGCCATTAATCAGCCCTATGATATAATAGTTTAGGTGAAGAGTAACATTTAGACACACTATCTTTCTAGTACTTGATTTTGAGATCAAATGCATTTCTTCTTCATATTGTAGAAGTTCCCACATTGAAAGAAAAATGAGAAAATACAAGTCAATTTATTTTTAAGTGAGAGAATTCCAGGTCTTAGTGAAGGTGAATACTGGATGGCTGTTACTGCAACAGTAATCAGTTATTGTTACTTTCCCCTGCTCCAAATTCTTATCATGGAACAGAATAATTATTGGAGACAATTCAAGAAGAGAACAGACGCCCCGGATACAGTTATAACTGCTGTGGCTGTGACTGCTCTGCTGTCTGTATGAACAACTACAGCCTTGCTTCCTTCGGGGCTAGCAACTGGGAGTTTTCAGAAGAAAAACTACCTCGTAGATTCTTGCACACTTTGACATGAAAGGAAGTTAATTTCCAGAAGTTAATTATATTAGTATCTCAGAAAGGGTCAGGGAGCAGGGCATTCTATGGTTAGGACCTAGTTCTCATCAGTGAGCTGAGAAAAATCAATTCAAGCACTCACACAGAACTCGAATTTATGACTTGTGGCAAGCCTAATGTTTGGACAGACTCTTAGACATATTTTCTCGTTTGGCCTAAGGAGAGGGACAGGTGCACAGGCAAGAGAGAAAGGTGTGAACCAGAAGCCCTTTGCTTTGGACTCAGCATGGCTTTCGAGTGGCTGTGGAAAATGTCATTTTGAGAAGAGCCCTAGTTGTCATCTATGGTAGTTGATTTATTTGTCCACTTGATATAACCTAGGAACAATCTTGGGAGGTAGTCTCAGTGAGGGACCGTCTGCATCAGGTTCACTTGTGAGCGTGCCTATTGCCTTGACTGATAGAGAGAGGCCCTGCCTGAAAGGAGCAGTGCCATTCTTGGTGCCAGCTAAGCAATGAGCGCTCATTCACTTTCCTGCTCTTGACGTGGGTGTGATAAGACCATCTGTTTTAACTTCCAGCCTTGACTTACCTGCTGAGAGGGACTGTACCCTGGAGCTCTGAGCAGAGATAAACCTTTTCTCCCCTACGTTGCTTCTGGCCAGGTATTTTATCACAGCGACAGAAGAGCTGAGACTCGAACACAATCCCAGAGTCTCGCCTTCTGGGTTGTCTTTCACTGGTCTCTTTCTGTGAATCTGGTCTGCCCCACAAATCGGATCAACATTGCTCCATTATCAACTCCTCAGAGCACAAATGCCTCATCGCCTCCTGTTAGTTTCCTCCCAGCTCCTCACCCAACTTCTCTTCTGACTCTGTAGTCTGCTCAGCTCCTACCCCTCTCCACTGAATGTGGCTAAATCCACATTTACATTCTCTGTGAGATCCTCCCGCTTTTAATTCTAGATCCACGTCCCCCGTTGATACCGTATGACTCGAGTTTTCCATGGCAGTGGTAGGTAGTTACTAAACTGCATTTCAGTTGTTTGTTATTTTAAATGCCACCTTTCCTTCCCATGTGACTTCCCATGTGGGCTCTTCTGAAGCCTAATTTTTCGCACAGCAGGTCAGGGATCCATAGGGTGTACAAGTGAAACATCCCCTGCCCAGGTCTCCTGAATGCTGGTGCTCACAGCTTAGCAGTCACAACGCAGTTCTAGAGAGGAGAAGAAAATGAACATTTGCCTCAAGCTTCAAAAGGACTCCAGCCTGGGCAGCCTCCTGATGGTGTCCTGGACAGATTCCGAGCAAAGCCACAGCAGGAGACCTGCCTTATTGACCCCATTCAGCCCCTGAACCCAAGGACACAAAATAGTTGGCATTTAAAATAATGAACAGCTCAAATGCAGTTTGGTAGTTACGTACTGCTGCCATGGAAAGTCTGAGTCACAGACCATCACAGGGTGCATGGACCCAGAACTAAAAGCAGAAGATTGTAAACATAGATCTAGCCACACTCAGTTGCATTTCTAACAAATAGCACAGTGCCTACTGCAAAATGTCTGATGATAAACAAAGGAAGTCTTATAATAAGTTAATCATCAAACGTTAACTATTAAACAGCATTTACATTGGTATTATCAACTTAAACAATGAATTAGATGTATTATACGTTAATTATCACTAACACCCCAATTTTAAAAGTGAAAAAAGAAAATAAACAGCCATTTCATTCAGGATAATACATCCAAAAGCTGACTCAATACCATGAAAAGTCAAAGAAGTGCATGCCTTTAATCCCAGTACAAAAGAGGCAGAGGCAGGTGGATCACTGTGAGTTTGAGGCCAGCCTGGTCTACAAAGCGAGTCCAGAACAGCCAAGGCTACATAGAGAGATGCTGTCTCAAAAAATAAATAAATAAAAATAAAAAATAAAGTTTTTCTGAGTATTGTAGCCTGGTCTGGCATCTGTGGTCTCTTAGAGTCTTCAAGACATCTATGTATTCCCTTCTGGTTTTTAGAGTTTCCATTGAGAAGTCAGGTATAATTCTAATAGGTCTGCCTTTGTATGCTGCATCTTTTAATATTATTTGTTCTGTATGTTTAGTGTTTTGATTATTATGTGGCAAAGGGATTTTCTTTTCTAGTTCAATCTACTTAGTGCTCTGTATGCTTCTTGTACCTTTACAGCTCCCTCCTTTGGGTTAGGAAAATTTTCTTCTGTGAATTTGTTGAAAATATTTTTTAGGCCTTTGAGGCTGGGATTTTTACCATTCTTCTATTCCTATTATTCTTGAATTTGGTCGTTTTTATAGAATTCCATATTTCCTGTTTGCTTTGTGTCAGGAATTTTTTAGATCTAACATTTTCTTTAACCAATGAATCCACTTCTATTACATCTTCAATGTCCAAGATTCTCTCTTCCATATCTTGTATTGTGTTAGTGAAGCTCGCTCCTATAGTTTCTCTTTGAGTTATTAAATTTTTCATTTCCAGACTTTTCTCAGTTTGTGTTTTCTTTATTGTTTCTATTTCCATTTTTGGGTGTTAAACAGTTTTATTTGTTTGCTTCAGATGTTTGTTTGTATTTTCTTAGCTTTCTTTAAGGGATTTATCATTTCCTCTTTAAGGACCTCTATCATCTTCATATAGTTCCTTTTAAGGTCTTTTCCTTGAGCTTCAGCTATGTTGGAACAGTCACAAACTGCTGTGGTAAGGTTGCTGTGCTTCAGTGGTAACATATTGCCCTGGCTCTTATTGATTCATGGCCTTTGGTTAGCAGGAGGTGCCTGATGGGGTTGGGGGCTGGAATAAAGAAACCAACTTAGGAGGGAGAGGTTAGGAGTGGATGGGCTGTGTGAGATCCACAGGGGATGTGGGCAGGGAAGAAGGAAGGCTGCAGCTGGTGTTCTGTTGCAAAGCTAGGAATGAATCTACGGCATAGATTCGATCTTAGGGACAGATTAAGGCACATCCATTCTTATATCTCCTCATTTAAGGGAACATCAAACACTTTGCTTTTAGATTATGTGAATACACACGAAGTGTCCCAAAACAGCATGTGTGCTTTGAACAACAATTTTATGTAAAAAAACAACATCTGGAGCAACTTTCAGCTACAAATATTTCAATGTAGCATTCTCTCTCTCTCTCTCTCTCTCTCTCTCTCTCTCTCTCTCTCTC
>OU015755.1:44877788-44912358 GCA_907169655.1 Acomys percivali
TCTCTCTCTCTCTCTCTCTCTCTCTCTCTCTCTCTCTCTCTCTCTCTTATTCTCTTGTTGCTCTCTTATGTAGCTTCCCTTTACTTCCTGTTTTCGTGAGAGTTAGGCATATCCCATTCTGTCAAATCTTTCTCTGATTCATCACTTTTTCTGCCACTCAATAGACATCACTTTCCAACATGGCTGTTTCCTTCCATAAACTAACTTTGCCTTCATTGTTTGGGGTTAAAGGTGTGAACCACCACACTTGGACCCAAGATTTTCTTTGCCTGTAACTCGCTCTATACCAGGCTAACCTTGAACTCAGATTGGCTTGCCTCTGTCTCTGAATTAAAGGCATGTTTATATTCCAGCCAGATCACAGAGACCTAGTGGGTCTTTGGATGTGATCTTTTGTCAGAGAAGCGATGTTCTGAATTAAAATTCCTCTACACTAAGATGTCTGTTTTTTTTCTACACCAAGAGTATGCACATCAGAATTTCTCCTTGGTTGACCTCATTGTATGACTTCCAAACCTGTACCCTTTTATCTTTTTATTTTTTATTATTAATTCTTCATTACCTGGCACAGAACAGGACAGCTGTATTGAAGTTTTGTTGATATCTTAGAAGAATACTGGAACATTTTTAGCTGGAGCACAATCTGATCACTGTGTATTATTTTCTCTTTCTTGGGGTGGGGCTAGGGGGTGAGATAATCTAATGGCCATTTCTTTTCTACCCATTTTAACTTGTGAGAGCAATTTGAGGCTATTGGAGATTTATTTGCAGAAGCCCCAAGTTGTCAATGTCTAAACTGAAATCAAGAATCTAGAGGAGGTTCTGTGGGTGTTGTACAGTAGCAGCTTGGCATATAGTAGAACTTGTGTTAAGCCCCCCACCTTTCCCTTCAAAAGAGAACAGTGGGGAAACCTCACCTGCAGGAACAGGACTTTCATCCTGAGAGGAATCCTCACTTAGAAGGGGTGTCTGCTCATCCTCCTAGCTTCTCCTTCTGGAAACAAATAACATGGTAGTTTTAAGATATTGTATGCATAAGAAGCCCTCTTTCTTCTGCAGATTGATGGCCAGCACTTCCTCACCAGGGCCAGAGACATGGACAAGTTATTTAGAAAGGGCTATGGCAGTGTTTTTTAAACTTTATTATTTACAATTTCATATATGTGTGTGTGTGTGTGTGTGTGTATATATATATATATATATATATATATTATATTCACCCTACATTGCCTGCCCTTAGCCCTTTTCCTTTCCTTATAAACCCGTACTTTGCCCCCAGCTCCTCCTCCTCCTCCTCCTTTTATGACTTTTTTTTTTTGCCTACTGACCTTAGTTAAGATTGAATAGAGTCTGAGTCCGGGGCTATTTGCCAGCACATGGGCTCTCACTGGTGACTACAGCACTGGAGAAAATGTGACCCCTTCTCAGACAACCATTAACTGTCAATCGCTTCTTAGAAAGGTGTAGGGTCTCATAGGCTCCGCCCAGGGACATTTCTGGTTGCCATAAAGCCTTAAGTTGCTGTTGACACTTGGTGCCAGTGCCTATGGCCCCACAGTGCATCCATCATACTTCCCTGAAGGGACAGAAGACACCAGAGAAGCCTCATTCTCATCCAGGTCGCAAGCTGGGAAATGGATCCTGAAACTGAGATTCGGGGTTTGCTTCTCCACTGGGGCCACTCCTCTTTGCAGGCTGGAAATTCTCACTCTCATCAGATGTCATCTCTCACATTTCAAATCCTCCCCTGGGTGTGGGTTTCTGGGACAGTTGTAAAATCACATACAAAGCGGACTCAGTGTCTCATCATTTGGGGCTGAGGAGGGAATGATGCTGTTGCCTTTGTCCTCACCAAAAACAAAGCAAAACAAAACAACAAAAGCAGGAAGGAAAAGGGCAAAGTTTTGATTGCATATTTCACTCAATCTAGTTAGCTCTTGGTTGCCTTAGAAATTCAAGCCTAAGTCCAAATGTCTGAATCAAGCTGTTTTTACACACACACACACACACACACACACACACACACACACACACACACACGGAATGTACAGGCAGTTCCTAGTTAAAGCATAACACTATAAGTGCACTGTGTGCTGAGTGTTGTGTTAGTTAGTTCTGCACATTACAAAGATATAAGGTTAAGAAACACTCATTAGCTGCTCTGCACAATGTCCTTCTAAATGTGTGACAGAAAAGAGAAGACCAAATCTATATAGGGTGGAGATAAGATGGAATGCAGAGAGAGGTCCCGGAACGGTGACATGACCCTCAGAAACCCTGGGGCAGGACATTTCAGGTGAGAATTGATGGGATAAGCCATCCAGGGGCTGTTAAGAAGGAGACTGAGACCGTGTCACAAAAATGGGATATTCGCTTTTCTTCCAGAAAGAAGAGAATCTGCAAAGTTTGAGTATAAAAGAAAATGCGAGCCGGGTGTGGTGGTGCACGCCTTTAATCCCAGCACTCGGGAGGCAGGGGCAGGTGGATCTCTGTGAGTTCGAGGCCAGCCTGGTCTACAAACCGAGTCCAGGACAGCCAAGACTACACAGAGAAACCCTGTTTCCTAAAAACAAAACAAAAAAAGAAAGAAAGAAAGAAAGAAAGAAAGAAAGAAAGAAAAAGAAAATGCGTTGGTTACATTTATGGAGAAGCTTGTGCTATAGTTTGACAGAGACGTGGGATGAACCATGCAAACGGGAACTCAGGAGACAGAAAGGCAAGGAGAATCCTGGAGGAAACGACCTCAAAAGACAGACCAGGAGTTTAAGTTCTATCTTGAGAGAGATAGCCTAATGGTCTTCAGAAAAAGATAGGTGACTGGGATATTGGAATAAATGACTGGTTTCTGGAGATGAGGGCTTCAACAAATTACCCTCACTGGCTGCAAACTCGTGCTTGACTAGGCTGTTAAACATTATCACATCTATCGGAAGCCATGCTGCAAATTATGCTCTGGCTCTGAACTGGATTTGACTGGGAATTGTCTCTTCCCTTCCTCTCCTTATAGCAAGCCTTAATTTCCCACCCAACTCGATGATTAGCACCTTAGCACCTACCAATTCCAAAAAGCCTTATCATTTGAATAACAATGAAAACTGGTAGAATATTCTGGTATTTCGATTTTAAAAATGCTGCTGCTGCTGCTGCTGTTGCTGTTGTTGTTTCTGCTGCTGTTGCTGTTGTTTGAGGCAGGGTCCCATGGGAGAGGTACTGAATAAGAATTTCTCCTTCAAAGGACACAGTTTATCCTTTGGCAGAGTAATAGTTGACAAATAGGGTTCAAAGAGTGGTAAGTAATGAGTGAGGACCGATAACTGCTGTGCATATGCTTTGACTAGGTCATGCCTTCGTCATGAGACAATGAAAGATTATGATGGGAATAAAGACATTACTAAATGTTAAAGGTTATCTAGCATTGAGAATTTCATACATCCGGGGTAAATATTGGGTACTTACATGGAGTTGAAATGGAATGAAGATCTGAATCGGGAGGGTATGCCATTTTGGAAGCATAGGCTTGAGAATGGAAGTTGGAAGAATGAACAGTGTTACACATACAAATGACCCTCAGTATTACAATATACCAAAGATGTTTTCAGAGACAAACACTATATTGGTGCTGTGACGTCATAGTGTATGAAAAGCTATTACAACAAGCAGATCATTGTATTAGCTTCTTTTCTCATCCCAAAGACAGCTACCTGACAAAAAGCAATCTCAGGACATAAAGGTTTATTCTGCCTCGCGTTTTCATGGGATCATTCCAAGACAGGGAAGCCAGGGCAGAAGGTGGGGATGGAATTACAGCAAAAGTGTGGTCACATGACATCCACAGTCAGGAAGTAGACAGTGAACAGGAACTGGGGGCTGTGCTAAAAGTCCTCAAGGTCCACCCACAGTGACCCATTCCTTTAGCAAAGTTCTACCTCCTAAAGGTTCTACAACCTTCCTAAATAGTGTCACCAGCTGGGCACCAACTGACAATGACCCCTATGGTGGGGGGGACATTTAATTTTCAAACAATGACGATTGTTGGCTAAGACATGAGCTATGCTTCAGAGAAGCACCTTCAATAATGACCCGTGTTGCCATGGTAAGCATCCTATGAATGTTTAAGTGCACACAGCATACAAGATGAAATCAAATATGAGTTGGTGTCTATTGCAATATTTCAAACTGTCTTGCATATATGGATGGTCTGGGTTAAGAAGGTAAATCTTGAGGGTGTATGTTTCTTTGAAGAAATTGCTGCTTCTAAATATCAACCAGGAAATATATGCAATATCCAGAAATATCCTGTCATATTGAAAACTGAGCAGGCCATTAGATGAGGAGGTCCTTCCTGGTGTCAGACAGGGAAACAATCTGTGCAGAGAGCTAAGAATGAAAACCTGGTATGAATCAACTTGTCAACCTGGATCAGACATGGGGAGTCTAATATCAGACAATTTATTCCCAATATTTAAGCCCAGTATTATTTGGAAGAAAGTGTCCTGGTGTGATACTTGCACAAGGAAGTACAATTACATTGAATCTCAACTCAGGGTACATGCCATTTCTTCCAAGAAGATGGTATAGAGATAAACTATTTGTACTAGCTTAAGTCCCTACGGGTCTGGCTTGGTCTTGGTCACTCTGATAGCATAGAGGTCATTTGGGCTATTAGACACCTTTGGTCCTGGCTGTGGGAGTTTGGGGAGCCTCTTGCTGTAAGGGCCAGTTAGATTACTAGCTGCCTCCTGTCCTGGTTTCAGGAGCTTGACATGGCTTGGTCCAACAGATAACACTGATCACTAGGCTGTTAATCACTTCCAATTCCAAGTCTCATCTTTCTGTATGGAATAATAGGCTTTCTACTTTTCCCATTGGAAAGTCAACCCTGTGTGCTTAAAACATTCCTGGTTTCTCTGGAGATCTGGATTCCTGGGTGAAAGGACCTTTATGTTATACTCCTAACAATTAGAGACAGATGGGTAAATGTCCTTTTAACAAAGACACAATCACCCATTTGAAGGAAAATGAGATGGCCAGAGATGAGGTAATTTTAGCAAGGGAAGAGAAAAACAATGACCATGGACTGAGACACTCCAGATGTACTAAAACACATCAGTTCTTAATGGTCCTTACCCACAAGCATCTCTCATTGGTCACCTTTGGGAGGTGCTGTAGAGCCATCATTGATTCTGAAACTAGTAAATTAGGTGATACAATCTTGTAAAAATAGTATTGCAGATAGGTTAGCAGGTTGTGAATTCGGAAGAGATATTCATAAAGAATTTTAGTAAATATACACAGCAGCTACCACAAAACAAGAATTCTGCCACCTGACTTCTGAGAGACTAACAGTCATCCATGTTTAAGTGGATTGCTGATAGAGAGATTTAAAATGGCAGGTCAGGCTGATCACTTGATCACAGCAAACCAGCCTCCTGCTCTTAGAAATACATAAAAATGTCTATCAACAGAAGTACATTACACCCCGGTAGCATAGCAACCCCACAAGTCTGAGCTGGATCTAATCAAGTATTCAGTTTTGCAGATAATATAAGACCCCAAGGAAAGCAGAAAACTTCCCACAGGAAACATCAGAAAATTCCAGAATGAGAACCCATAGTGATTCCCAATCTTCCACAGCTGCTTCACTGAAGAAGTAAAAAGCAGCAAGAGAAGATTTATAAATTAAAATGTGTATGAAACTTTCGGGTACAGCTCCAATGTGCACACCAGTGTTACTCAGAAGAAAGCTGGAGGACCTGTGTAAATACCACAGGAGCAGAGTTCAGGACAAGGAGAATTAGTAGGCTATTGATATGTATGTGTATGTACCCTTAATACATACACAACCAATATCAGAGTATCAAACTACATAAGGTAAAACCTAATAAACTGATAGGAATAAGTGGATAAATCTATTGCTATTCTTAGAAATTTGAAGAAATTTTCTTTCAGTAATTTATAGATCCATCAGGGGAAATAAAAATGTGTGTGTGTGTGTGTGTGTGTGTGTGTGTGTGTGTGTGTGTATAAATGAATTGACAAGTACTACCAATCAGCTGTGTTTAATTGCCATTTAGAGAATGTTTAATTAAATTATAGCAGGATAAATATTCTGAAGTTCACATTGGACAGTCACAAAAATCAACCATGTTGTATGCAGTAAGCTTCATATTAAGAGCTTTAAACTATATAAATGATAAAAATCATAATCTCAGAGCCATATAGAATTAAACTAGACAAAATTCTATAAGATATCTATAGATTAATCCCCTCACTACTAAGTAAAACAAGCCCAATAAAAAAAATTCAAAATGAAAACATTATAAAGTAAAATAAAAATAGAACAAATCAATTTTATATAATACAGTAGAAACATGGCTTAGAGAGAAACATGTACTTTGTACATGTATTAGAAAATTGGCTAAATTTAAGATTCCATTTGAAATTATATCATAAGAGATATTTAAAGCCTGATGAAGAAAATATTAAATGTTAGAGAGCAGAAATGAAAGAAACCAAATATGGAACTCTATTTGACAAAAGCCAACAATACCAAAAGCTAGTTTTTTGAACAGATGAAAGAAAAATGATAAAAATGCTTGTCATATTAGCCAATAAGAAGGAGTGAAGACAAACTAATATAATAAATGAAAGAAGAAATCATTGTTATCCGTATCATGGATATTAAATGTCTAATGAATGATATATAAACAATTGTGTCAATAGTTTTGATAGCGTAGATGACCTCAGTTGACTAATGTTCTAAGTTGTAAACACTCAAAGAAGGGGAAACAGACACCAAGAATAAGGTGTTGCTTATTAAATAAATAAATAAACAAAGACCTATTAAACTTCAAAATAACGCATCAATTCAGTTGTTTCATAAGTGAATTCAACACAGTATTTGAAACAGTGTAAATGATAACAGTGACTGTCCAGCCTCAGAAAGATAGAACACAGAGAACAGTTCCTAGCTAATTCCCACAGTCTTTTATTATGTTAATACTGGAGCAAGAGAGAATCTACAGCTGATCTCATAATTGTACCTGCTAAAATCCTCAACAAATAGCAGCAAATTGAGCCCAACAATACACAAAAAATGGTTCCCTCTAAGCACAGAGAAGATATTTCAGGGATGTGAGGCTGGGACTACATTTAATGTCAATCAATGTACTGACTGCTTCAGCAGTTTAGGAAAATGAATGAAGTGATTCTGTTGAAGACACTGAAACATTTCCATTCTCATTCGTAACAAACTGCTCGTAGATAGTTTAGACTGGTTTCTGAACACAGAATAGAACATTTTATAAGCCTATGGCTTGTCTCATATTTATTGGTGAGAAACTGAGTATTTTCCACCAAAAAAAAGGGGATTAGTGTTCTTATATGCTCTCTTAGGCATTCTTATTTGATATCGTACCTGAGGTCACGGAGAGTGAAATAACATAAGAAAATGCACTAAAAGGTATAGACACAGATAAAGATAAATAAAACTATTTTAGTGGTCATGTGAAATCATGTGAAATCTTAATGAATTGATTAGAGAAAAACCCAAACTGAAAACTGATAAAATCAACATCATAACATATAAGGGTAATACTAGAAAACCTATTGCTTTTCTATTATGAGCAACAAAACATAAAAATTTTAAATTAATAGCATAATGTTATTTCTATTAATGTCAAAATTATTGAAGCACTTAAGTTTTCATCTAAAAATAGAAAACATACATGAAGGAAACAAAAGCTTTCATGGAACAAATAAAAAGAGCCATAGAAATAGATATCCCATATCATGAACAGGGAGAGTCAATATTGTCAGTTTCCTTTGAAATGATATACAGATTTGTTGGGGACAGTAGGCCATATGGCCAGTGTTCAGCCATCTTGTCAGAACCTACACCTTTAGGCTCCTATTTCTCCAGCAATCTGTCATTTACCAGAAACCAGCTGACCCTGTCGTGGTTCGGCAGTTAGACATCTGTTGTGGTTTATTGTGGGGGACAGTCATTCTAAGACCCTCGAGCTCATAGTAAGAGCTACTCCTTTCTTGCTATAAACTAGCTTTTCCAGTAAGACTACTGGTAAAATCAGATTAAAGGCCAGCTGCCTGCGAGCAGCAGTTCTGGGAACTCTTTCCTGACTAACCAGCTCTATTACAACTTCCCTTTCTCTCTGAATTTCTCCCTCTTCTGTGATTACAGCAGCTGTAAAGGCAGACACCTGCTGGAGCATTCCAGAGTTAGGTATCCATAGCAACCCTCGCTTACGCAAATATCCATGCCCTGTGCCTATAAAAACTCTGTGAAATTTTTCAATAAACGGGGCTTGATCAGAATCCAGACTTGCCCTCATTTCTTTGTGTCTACTGTCACCCCACCCGTCTGCCCCCTCCACAGGTACCCATTGAAGACCCCTCGGGCCGGGACACAGATTCAGCGCTCTTCTAAGTAAACTACTAGCAACTTCTTTTGCGAATACCAATGAACCAATCTTAAAGACCACAAATAGTCAGTCCAATACTGAATAAGAACATACGGTGATTTACAATGGTATGGACTGCTATTGAGCGGGTAAACAGATAGATGAAACAGAAAGGAAAACCCAGAAGCACAGCCTCACTAATACTGGTCAGTTCATCTTCGACAGAGGATCAAAGATGGCCCCAACAATCAAAGACAGAGTCCTCAACAAGTGCATCCAGCACAGATGGACACTGAGGGAATAAACAACCCAGACACAATCTTACAGCCTCTGCAAGAGTAGAAAAAAAAAAAAAGGATCATAGAACTAAAGACAAAATACAAAACTAAAAATCTGTCTACAAGGTACATTTGAGAAAATCCATCTTCAACTCATGAATGACTGTTGGAAGAATCCTGCTGTTAGGGGTTGCAGTCGGGATAGCCACTCTGAGCTCCTGAGCTTGGCTTTAGGTGCAGGACTCTCTCTCCCCAGAAGGCCTCTGGCTCTCCTCCTGACTCCATCTGGAGAGTGTTTTTAGACATAGATGCCCCAACCACATTTGATATATGGCTTTTGACAAGATTCCCTCCCCTCCCAGCACCTATAGAATAATTAAGTACTGTGTTCCTGCTCATATAATTGGAGCATGCTGCCAAGTGTAAAATGGGCATCCTAAAAGTGCCTGAATTCAACCAATAATGTACACCAATCCCGGAACCCCCCCCCCAGCCCATTCTCCAAGGGCTGTATAGCCTTTGTTCTCCCTGAGTAAAGTCTGACTATCTCCTGAAGTGGTCCCAGGGAGTGTTCGCTCTCCATCATCCTTAAGGCCTTCCAAGCCCTGCGTCTCACTCTGTTCCTCTGGCCTCAGTGGGCTGTGGCCAACAGCACCCCAAGGGGAGAGGGAACTCACAAAGGATTTTCAACACAACATTGTCCATGCAAATATTTAATAAACTGGACTTCATTAAAAGTCAAATTCCTGGGACTGGAGGGATGGCACAGCGGTGTATATGTCAGGAGACCAGATCACAGCATGGCACTGGGTAGATGGCTCATTTAAACTCTGTGTGTGTGTGTGTGTGTGTGTGTGTGTGTGTGTTTTGTAATAGACACTTTGACCATAAGCACCCCAAACTGACCACAACCATGACTCCCCTCTGTAGGTGAGAGATTACTACACACAGTGAAAAATAGGAACAAGAGACTATTATTCTTTGGTAAGAGGAAATAACTCTCAGTTCATGGAGGGGGGGGGGCAAAATGACAGGAAGAACGTGAATGCTTATTTCGAAGTAAAAGAAGCCAAGTTGGGGGTCTAGGGAGAAGCATAGTGGGCAGAGTGTTTGCCAGGTAACTGCATGCTCATGCAGCATCCTGAGGAGGCAGAGAAATAAATCTGCGTCAGGAAGAAAGAAGGAGATATTGGCGGTCAGGCACCTGGAAGCGGGAAGGGGTAAGGTGGCCTGTGTCTCCAGGTGCAGCCAAGCTTGCGCCCGCCCACCTCCAATCCCGGTGAAACTGATGGAAAATTTCTTGCTTGTAGGAGAGGCTGTGCATTGCCTGTACTGCCGAGTTTGTGACAGGAAAGAGCAATGGTCTCAGAAGTCCTTGAGGTCACAAGTGAGGTCCCACTCAGTCATACGTAGGTGGATTATCCAATACTTTCTTACTTTCTTGGGAAAGGCCACACACTGGCTTCCTGTATGTCTACTGAGCTGTGGTTGCATCCCTGACGTTCAGAATGATACAAATTAAACACGTGAAGAGCGGCTTTTATTGCAGTCAACAATGAACCTGGCTAGACTCAAACTGCGCAGTCTGTGTCTCTGCGGTCAAGGGGTGACAGTTTTCTTCAGATGGTTGGTTTATAGCCAATGCTTTACTGGTCCCTCTCAGGACTTCTCCATGGGTCTGAGCTGATGGTCAGGCAACGTTCTGCTCAGCTGTTGGTCACATGCTTGGGGTGTCACTGCCTGTGTTGTCTCCTGCCCTCCCAAGCTGTGCTGCTGCTCTCTGGGTGTGGAAACCTGGCACTTCTTTAAACCTGCTTTAAAGCCTGTTGGCCCCACTGTCATCACCTGCTGTGTAGAGAAGTGACTACCTCCAGGCAAGAAGATAACACTCCTTAAAATAGGACTGACTGAGGGCGGTTCCTGATCTTCCAGACTAGATCTGGGGGTAGCTTCATTTACACAAGCTGCCCACCATTGCCAGGAGGAAGTGTGGACATTACTGAGATGGGACAGGTCCCCTTGCCCTTCTGAGTTTCTATTCTATAGCCACTTAATTATCTAACTGTTTTTTAACTATCTTTATAACACCGCTTTGTTTATTCTTTACAGTTTGTATGGGAGTGACTCTTATCATTGCTTTTTGACAGCATTACAAGCTGGATTCTGAGCTTCAGACTTGTTCCGTTAGGATTCACACTCAGAAAGATTTGCTCCCACAGTCTGTAGTCTTAACCTCTAAACTGCTTTCCCTGAAAATTCAGTGAAATTGAAACATCAAGCCTCACTGATGAGCCCAGATCACAATTTTTGTTCTTTAAAAACAAAACGAACAAACAAACAAACAAACAAAAACAAAACTGATAACCCTTCTGAAACAGCTACATGAGCTAATGCAAGTTGAAAGACACGTTGAAGTATATAATTGTAGGTTTATTGGAAGCAGATCTTGGCAGCCATGTGGTGGGGAGGGAGGGAGGTGAGAGAGAGAGGGCGGTGCTGGGGGGGGAGGGAAAGAGGGAGGGAGAGAGGGCCAAACAGTGGATTATATTATGAAGACCCTCTGGGAGAGGGGAAGCCCCGCCCTTGGGCTGGAAAGTTCAGGTTAGAGGGCAGGATATGCCAGCCAACAGTGCAGCAGGTAGGGACTGAGGGATGCTGGGAAAACCCGGAGCCACTTGTCTCAGGTCTAAAGCACAACGAAAACAAAATGGTGTTGATGTGGGAATTCTGAAATCTTCGAGTTACCCCTTAGCATCTCTCTTTACAGTCTACATGAGAGGAACGCACGAAAGTCTGAAGGAGATGCTTGCTTGTGCGCTGACTCTGCCTCTCAGTGCACCAAAGACCTTGGTGGAGCCTACCTGTTTGTTTCAGTTTTTCTTGCAAACAAGTGTGTTTTACCCAACAGAGGAGGAAGTCCTTGTCCATCGGTGCAGTACCTCTAGGTGTCCACTAGAGGGAGCAACAATACTAGGCAGACAATACTAGCCCAGAAAAAGAAACTCCAGAACTCCCAAGTTGTTTCCTATTAAATTCCTTTTTTTTAAAAAAAAGGAAATGAAGGATACCTGTAAAGGAATCAAGACGAAAATAAATTCTGTAAGGTGTTCCCATTGAAAACATTTTTCAAGTCCTTTGTTTGCCTGACATAGCCTTTGCTTTAAAAAAAAAATATAGACGTTTTCTTTTGTTTGATTTCCTGTCTTTTCCCTGGAAATGAGCTCTTCCATGTGGCCCAGCTCTTCTCTTCCTCTTCCTCTTCCTCAAGAATTTCATATATGAATACCATTTTTGAATCTTTTCTCCCTCCAACTGTTCCCTCTTTCAGCCACTTGAGTTTCCGTAGCATAGGGGTTGTTGCTGTCCTGCTTCCGGTCCCAGGAAGGCTCCATCCTCTTTGAAAACAGTCTGTAAGCTCTGAAGCCAGTCTGTAAGGGTCTTCAAACCACCTGACCTCAGTCGCCCCTCACAGACTTTTCTTCCCACATTCTCACCCGCGCCTTCAGCTCCAGCCACACTCTGCTGTTTTACAAACAGAAAGAATAAATTTTATTTTTGTTCATTTCAGTCTCTTTATTCATTTAGCTAATAAATGAAATAAAAATATCCATGAGTACGTATTTACTATCTGTTAGGACTGTAGCCATAGCCCCTGCGAAGCACGGTCCTCGGCGTGGCAGAACACGTCTTCTCCGGTCACAGCTTTCCTTTAGAACAGTAGTTCACAACCTGGGGGCCCAATGACCCTTCCATAGGCGTCACCTAAGCCAGTCCTGCATACCATATATTTACATTACAATCCATAATAGTAGCAAAAGTGCAGTTATAAAGTAACAACAATAATGTTATGGTTGGGGGTCACCACAACATAAGGAACTGTACTTTTTTTTTAAAGCCTGAAACCATCATATTTCCACATTCCCAAATCTTCCACACACAATCATGGAAAGATAAATACTCTTTATAAAGGACTATATGTGCTATATATGCAGTGTTTATCTTTAGAGGTCTGTCTTATGTTCCTCTCTTTTGGCCCTTGGAATCTTATATCACTTACTCACTTGTATCATTACTTATATTACTTACTTAATATTCTTTTTTCTTTTAATTTATTACAATTTATTCAGATGACATCACGATTGTTATCCTCTCCATTGTATCTTACCTTTTCCACCCTCCCTTCCTATTCCATCTTCTTCCCCTCCCCTAGACCTCTGACAGAAGGAGGCCTCCTCCCCCACCATCTGACCACAGCCTACCAGGTCGCATCCTTATAAGCAGCTTCCCCTTCCTCTGTGTGCCCACTCACCCACTCCCACCCCACAACCCCCGGGCAGCTGTATTAAGGGGTTGAAGAGTTAGGGACATTGAGAACTGCTACTTTAGAATGTGATTTACACTGCCTAACATCTGCTTCCTCACTTATGAGGATCCACCTTCATAGCTCATATTAGGGGTTAAGCACCATCTACGACTCAGTGAAGACACAAAGTCCCTCATGAATTTTCTGTTAGCTCACAACTGGCAGAAATGTATACCATCTTACATGAGGATGTGTCTGTGGCCACCAGATGTCACACTGGCATCTTAGGAATCCTTCAAACAAAACAGCCAACTGCTCCTTCACAAGCAGGCTATTTATGACCGTTCATACCTGAACTAGCTATGTTTTAAAGCCTAAAACAGGGGTTGGGGAGGCAGGAGTGGAGGCCAATCCAAATGTTTCTGTTTCTTCATGACTTGCTCACTGGACAGCACTATGGGCTTTTCTCCGACGACATCACTGTGATGTAGTTATTAACATGGTCCCTGAGTACAACCATAATTTAATAATAAAATATTTTTCAAAACTTTAAAATACCTGGTCATTTTTTTTTAACTGTGTAAGGATCCTCTTTTTTTTTTAAAGAGCTTTTATTTATTTATTATTTATATAGCACTCTGCCCCCATGAATGCATGAATGCCAGAAGAGGGCACCAGATCTCATTATAGATGGTTGTGAGCTACCATATGTTTGCTGGGAATTGAACATAGGATCGTTGGAAGAACATACAGTGCTCTTAACCTCTGAGCCATCTCTCCAGCCCCATAAGGATCCTGAGCAGAGCCTATTCCTAGGTAATAATTTGTGGTAGAGGTCAATTTCATTTCCAAGTCAGGACCCCATCCCATGTCCAAACTGAGCAGACTGTGTTTCACTGTTTCAGTCTCTGTTACTCTCAATGATAGTTCAAACCACCAACAATCGCCACCTTCCACTATGCTGTTTAACTGTCCTGTTGCAGAATATTTGATCCCATTGTGATCCCTGAGATTGTGAACTGTGAAAGCCTGTCTTTGTTTCGCACTGTTGAGTCCTAACACACCCCTTTAATCTAAGAACTTTCTGCTTATTGTAAACAGGTGATTAAGGTGTGGTTCAGCCAGCCCTAGCGCACATCTTTAATCCAATAACTTTCTGCACATAGGATTTAATAAAATTAACCCTAGGTCAAAAGGCAGAGCAAGGAACCAGCTGACAGGGATTAAAGAGCAGGAGGGACTTCGAGTTGAGGTGTATTTAAGACAGATTGCAGAAGCAGAAGGGGCTTTTTGACCTTTTGGTTTTTGGACTTTTAGCTTTTAGCTGTTTAGCTCTTCAGCTCCTCAGCTCTGGGCCTTTGACTTTTTGAGCTAGCAATCCTTTGGCCTTGGGTTTTTGGCCTTTTCTTCCTGGACTTTAAGCTGAGCTAGTGAGCCTTTTGGGCCTTTTCTGACCTAGGTAGTAAGGCCAGCTGGGTGCTTTCTGTGCCTCTCTGAGCTAGCACATTTTCACCTCACCGTCTGGCTCCTCCTGAGTCTTTATTGGTAAAATAGAATGTTTGGGATTTTCATTTAAAACAACATTATCCCTTCTTCAAAATCTTATGTAGAATGAGTCTCTGTCTCTCTGTCTGTCTCTCTGTCTTTCTCTCTCTCTCTGTGTCTGTCTGTCTGTCTGTCTGTCTGTCTGTCTGTCTCTCTCTCTCTCTCTCTGTGTGTGTGTGTGTGTGTGTGTGTGTAAAACAAGTTTAAACTGCCACTCTGCATCAGAGGTCTTCCACCATCTTCCAAAGTTTGCTCTTTAATAATTTAACTCTTAAAGATGAATGGTCTGGGATTTCACAACAGGTGATAATGACAGTTTATTTCAGGTTCTTCTATTGGGAGTTTCTGTTTATATAGAATTATTGTATGCCATGTGCTTTATGTGTATAAGCAAAACACATCTGAAAATCTTTTTACTTTTCTTGGGTTTGTATAAGTCCCATAGAAAAGTCTCTTAGAGTAATGATAATACCTATCCAAATACTTATGCTGGGGCAAGGTAGTGAGTGGTCTCTCCTCTTTCCCTTCCTTTCTTCCTTCCTACCCTCCTTTCCTTCATCAAGCCTTTTTGAGTTACAATTGATAAATAGAGCAAGCACATACTCAATGCCTACAATTTGGTGAGCTTGGATGTAATATTACATAGGAAAACAGCAATAGTAGAACCAAATAGGTTGAAGCAATGACAGCTTGCTCAGCAGTGCCCAAGCATAGTACTACACTATCAATTCTTAATTAGTTTATTCTTCAACAACTTCACATATGATACATTCTGGTCACACAAAGGCTATTTCTCCTTACATAGAACACAGGTCTCCTTAGGTGTAGGTGTGGCTTCAGGGCTATGACGAAGAAGTCCCAGAACAATGTCTGTGCTTTGTGCAGACATGATGGGTGTGCTGAAGAAGTGATGGCTAGCCATCGACAAGATCCCGGCTCAGAGGCACAGGGGGTGTGGTAGGAGACCCCCCCAGGATGGAGAAAATCAGTCATAAAACACTGAAGATCAGAAGGAAATCAGTGCACTACAATAAAAATATACCAAAGAGGAGCAGATTTGAATGTTCTTTTCCAGAGATGAAAGCCAACCAGACAAATGTAGAAGTTGCAACAGGAGAGGAAAAATCGCAAGCAGCCTAGTAAGCCACTTGGGGGGGCTCTGACTCTCCATAGATTCCGGTACAGCTCAGTGGGACAGCATTTGTCTAATTGTCAAGCTCGGTGCCCCACTGTGAGCAACAAGGAGTCATTAAGCCATTGGGTCAAAGTGTGTTGGAGGATAGAACATTAACACACTGGCTGATTATTAATTATAAACAAGTGAGGAATCTTCATTATCACTAACATAGGGTCAGACGGAGACATATCCACAAGGACGCCACAGAATCTATGTGAAAGCTCTGCTGAAAACAATCAGGATGACTCTGTACTTGAGCAGACAGATGCACCTGAGAGGAAGGAAGGGAACTTTTGTGACGACAACCAACCAAGGTCCTGAAAGTGTTAATATTGTGCAGGAAACAAAAAAGTACAATGCTCCTAGTTTAAAGGAGATTAAAGAAATATATATTATATAAGTACATATATATATATATATTTCTATTCCAGTTTTGATATATGTTCTTCAATTAAGTTTTAAAAGGGTCAAAGAGTTGTGAGCTCCTTATGATGCCCATGGGAACACCCCAAAGCTCTAATAACATGCCTGTGTCCTACCTTATCTTACTGGAGCCATTAACTAGTTATCAGCTCCATAGTAAGGTTAGCGGGCATGAAAAACAATATGGGAAGCATAGTAAGAAAAATGTCTTTAATAAGAAAATGAACCATGCATTGCTGCTTAGGGGATAGGATGTGGGCCACCATCATTTCATGTTTGACCCCAAATGTTTAAAATTAAATAAGTTAACATTATACTTGTAAGGCCCTTGAGTTTATATGGACATGAAAACCATATTGGAATTATTTGGCCCAAGGAAGGAAAACTATAAAGATTGTTTACTCTATTGAAGAAGTAAAACAATGTGTGAGATTTGGTAATTACACAAAAATAAATAAACAAACATGTACTTATGTAATAGGAATGATATTATCCACAGTGTTATGTATTAACTAATGCTTAATCCTTTCAACTAATTAGAAATCACTGTGTGCTTGTATGCTTGTGCCCTAACACTCATGTTGAAGTTGAAGGACAAATTCACAGGGTTATTTTTATTCTTCCACCTCCTGGATCCCACAAATTGAACTTGAGTCCTCACAGTCGCATGGCAAGCACCTTTATTTGCTGAGCCATCTCACCAGACCCCAGTGTTTAATCTTATATACACTGACTTTCACTCCAGCGTCTCTGAATTACTGTCTTAAAGATATTTTTGTTTTTATTTTATATGTATTGGTGTTTGTCTCCATGTAAGTATGTGAACCATGTGTTTGCAGTGCCTGTGGAAGCCAGAAGGGGGCTCCCTGGAAATGGAGCCACAGACGTTTGTGAGCCACCATGTGGGTGCTGAAGACCAAATCCTGGTCCTCTGCAAGTGCAGTCAGTGCTTTTAACCACCAAGCCATCTCTCCAGCCTCAGCTTCTCTTTGAAATACTTTAAAACAAATCACAGACATTCTATTTTAATATTTACTCTTAGAATCTAGTTTATATCTAATGCTTTAGAGACTTCATAAGCATCCGCAAAAAGATCAGAAACTGTTTCTACAGTTAGTTATTTACCACAATGTCCCAGTGCCTGGTGGCATGTTCCCCAGGACTTCAAACAGTCTCTTAGTACTTGAAAGATTCCCCCAACATTGTACCCAGAGACAATACCAGTGCTGAATCTGTAAACATTGTCTAAAGAAACCTATCTGCTTGGGAAAACTTATTGAACCCTACTACTGTACTGGTTAGTTTTATGTCAACTTGATACATAAAGCTAAAGTCATCTGAGATGAAGGAAACTCAATTGAGCATATACCTTTCTAAGATCAGGCTGCAGACAAGCCTGAAGGTTGTTTTTTTTTTAATTAGTGAATAGTGTGGGAGAGCTCAGCCCATTGTGGATAGTTCCATCCCTTACTAGTTGTCATGAGTTCTATAAGAAATAGGCTCCGCAAGCCAGTAAACAGCACCCCTCCAGGGCCTCTGCATCAGCTCCTGTCTCCAGGTTCCTGCCCTGTTTGATTTCCTACCCTGACTTCCTTTGATTAAGAATAGTGATATGGAAGTGTAAGCCCAATAAATGGTTTCCTCCCCAACTTGATTTTTGTCAGGGTGTTTCATCACAGCAGTAGAAACTCTAACTAAATACCCATGAACCACCATCTTACAAAATAATAAGAGAAAATAAATTTATGCTGTTTTGAAACATTTATGAGTAAAAATATATGCTGTACTTAAGTGCTTGTTGGACCATGATGCCAAAAGCATAATAAAAGTGACAAAAAGACAACTACACATATTCAATACAAACACAGCCCCTTCCTACAAAATATTTTCCATCTTCCATTGGTTGATGCAGTGGTTTAATGAGGAAACCCTCTCCTGATCAATTCATATATTTAAATATGAATATTAATTCCCAGTTGGTGGGTCTATTTGGGAAGGATTAGGAGGTGTGGCCTTTGGAGGAGCTGTGCCATTGGAAGCAGCTTTGAGGTTTCAAAAGCCCACACCATTTCCAGTTAACTGCCTCATGTGTGTGGATCAAGATGTAATCTCGTGACTAATGCTCTGGCTGTACCATGCCTTCTGTCTTCAGACAAGCCTCCCACCATGATGGCCATGGACCCTAACCCTCAGGAACCTTGAGCGCCATAGCAAAGATTGAATTCTATAAGTTGTATTGGCCATGGTATCTTATCATAGCAATATAAAGTCAACGTGACAGCTGAGTTCTGGATTCAGAGCTTGTATATCTGGAGGGCTGGGACGGGGGCATCTATTATTATTCCTTAATAGTCTATTCCTTAATAGTCTAAATTCCTTAATAGTTAAAAGGATTGAATTCCCTTGAATCAGATTATTTCCTTTATTCTTTACTTTCTTCCTTTAAAAATACTTATTTGTTATTGTTTATGCCTTAAAACTGTTTGTATGTGCTATAAATGGCATATATCCATTCCAGGCTGACAGGTTCTTTGTCATCCCAAGGATTACATTTGAGGATAGACTGGGCTTCATAACAAATCTTACTGCAAACAGAGAAAAACGCAAGACAAGAGAAACAAAATGAGTCTAGTTAAGACCGTGGCTTCAGTGAATATTCTGGAAGCCTTTCTTCTCTTGCCTTCTGCCTGCTCTGCTCTCTTGGGTCTCCCCCCTCTCCTCTGGATGCTACATCTCTGTCTCTTTACCCAGCCCTCCTCCTCCACTTGACCCCGGATGGCAGCAGCATCTGGATGGAGCAGGTGTTCTCTTTCGTTTCACTGTCTCCCTCTCTCCCAGCCCCATGGAATATAATGACATGGACCAATTAATCTGAATGTATGTCTTGGCTCTGCTCTTTCCTGTAAGCCCCACCTGAAACCCTGTAGACTACTTGAAAGTGTGTGAAACATCTGATAACTGGTGCCCAGAAATGGAGAGCTAGAAATGCCAGTGTCCTGTGTCTGCTCGCCAAGCTGCCTAATTGAGTAAATATGACTATTATCCATTCAGTTCTAGTCAAAACACAGGATGAAACAAAATAAAATGACATAAAGCAGAAAGCCTAAGAGTTACTAACCTACAGGGTCTATTGTAAGCTCATGTCAAGTTCTGATAGTTTTTACTCTCAATTCCACACTTTCTTCCTCTCCGAGCTCTTGTAGTCCTATTTTCTCCCAACCTTTATCTCTCTCAGGATGACTACAATTGCCTTCTAACAAAGCTCTGCTTTCCCTATCCAACCTCTCCCCCATCCGATATAGCTAAACACAAAACAAAACCCCAATAAATCTTCTAAACTCAGAAATTGTAAGATAAATCATCAAGACTTTCCCAATGAATCAGAATAAATAAAATTTAAAAAAAAGCATTTACTGGAATCCTCTTCACACATTTGGTTCTAATGCCCCAGACACTTAAAAATGGTTAACTGAAAACAAATGTTGGAGGAAACCTCCTTGCCTTTAAAATTATCAATATTTTCAAGTCCCAAAATTTGTTCCTCCATTTCTTAGGTTCTCTTGCAGCAGCCAATGACTATACATGCAGTAAACATCAAACCCCAACCCAGATCTAGCCAATGGACAGGACATTCTCCACTGTTGAGTGGAGAGTGAGGACTGACATTCACACAAACTCTGGTGCCTCATATTTGACCATGTCCCCTTGATGGGGAGGCCTGGTGGCACTCAGAGGAAGGATAGTAGTCTACCAAGAAAAGACTTGATACCCTAGGAGCATATAAAGGGGGAGGAAATCCCCCTCAGTCACAGACATAGAGGAGGGGAGTAGGGGGAAAGCGGGAGGGAGGGAGGAATGGGAAGATACAAGGGATGGGATAACTATTGAGATATAATATGAATGAATTAATAAAAAGAAAGAAGAAGAAAAAATAAAATCATCAGTATTTTAAAATAAAAAGGTTGTATATTTCTTCTATACTTATTAGATTTGTTATTAAGTATAGTAGGCAAAATTATTTTGCATAATCATCTCCTAGTAAATTAAACAGAACTTTAAAAACTTAAACTACATTAACAATTCTATAGCTAGAATACTTCAGAGTTTAAAGGTCAGCATACTTTTCAATTTATACTGCACATTTGGGATTGTTTGTTTGTTTGTTTATATTGTATAGGCAAACTCTAATTACAGTGGTTCTTCAAATCTATCTCAATAGGATTACTATGGAATAAACTTCTGGGGATTGCTTTTAATTACGTTTTGCTGGTGAATGTTAGTAAATGACCAATAGTGTAGAACAGCAGTCTATGTAGAGGGAGGAGTTTGCCCTACGGAGCTGGCTGCCTGTGCTCTAGACATCCTTCCTAGGTGGTGATTTGGAGACCACATCCACTTCTGTAGCTTCCATCAAATACTCGGACAAATGGAATGAAGATGTGACAGGTGACCACCTCAGCTCACAGTTCTAGGCTAAAGCCCATTGAAGTGGGGGAATCACTCTGACCTGCAATTTCTCCAGCCCTGCATTTACTTCCTTTCAACATTTATATTTCAACAATATTGATTTTTATGACTAAATTTTTACAAAATTTTAAAGTTGTAGATAACATATAGACTTAAACATTTTGTTTGATCATGTCCATTTGAGAGAACCAAGTCCAATAAATTTTCCTCTGACCTCAGTAGACATGCTAACGCATACACATGACACGTGCGTAGACACACACAGACACAGACAGACAGGTGCACACACACACACACACACACACACAAACACTAAATAAATAAATAAATAAATAAATAAATAAATAAATAAATAAATACTCATATAAACATGTAAATAAATGTGAGGAAAAACCCTAACTGACAGCCAGGTGGCTGCAAAGCACAGTATTAATTCCAGTGCTGGGGAAGCAGAGGCAGGAAGATCTTTGCGAGTTCAAGGCCAGTCTGGTCTACAGAGCAAGTTCTAGGACATCCAGGACTATACAAAGAAACCCTGTTTCAAAAAAATTTTTTTAAAAATCCAAAACAAAAAACCTAATAAGCATACAACAGATAAACCCTCTGTCGGTATATTGAATATAGTTTAACATTCTAAGAGTCTACCAATCAAATCATTTTGAGAACTTCCTATTTTTTCAATAGGCCAATAGAAATTTTAATGATAGTAAATTGATAAGAGAATCTAGCATAGCTGTCCTCTGAGGGGCTCCACCCAGCAGCAGATTGAAACAGATGCTGAGACTCAGGCAAACACTGGGCA
Source organism: Acomys percivali (assembly GCA_907169655.1). Lineage (NCBI taxonomy): Eukaryota > Metazoa > Chordata > Mammalia > Rodentia > Muridae > Acomys > Acomys percivali. Next base: position 44,899,204 of record OU015755.1, read on the forward strand.
TAGGGAGTCTTGTGGAAAAGTAGAGGGAAGGATAGAAAGACCCGGAGATGACAGGAGCTTCACAAGAAGACCAACAGAGCCAACTAACCAGGGCCCAGAGGGGCCTGCTGAGACTGAAGCACCAGCCATGGACTATGCATGGACTGGACCTAGGCCCCCTACACAGATGTAGCTGATGGTCAGCTCAGGCTTCATGTGGATTCCCTAGTAAGGGGAGCAGGGGCTGTCCTGGCAAGGACTCTGTTGCCTACTTTTGGATCACTTTCCCCTGGCGGGTCTACCTTGCCAGGCCACAGGGCAGGAGGACACACTCAGGCCTGTTGCCACTTGATGAGATAAGCTGGGCTGGGTTGGTATTGGGGGGACTCCTTTTCTTGAGGAATAGGGGAGGAGGGAGGTGGGAAGAAGGAGGGAGGGCAACAGCAGGACCAGGAGGAGAGGAGGGAGAAAGCTATGGCCAGGATCTAAAGCTAATAAATTAATAAATTAAAAAACAAAACAACAAAAGAAATTGATAAGAATCATTATGTATGGAGTACAAATGAACATGGGTCAGAGACAGTCACACTTAGCTAAATATGATCTGATTATTTGAAGTTAATCCTAAAGAATATGGCTGTCATGGTCTATGTCCTGATCATGCCTTTTCCCTCATAGCTTCATTTACACGCACACGCACACGCACACGCACACAAAGACAGGCATCTGTGGTGGACTCTGCCAGGAAGTTCTTGGTTCTCTCTAGGGAGACTGCTTTTTAGTGTAGTGCAGAGAATAGGACTCAGGCCTTTCCTTGTCAGACAAGCACTCTGTCCCCATCTGCATCCCTGGAGATCCTGTTCATGGCCTCACAGGGTTTAAAGAGGCATTTGTCGCTCCACAGCTTTTAGAATGGACCACTCAGCATGGAGTGAAATGCAGGGTGGGCTGAACCCCACTCTGTCTAAACTTGTCAAGCAAACAGACAGTACTTCAGAGAGAAGGAACAGACCGCTAGTTCTGGGTGGCAAGAACAAGGAGAGAAGTGGAGATATGTGGTATTCCCTTTCTGTGAAAAACATAAGGTCCTGCCGGGCCTGGTGGCGCATGCCTTTAATCCCAGCACTCGAGAGGCAGAGGCAGGTGGACCGCTGTGAGTTCGAGGCCAGCCTGGTCTACAAAGTGAGTCCAGGACAGCCAAGGCTACACAGAGAAACCCTGTCTCGAAAAACCAAACAACAACCAAACAAACAAAAACATAAGGTCCTGGTGTCAAATAAGCATTTTAAATGTTTCTCCCAGTGTGTGTGTGTTTGTGTGTGTGTTATGTAAGTTTTCTCATTGTGTGGGTTGTCACCCATGTGTGTTCGTGCATGTGGAAGTCTGAGGTTCATGTCAGGGACCATCATCCATTGCTCGTTTACCTTATTCATGCAGGGAGGCCTTCTCCATCAACCCTGAGCTCACCTACATCATTGGTCTGCCTAGCCAGCTTGCTCAGGGGAGCTCCTATCTCTGCTTTCCAGGGCTAGAATCATAGGTAGGCTGCCAAGCCCACCTGACATCTACTGTGTTCTGGGGATCACTCTGGCCTGCATGCTTGTGTGATAATAAAAGCTTTAACAACCAAGCCATCTCCTCAGTTCCAAATTAGCATTTTAAAAAAATTACTCTTTTAAAAATTTATTTATTTTACATCCCAATTATAGCCCCCTCCCTCATCTCCTCCTGGGCCCACCTTACCTCCCCCTCTCCCTCCCTCTCCCCTATTCCTCAGAAAGGAAGAGCCCACCTCCCCTACCAACTGACCCCAGCGTATAAAGCCTCATCAGGACTGCTTACATCCTTTTCCTCCGTGGCCTGGCAAGGGTGCCCCTTCAGGGGAAAGTGAGCTAAAAGCAGGCAACAGAGTCCAAGGCAGGGACAGCCCCTGCTCCCCTTACTAGGGGATAGCCCATATGGAGACTGAGCTGCCTATCAGCTACATCTCTGTAAGGGGCCTAGCTCCTCTCCATGCATGGCCCTTGGTTGGTGCATCAGTTTTCACAGCCCCCAACTGGGCCCACATTTCTTGGCTCTGTTGGTCTTCTTGTGAAGGTCCTATCCTCTCTGGGTCCTTCTATCCACCCACTCTTCCATAAGACTCCCTGAACTCTGCCCAAAATTTGACTGTGAGTCTCAGCATCTGCTTCAATCCCCTGCTGGGTGGAGGCTTTCAGCGGAAGTATTCAGTAGGCTCTGGTCATGTTCCTTCTCTTAAAACTTCCAGTGTCTATTCTATTTGCCCTTCTGAACGAGAATTAAACATCCTCCCTAGGGTTCTCCTTGTTACTTCTTTAGGTCTATAGAATGTAGTATGGTTATCCTGTGTTATGTGGCTAATATCTGCTTATAAGTGAGTATATACCATGTGTATCCTTCTGGGTCTTGGTTACCTCACTCAGGATGATCTTTTCCTGATCCATCCATTTGCCTGCAAATTTCAAGGTGTTCTTGTTTTTAATAGCGAAATAGTATTCCATTGTGTAGATGTATCAGTTTCTTTACCCATTCTTGTGGTGAGGGACATCTGGGTTGTTTCCAGTTTCTGGCTATTACAAATAAAGTTTCAATGAACATAGTTAAGCAAATGTCCTTGTTGTATGGCAGAGCATCTTTTGGGTATATGCCTGGGAGCAGTTTAGCTGGGTTTTGAGGTAGAGCTGTTCTCCCCATTATCTGAGAAAGTGCCAGATTGATTACCAAAGTGGTTGTACAAGTTCACACTCCCACCAGCCATGGAGTAGTATTTCCCTTTCTCCACATCCTTGAGTTTTTGGTCTTTGACAAAAGCAAATACCCATTTATGTTTTTAAAAAAAAGGCTTGGAGAGATCAGGGATATAAGGCACATAACTAAACATAGTAAAGGCAATGTGCAGCAAGGCCATAGCCAACATCAAACTAAATGGAGAGAAACGTAAAGCAATTCCACTGAAATCAGGGACACACCAAGGCTGCCGACTCTCTCCGTGTTTCTTCAATATAGTACTTTCTAGATAGAGCAATAAGACAACTAAAGGAGATCAAGGGGATACAAATCAGAAAGGAAGAAGTCAAAGTATCACTATTTATGCATGATATGATAGTATACATTAAATGACCTCAAAAATTCTATCAGGAAACTTCTGCAGCTGATAAACACCTTCAGTCAAATGGCTGGATGCAAAAATAACTTTTAAAAAAATCGGTAGCTCTCCTGTATACAAAAGACAAATGAACCGAGAAAGAAATTAGGGAAATGACATCCTTCACAATAGCTACAAGAAACATAAAGTATCTTGGTATAACTCTAATCAAGCAAGTGAAAGACTGGTGTGAAAAAAACTTGAAGTCTCTGAAGAAGAAAATTAAAGATGATATCAGAAGATGGAAAGATCTTCCATGTTCATGGATTGGCAGGATTAACATAGTAAAGATGGCCATCTTACCAAAAGCAATCTACAGATTTAATGAAATTCCCATCAAAATACCAATACAATTCTTTACAGACCTTGAAAGAACAATTCTCAACTTCATATGAAAAACAAAACATCAAGAATAGCTGAAAATCATGTATAATAAAAGAGCCTCTAAAAGTATCTCCACCCCTGATCTCAAGTTGTACTACAGAGCAATGGTAATAAAAAACTGCATGGTACTGGCATTGAAACAGTCTGGTGGATTAATAGAATTGAATCGAAGACCAAGAAATAAAGCCACACACCTATGAATAACTGATTTTTAACAAAGAAGCCAAAACCATACAGTAGAAAAAAGATAACATCTTCAACAAATGGTGCTGGTCTAACTGGATGTCTACATGTAGAAAAATGCAAATAGATCCATATTTATCACCTTGCACAAAATTCAAGTCCAAGTTGATCAAGGACCTCAACATAAAACCAGAAACACTAAATCTATAAGAAGAGAAAGTGGGGAAGATCCTTGAACTCATCGGCACAGGAAACAACTTCCTGAACAGAACACCAACAGCTCAGGCACTAAGATCAACAATTAATAAATGGGGCCTCATGAAACTGAAAAGCTTCTATAAATTAAAGGGCACATCAACAGAACAAAATGACAGCCTACAGCCTGGGAAAAGATCTTCACCAACTCTACATCTAACAGAGGGCTAATATCCTATATAGATAATGAACTCAAGAAATTAAACACCAACAACCAAATAATCCTATTAAAATTGGGGCACAGAGCTCAACAGAAAATTCTCAACAGAAGAATATTGAATGGCCAAGAAGCACTTAAAGAAATGCTCAGTGTCCTCAGTCATCAGGGAAGTGCAAATCAAAATGTCTAATGCCTATCAGAATGGCTATGACCAAATTGACACTTTTCACTCAAAACTTTTTGTTACTTTTATCTGGTTACTCCCATTTCCCCGTTCATTTGCCTATGCCTGTCCATTTCCTGTCTCCCTCGCAAGGATGAATCGGTAGGCTTTGCACATCATTCTATGCCATCTATTTATTCTTTAAAAACCAGAGAGAATTTTATAATAAGAAACAAAACAAAAAATGGGCAGAGTACACGGAAGTGTCTCAGGTTTGCCTCCTACAGCATTACTCTGCGTAGCATTTTCTGTACAATGAAGTTATATAAGATTAGCAGTTTTAAAAAAATGTACTGAAGCTTGCACCTGAGTTAATGAAGATAAATGAGCTGGTTTTGGAAACACTACGGGGTGTCTATTGTAGGTTCCTGATGAACGCCCGTTAAATAGTGTGTATATTCAATAATAATGAATGACACAAGTCTTGAGTAAAAACTGCATGAGCTGTACAGCTGTGAGCAGATAGACAGGCCCCTGTGGACTCATTAATGACAGTAAAATGGGCTTCGCATTCAGGTCTCTAAGGGGGAAGAATGGCAGAGTATTTATCACAGGGCCTTGAGTAACAGATTTAAAAACCTGTTATTATCAGTTGCATAAAGTACATTTAACTTCAATTATCATCTATAAAATGTTCATAGTAATTGATACTTGTATTAAACTCTGATTAAGGTCTTCCCTGGACCCTTTTCAGATCCTATGTGTGCCCCTTACGCGACTCAGAGGTGGCAGGGCTGAGGACATTTTGGATACCCTTTTCAGGTTCTGGGATCAGTATTTCAGATCATGAAATGAAATTTTTGAAAATTCTGGCTCCCAAATACTCCAATCTAGTCTGTAAGCAGGGTCCTATAACTCTGGGTGTGGACGACTCTTTGACACCGATAAATCTTTGATTCCCCTGGAAGAATTTTCCTTCACGGTGCCCTTTAGCAAAGAAGCTTGGGGGGGTGGGCTTCAGCGAAGGGGATTGTGGGAGGGCTATACCGAAGACTCCTGACCCTTATTTCTGGAGCAGGCTGCTTCTCTGCCTTTGTATAGCTCAAGGCCCTGCATTTACATATTGTCTGTTCAATTCTTTTGTTCATGCTGTTTCCTATTCCATGTTTATAAATTCAAGGAAACTGACTCTGAGGTAAGTCACACACCTTAGTAAAGCCCCAAGGCAGCCAGGGTTTCCATGGGGTTCACTGGATGGTGGAAGACGTGCTATGCGGATAATCTCAGGAACCTCTGGAAATGTCCAGTCTTAGACTCTCCCACACGCATGTGTTTCCTGGGTCAAGGAGGAGGCTAACACATGACCTCATGGGATAGTTGACCAAGGCAAAGGAAATGTTAGAACCTGCTAATAATGGGTAGTATTCAACAAAGGATATGAAGCCACATAAAACCACCATGGAGGGCTATTCAGTGGTGAGACATCGATGGGGCATCAGGTGAAAAGAATCTCAGTGGAGACAGAGAAAGGATGCAGACCTAGACCACCCTCGTGTCTGGACCTCCTGTAGCTTCTGTCGGGTGTCCATGGCAGGGGCTGCTGCTCTGCCCCCTTCCCCTGCACACAGCTGCTCAGCCGGTGAAAACATGGGCTCATTGTGTGAGGGACTTTTTTCCAGTCTTCTGGTTTCCAGGGCTCCGTGTTTCCAGCAGTTGGCTGACCCCAGCAGGAGACCAGATCTAAGTTGGGAAAAAAGCCAGCACCTTGGCAGAGAAATGGTGAAAAATAAGTTCAGCGTGGTCCTAAAGATGACGATGTTTAGCAGCATCATGATGCTGACTGTTCATTGATTTGAGGCCCATATTTTTGCTCTACACACGTTTGCTCTGCATTGTAAGCGTTATTAGATAAATGACTGAAACTCCAAATTTAATACCGTGGTTGCGCTTGTGTTGTGAATATTTGATGAGAGCATCATTTTCTGAGCATAATTATGTGCAATGAAAGGAAACCAAAGTCACGAAACAATGTTGGAGAACAGATAATTCATTCTAATGCAGATCTATAAACCTTTTGGCAGTGCTGCTTTTTGTAGCAAGTGCATGCAGTCCCCATATTGGCCAGGAGAGGGTGCTGGATTCCCTAGACGCGGTCTGGAACAGACCCTTGTGAGCCTCCTTATGGGTCCTGGAGACTGAACCTGGGACCTCTACCATAGCAGCCACTGCCCTTATCCACTAAGCCGGAGGTTCTCAACCTTCCTAACGCTGCTGTGACCCGTTAATATAGTTCCTCATGTTGTGGTGACCCCCAACCATAAAATTATGTTCCTTGCTATTTCATAACTATAATGTTGCTACTTTTATGAGAATATTAATATCTGATATACAGGATATCTAATATTCAACCCCTGTGAAAGGGTCACTACACACCAAGGGGCCTGCAACCCACAGCTTGAGAATCAGTGCACTGAACTATCTCTCCAACTCTTATTTGCCTGGTGTTTTAAAATAAAGAATTCTTATTAAAAAACAAATTAAATCAATATTTTAATATACAGAGACAACTCATGATTGATATTTTGGACTAATTTCTATAATTTTATCTTTATACTTTCTATAATTTTTAAATAAAATATATCTATGGTAAATTTTATTTTAAGAATTTGAAAGTAATATATAATATTTACAGAATACATGAAAAATCAAAGCTGGGAAGTTAAAATCCCCTGTGATCCTCCTGCTTTTAACATCAACACCAACATTTTTTGTTGGCTTCTTTTATGTTTGTGCAGCCTCCATAAAAATACATGCTATCTATGGTCTTTCTCCCAAAATTAAGATGACTATAGTTATTACATAATCTGCCTTTTCTAACTAATATGTATCCTGAACACTCCTGTGTCATAATAAAACAGAAACTTCAGTGATTAAATAGCTGCCCCCCCCAGTGCCTAAATGTTTACACAGTGCACACACACCCCACCCCCGTGCCTAAGTGTACACAGTGCTTTCTATGCAGTTTCCTTCTTTGGGGCTTTAATTGGGTTCTTCTCAGTGTGAAATAGAAACTGGCAGAGAGAGATTAGAGGCTTCTATTCTCCATGTCAAATGACACTGCTAAAAGATGGCCCGTCAGCCTGTCTGCTGCTCCCATACCTGCGGGTCCTGGGACTCTCAGCATCGATTTTCTTAATTTTTCTCTACAAATGTAGATCTCAGTATAAGGCCAACAGCCTATGAGCTGAGGTTATGTCTGAAGCAAGGCCAGACAGACCTGAGTTCAAATCTTAGACTTTGGAGCTTCCAGCTCTCAAACATTCTTTTCATGGGTTTAAAATAGGGTTCTTACCTTAGAGCTAAATCCATCTGTTAAATCTGTGGTTAATAGCCTTGTCAATGGTTGGTCTTGTTTTCCAGATACAGTTGGACGTGCATTTTAGAATAGGAGGCTTTGTGCAAGGTACTGCAGACAGAAGTGTGGGGAAACAGCCCAGGCTGACCTCTGGCTTTTTACAGGCTAGCGTTGTACAGGGTTTGAAAAGACAATTACCAGTGCTAGGAAGGAGAGGGATCCGCTGCCTTGAGAGATGCTGTAGGTGACTGTGTATTAATACCCGGGGGCTCTGGCATTCTCACAGACATTAAGAACCTTTGCTTCTGATTCAAGGCAAGCAGGCGGGGCTGTAGGAAGATTGCTATCGATCCCAAAACACACTACATGCTCAAATCTATCTTCTCTCCCAAATGAATAGAAACTGTATGAATGAGACTTTGCAGGGAATGTCTTTAACTCCTTCCTGCCCGCTGTATATGGCCTTGCTGGGCTTTCTTATTTATAACACCTTTACTCCCCTGGCCTTTTGTGGAATCCTCATGGCAATCTCTTTGCCCCTTTCTAAAACTGTTCTCTGTCACCTTGCTGCTGTCAGGGCTTAGCAGGACACAGGGTGTTTGGGGTTTCTCATCATATGCAGGGCTATATGACTTGAAAGCTAATTTAACACTTCAGGACAGAGAAGGCAATGCTGGCTAGACAGAGGTAGACAGGAAGGAAGGAAGGAGGGACCTCAGAAAAATGTGAGCAGGAGGGAAATGGCCTCAGGAAGACACAGAAAGGAAGGAAGGGATCTGTGGTCCCTGAGAATCCTGGAGACTTAGAATATTTTTAAATGTCCTTGAAGAGGGAAGGTGGCACCTTGAGTAATAGAGACGTTGGGCGCAAAGAGAAGATGTGATGGAGGACGTGTCTGGAACAGAACTGGTCAGGGTACGGACTAGCGAGTGGCTGGAGGAAGGCTGGAGGTGGGAAAGCGGAAGACACCAGGCAGGCTGTGAGAGCCAAATCTGGAAATTCCTTCCTACAATAATAGTAAATTTCTAATGATAGAGATAAAGATAAAAACATACAAGCAGAGAAAGAGAGTATAGCTTTTCAAAGCAGAGATTGGAATGCTGGACACATGCAGTAATTTAGGAAAACCAGAGAGCAAATCACATCCTCCTCACTGAGATAATGACACTTTAGAATTTCGATCCTCACACGGAATGGAAACCCTGTGACCCAAGGCACTTGGCCCTGACCTTAGAGTACAGAGCTATCTCTTTCTATCTGAAGCTAGGTAGGCCTTGGCACACAAAAGTATGACATCTTTCTAAAAAGATCTACTTTTAATTTTTTCATTCATGAATGCATGAATAAGTTTGTCTGTATGTGTGCACCAGTGGAGGGTAGAAGAGAGTGTGGTTCTTTTACAGCTGGAGTCACAAAATTGGGGACCCGATTTGCATCCTCTGTAAGAGCAGGAAGTGCTCCTAACAGCTTAGTCATCTCTCCAGGCCCAAAGACCAGCATCTTATTCTTTAAAAAAGAAATATCTATTTAGTTTTCCCATTTCATTTAAAAAACGAAGAATTTTGATAACTTTCTTTTATGAATAAATGTTCTAACTAACAAAGCTCTTTATATACAATCACATTTTTAAAATTCAGTTGCAGAGACTACCAAGTTTATGCACTATTTCTCACCAGAAGTCTGTTACCGCAATGAACAGGTGCTGTGATGGTTAGTAGCGATTGTCAGACTGTCAGGATCTGCAGTGCCCTAGGAGACAAACATCCAGGCATATTTGCAAAGGAGTTTGTAGACTGTACTAATTGAAGTAAGGGGACTCACCCTAAATGTGGGTGACACCATTCCATGAACTGGGGGTCTTGGACTGGATAAAAAGCAGGAAGTGAGCTGAGCCGCAGTGTCTGCCTCTGCTTCCTGCCTAGCTGGGCTCTATGTCTGCTTTCTGCTGCCATGCCGCCCTACCATGGTGGGCTGTATCCTTAGACTGTCAGCCAAGATACAGCATTTCCTCCTTAGGTTGTTTCTGCTGAAATTTTCATCATAGCAATGAGAAACTGCAGCTAACACAGTTGCCTAGACACCTATTTTCATTTTGCAATATGTGGATTATACATCAGTCTTATGTGGACACACCCCTCTGGATAGAGATCCCCGAGATGCCACTTCAGCACCCCGACCCCAGTCCTAGATGTTCACAGCATGAGGCAATGGCTGCACGGTGAAGCTGCCAGCTACCAGGTTCTGCTCTGTTCTCTGAAGAGTCATAACGCTAGCGCTCACCAGAGCAAGCTTTTACCAAACTGTGGATTCTCATAGAAATTTTGACATGGAGAATTCCAATCTGAAGCAAAGTCTTGGAAAAGTGGGATGTGAATCATGGTGTCATGGAAATTCAACCACACTTTGGGATGGGCAGTTTTTCTGAAACACAGGTGCCGGTCATGCAGAGCCTCAGCAGGGGCAACCTGAAAGTCACCCCTGCTTTCTCTCGGCAAAGGCCACGCTATTCTTTGTTCTGTTTCTGTTGTCCTCAGTCCTTCAACTCTCATAGACTCATTTCTTCCCTCTGTGTGAGGATGATCATTCTACATCACAGAACAGGGACCGCCCCATTCTAGAACCACAAGTGAAGATCAAGTGGACCTGCAAACGAACTACATGTGCCTTTCCTACTTTTATGGAGGTGGTCACTGGCTTTTTGATGGTGACTGTGTGGAACCATTAGATTTGGGGGCAGTGAGGCCACTTCTGCCAAGCCAGAAGCATGGAATGGGCCACCTCTCCACTGGCTGGTGTCTTCTTGGAGTTTTAGACTATTTATTGAAAAAGTTGTTCATTTCCTTGGTGAGGCTAATACCTAGATATTGGGTTGGGCTGGGGATTGTGAATAGTTTTTTTATATACAATTTATTTCTTTATAAGTTTGTTATTGATATATATGACAGCTTCTGGATTTTGTATCTTGATTGCAACTTTATTGAAAGGATTTCTTAAAAGTGCATTATGCACAATAGCACAGGAATGGAATCATCCTGGATGCCCATCGACTGACTGACTGAATGAATGAAGAAACTATGGGACATATAGTCAACTGTGAAAAATAAAATAGAATTTGCAGAAAGTGGACAGATCTGAAGTGTTGTGTCAGGTGAAGAGACTCAGTCTTGAGAAGACAAAAACATGTTTTTCTTTGTATATGGATATTAATGTTTAATGTGTGTATGTGAGTAGGGTGTAAGACTTCGTATAGACTATGATGTAAAATAGACCATGAGAGAAAAGTAAAAGGTATTGAGACATAGCAGGGTTAAGAGACAGACAGAAGATGTTATACTCAAATTTTGAGAGACTCCCTGAACAGACCACCCAAGAACCAAGTCCAAATGCAATTGCAAGGAAGTCTTTATTGCATGTTGGAGCCCGGGCCATACCTCCTATGCACTGACACAGCACATGCAGGGAAATGGTCCTGAGTCTCAACTGAGAGGGGTTTCCATAGGTTTTAGATAGAGTAATGGGTTTTACAATATATGATTGAATGGCATTTGGGCAGAAAAGCTGCAAGCAGGGAGTTACAAGCCTTGGTGTTTCATGGTTGGCTAATAGGTGTAGGGGCAAGTTGGCCTATAGAAAAGATTGGTTGAAGCAGTCACAGGGAGGTTAGAAACTTTGGCTTGGCTTCACCTAATTGGTTGTTGTTATGTGCCAGCCCACCTGCTGGTCAGCTTGACCAGCAGAGAGTATATTTGGACTTTCCCAAGGTGAGCTGATTGTGTTGCTAGGGAATATTTTTCTGTTTAGACTAGTTTATGGTTTTCCTGGAATCTGGGTTCAGCCCTTGACCAGTTTTAACACAAAATGGAATTCCTTTTTCAAAATGGAGTTTGTCTGGTCCTTACAAAGACAGGAAATCAGAAGTGTTTTCTGAAGTAGGAGGAGATGAGGGAGTGAAGGGAAATGGGGAAGGAGGAGGGAAAATGAGAAAAAATAAATTTTGTTTGAAAAATGCCAAAATAAAGCCTAATGCCTTGAACCCTAATGCATTTTTAAAGTATGAGGTACACAGTTTTATTAGATGAACTCATTTAATTCACACATAAAGTTATGCAAAGAAAAGTATATGCAACTGCATAAAAAGAACCTCATTTTCATATTACTAAACACAGCAATGGTCAAACAAAACAAAACAAATTGTCGATTAGACCCCAGGATTTAATGCAGAAAACACCCAATACAGAAGAATTTCAGGCTCCTAACTTCACTGAATCCAATACTACACATGTTTCTTTATACTCCGTGGCTTCTTCCTAGTCTTTTTCACTTTCTAATATCTACTGAAAGTTGGTAGGTAGGGCCTTTAACTGGCACTGGCAATCTGGGATCATCCAGGATTCTTGCAGGATCTCTGCCTGCTTCTTAATGGAAGACTTTTCACCACCTTCAGCCTTCATTTTTTCTTTCTTCTTTTTTTATTTGTATTTTTAATTTGTTCACTTTGAATCTTGATTGTAGCCACCTCCCAGATCACCTCCCAGTCCCACCCTCCCTCCCTCATGCCTTCTTTGGAAATCAATCTTGCAACTTTCTCAGAAAACTGGGAATAGTGCTTCCTAAATATCCAGCTATTCCACTCCTGGGAATATACCTGAAAGATGCTCCACCACACCACAAGGACATTTGCTCAACTATGTTCATAGCAGCTTTACTCATAATCGCCAGAAACTGGAAACACCCTAGATGTCCCTCAACCGAAGAATGGATAAAGAATGTGATACATTTGCACAATGGAATACTACTTAGCTATTAAAAACAAGGAAATCTTGAAACTTGCTGGTAAATGGGTTGAACTAGAAATGATCATCCTGAGTGAGGTAGCCCAGACCCAGAAAGCTTTCATTTTTTTTTTCAACCTTTTCTTCTTGCTTCTTTTTTCATAGATCACTTTTTCTTTGACCAATTGCTTCACCACACTAGTCTGGATCTTGATCTGCCTCACTAGAGGATCAGCCATGATTCCTGGATTGCCACAGGAAGGAGGGAGCACCATAATACATTTTTAAGAACCTAAATTTGTTGTAATTCTGCTCTTTTATAATGTCATTATCTACTTGGAAAATAAAATGTAGTACATATGGCCATACTAGTTAATTTATATACAACTAAAATGATTGCAGGGAAGGGATTAAGTATTAGGGAAAATATATTAATATGGGAGAGTAGCATGGTGCCAAATCCAAATGTCTGTGCTTGGGATGCTTAAGACTGGACCTAGGGTCCTGGGCATGCTGGCATGGACTCTGCCAACCCCAGGCCAGTGTTCTCGTTAGGACAAATGACCTTTCTTGGCGCATAGCCAAAGAACAGAAGCAAGCTTTGCTTCCCGCTGAGAAAACACCCTGCCTGTTTCTGGAGTGCACCAGAGTGTCCACACTCTCTTCTCTCTGCTACTGCTGCTGCTGCTGCTGTGTGTGTGTGTGTGTGTGTGTGTGTGTGTGTGTGTGTGTGTGTGT
>OU015755.1:44912368-44936679 GCA_907169655.1 Acomys percivali
TGTGTGTGTGTGTGTGTGTGTGTGTGTGTGTGTGTGTGTGTGTGTGTGATTGGCTTCTCACCAGATCAGAAACCTGTCTGCCTCATCGGAAGCCCCTGTGTTCACAATGTTTCCTTAGCTGACTAAGTGATATGGCCTCTTTAGCTGTGTCATACCACCTGCTCGGCCACTTCACGGTCACCTGGTCATCATTTTCCATGGTGATTCAGTACAGTGGGGTTTCATTGGATAAGCTGGATGTTGACAGGGATTCAGGAGCTGTGTTAGGGGAATAACTCCAGCAGCTGTGTTAAGTGGATGGTACCTGGCAGCCCCAACTAGCACACTATCTGCAGTGGGAGCCCACAAGAGAGAAAGGTGAGCTCCCTGTTGAGAACCTTAGTACTTGGTTTTGTTGATATTCTTCACACAGTTGGAGTTTGTTTCAGTCTGTGGTATGAGGGAGAGATAAGTTTGCTTTGAAAGCCTTCAGTGTCTCTCCCCACCATTTAGGAGATCAGCCATCCTTTCTCCAGTGGCTTGCATTACCTCCAAATATTCACTGTGTTAACCAAGGTGTGTGGGTGTGAATCTGAACTCTATAAACTGTTGGGCCATTAAAAATCAAGGCATTATTTGAAATTATTGCTTTACCACCAACTTTGTGAACTGTATTGGTTTCATAAATCTGTCTTCTTTGTTGGATAATATTCTCTTGCTTACTCATCAATTTAGTTTTAGACATTGTGTAATAAAAATCAACTTATAATTCTCCGTAATAAAAGTAAAACTTGTTAGAATTTTTCCTGATGTTGGATATATTTATAGGCTAATTTGGAAAGGACTTATATTTTTATCTTTCTACATAAAAATAGATATATTTGTCCATTACTTACATCTTTTCAATGCTTTAAAAATTGTCATAATTCTAGCCTATAAAATTATTACATATATTTTATTTCATGCATTGATTTATAACTTCTTTTGGGATGCTTTATAAGATTAGTAAGTTTATATTAATAATAGTCTCTATTATTAAGGGAGCAATTTTTATCATTAGCTTTTACACTTACATTTTTATAAATATGTTTTTATCAGGTTGAGCAAACTTCTTTACATATGTGTCTTTTACTGTGAGTAGATGTCCAGCTTACTGAATTTTCATTCATCTGTTGGAAGTAACCCAATGTGTGATTTACACCAACTTCTGTTCTGATATTAAATATCCTCATATTTCCAACATACATTCAAATTGAATTATATTTTTAATACATTTAAATTTGGCTGAACAACATATTTTATAGGATATATGTGTCACTAAGAACCAGGATAGATAATATAGGCTTGATTGATAGAAAGATAGGTGGGTGATAGATTAAAGACATGATAAATGACAGATAATAGATAATAGGTGGTAGACAGTTGATATATATATATAATAGACTGAAAGATGACAAATTATAGATGATAGATAGATAGATAGATAGATAGATAGATAACCTATCTATAGTTGATTAACAGACAGTAGCAGATAGCAGATAGATAATATATGATTTTATAGATAAATACAGATAGAAATGGACACAGATGGATAGCTATGGCAGCTCATCATCCTTTTTATTGCTATGGCAGCTCATCCTCCTTTTATTGCTGGCAATTACTATATTCTTTTTACTCTTCCACATACTACATCCACAGCTGAAACATACATCTTTCCATTTCTCATAGCTGCAGACATTTCAAGGGATTTGTTACTTGTTACCAAATAACTTTTAATAGGCAAAAAAAGAAAAATCAGTTTTTCCAACTTCTCAATTAGGTATTCCCATTAGGTGCTCAACTTTTTCAACAATATACAAATCAACAGTTACCAATAGCATTTGTTAATAGTGATAAAGAATTGCTTCCTACAAGGAAGTTACACTCCTAAGAAAAATCCACAGCTGTAGTTTAGCTTTGAGGAAACAGCTTGAGAGTGACTGAAAATGTCTCCTTCTACATTTCTCAGAATTGTTCCTTAATGGAATCTCTGCTCTGGCAAAGAGATAATGGTACGGTAAATAATTCATTGAAAGCTTTTGGTGAAGGGACTTGTCAGTCTTCTGTAAGAGACCATAATGCTGAGGTCTCTACTAGCCCAGGGGAATTCAAGTCACAAACGGGAAGAACATGAGTGACTGACAAGGCCTAGAGAAGAGGCCTGTGGGGTCTGAGCAAGACAAAGACTGAGCCCCAAGGCCAAAGCCCCAGGGCAAGATTAAAACATCACTGAGCAGCAAATGGTGAACGTGACATTCCTTTGACTTGATGTCCAAGCCTTGTGATCCCCTGGGTGATTGGTTGACCAGTGCCAAGGGTCCCTCCCATTTTATCCTTGAAAAAAAGCCATAGAGGAAAGTAGCCATGGGCTTCATGGCTGTGGCAGAGAGACAAAGATAATTACCTGTGAATAATTACAAGCCTGAGCAAAGCAGAATTATGAGGCATAGCTGGGCATGCTCAGGTTAGTCTCTCCAGATGCTAAGTGTTAGTGCCAGGCTCAGAGGGGCTGTCCAGCTCAGAGCCATCAAGAGGAAGTGAAGCCAGGAGTTCTGTTATTGTAAGGAGTAAGTCTCTTAGCTCTGTCTTTTGTTATTGTTATTATATAAGAAATTAATATACATTATATGTAAAGTTCTTCACAATCCTGAAAATATGAGGTGTTGCCAATTGTAATTTGTCATATTTAGAAAGTGAAACTAAATGATGTTAAGAAATTTGAGCGTTTTGAAACACTAACAACCAAGCAGCCAGGATCCCAAATCCAGTCTATTTGATAACCCCGAGCTGATGCAGACTCCTCTTCCATTTCAGTCGCAAGAAACACAGACATAGGAAGGGCTGAGAAGCATATATTTTTCCTCCCTATAAAAATACTTTGGCAGATTTTCTTACTGTATTTTCTTATTTCTCATATCCTTTCTCGAGATGTATAGTATTTCTTGAGCACAACAGACATTCAATGGACATTCTAGGAGTGCAATCAAACTGTAGGATAAATTAGCTAAGAACTAATGTGTAAGTAATTCCCTACCCACTATAATTACAAACATAGTGTCTCCTGTGGCACAGGGATACTGGCCCTAAAGGAGCCTGGGAATTGAGGATTTGTGATTGGCTGAGGGGAAAATAATGTTTTCTTTCCACAGTCGAGCAGTTTTGTTTACTGAAAATGAGCCTGGCTATTGTCAAGGGTCTTATCTGAATTTAAACAATTTGCCACAGATAGGAAAAAGCGACAGTCACCGCTGGAGATTAATTTTCAGGACGAAATTTGCATCTCTTCCCTCTGGGGTTACTGTTGCTATGGTGATGTTATGGCCTCAGGTTCTGAACAGAGGGCTACAGCTTCGCACCTGCCAACTTTCATGTAAGCTGGGTGGGAGGAATTCCTGGAACATTCCAGGGAAGAACTTGGTGTGTTTAAATCAGAGTAAAGGGAGAGAGTGGAGGGCCGAGCACTGACTCTGTCATTCTCTCTGTTTTGATGTCCATTCTAATATCCTGAACGTGAATGGTAGAGGAGGGTGGTCTCTGAGGAAGGGAGCCCAGGAGTCCCCTCTCATTTGGAATGAACAGTCTATCCTTTACATTTGTCTGGCAGCATTAAGCTTTGTCAAGCAGGGGTGTTACAAGGCCAGGGGTCAGCATGGAAGGGGTGCAACCTTTAGCCAATGGAAGCTGTATATTTGTCAAGGACAGTGTGTTTGTTGACCATTCTGTTCAACTTTGTCATCATCATACCAATGATACACGCAGGTAATGACTCTTGAGCTTGAGTGTACAGGCTGAAGGTTAAGCAAGCTTGGAGAAGGCTGTATAAATAAACTTTATTTTTTAAAAAGCCAAATAAACAGATTCCTCAGTTAAGGGTAATGTGAAAACATGGACAAACATTTCTTCAAAAACTACACAACCATGCCATTAGAACCACGAAAGAAAACATTCTGAAGCAAACTGGATGGCAAGGCAGGGTCCACCCATTTCACCCGCAGCTTCGGGAGTGAACTCAGGACCTGGCTTTGTCACTCATAAAAGTGTACCGAGTATCTGTGGTGTGGTGGGCACCAGTTTTGGGGGTACAAGGCTCAATGTGAGCCACACAGTGGACGATTAATTATGTGCTGCATGGGGCCATGCCTGATTTAAGTGCCAGGAGCCAGTCTGTGATTTAGTGCATGAAGTAGCACTGCTCTCTTAGCCAGCTGTTTTGTTTCCCCCAATTTTACAAACCCAGAGAGCTTCTGTGTTTTATTAGTAAGATGTGTTTGAACTGGGGCTGACCGAGAACCCCATTTCTATTGCTAGGCAGAAATTACATTTATTTATCAGGCTTTTCAGTCTTATAAAATGATATTTGCAACACATGACAGATGAGTCTTGAATTTCAGCTACCTATGCACTTTGGTATGTGACTTGGTTTCCATATTTATATAGAGTGTTAGCATTTATTTGAAGAGTCTTGTGGATATTAAATGAAATAGAGTTTAAAGTCACTCACACTAACGAAGCTGAGCATACATGTGCATATTAATGTCATGATGTCTGTTTCCTTTATGACATCCTAGTTTTAATAAATGATAAATATTTGAGAATTTTGAGTTGTACAGTACGGAAAAGATATTTTATCTTAATCCAGCTAATTTTCTGAAGTGTCATTTCTGAGAAGGTAAGATATTTTAAAGAGCTATTAGTTACCTCTTAGTGTTGGGTCAAGTACAGATAATGAGAAAGATGGTCTGTGAAAGACTCATTGTGGAATCTAACTCATAGCCTGGGAAATTCCAGGATGATGCCCAACACAAAATCATCATCTGAAAACACTGGAGGAATCATCATCATCATCATCATCATCATCATCATCATCATCATCATCATCACCATCATTAAACAACTTGTCATGATTTTGTGATTTTTCAAGTGTGAAAGTTACAGAGAAGCCAAAAGGTTGGCTACTCCTGTGAGCACGCCCAGAGGAGGATGAAGCTCAGAGGTTGTAAGTCTATAAGCCTGGCTTCTGAAGATAACTCCCTCAGGCCCACTAGATAGATCTCTAGGCTGAGAACAGGAGTCCCGAAGAGCCAACGGCTGAGCTGTGGTCTTACTCACACACATGTGAGTGGGGAAGTTGGAACACAGTGGTGAGAACACTAAAAATAGCCAAGAAACATAAACGTGGCTCACTGATAAAAAAGGCAAACACATGGAGAGGATTTTGCTTGTGTTTTATAAATTCTTAATTTCCAACTGTCTAAGTTCAGGGTTGATTCTAAAATTCACACAAGAGCTGAACTGTCAGGTTTCTGCTATCAGGGTCTATTAGCTTATGTATAAAATGGTAGGTCTCAACCAGCCTTGGCAAACAAACAAACAAACAACAAAAGGATGGTAGGATGTGACCTAGACAAGGCATTTCATCAGCTGGCTTTCTCTGTTCTTCCCAAGCAGAAGGATGTGGCCCTTAGACCCAGGAAATCTGACTTCAAGGTTGTCATTGCCCAATAGTACAAGTACCTGTGATGAAGTAGTAAGCTTAAAGAGGGCCATATAGTACAGTAGGCATCTATTTTCTTTTTTAATCACAATCTTTCATTAATAGTTAACAAGGTTAGGGTGAAATTTAAGCTTCCAAAACAAAGATAAGTGTGAGTATGTGTGTGTGTGTGTGTGTGTGTGTGTGTGTGTTCAAATTTTCATTATCAAAGCATGCCAGAATCTTGTCATGATTCATTAAGATGAGCACACAATTTCATCCACTGGTCATTTAATGGCCCTGCTTCCTCATATTCACTTGCCACCCTTTGAATACCAATAGAGTCTATAGCGATGCCTCCTCTTTTGTTCTAGGCATTGGTGTCTTGTTTATTTCTCTTCTGCTAGCCCCACACTGTCTCTACTTGGTCATCCTAGCTACTGACTTATGTATTTAATTAATCTTATCAGATAATTAGTTTTGAAACTATTTTCTCTATTTTTTGTTTCTAGGATTTATACTTTTATTTTATTGTTTTCTTCTAATTAACTTTCATTTATTTTGTTCTCATTTAAGAGGATTTTCATATACAAGGTTATATTGTTGCTTTTAGCCTATGGCTGTGCCCTCCAAATAATGTATTTGATTGGTTTTTAGTTTCATTTATTAAAAACACTTTTAATTTTACTTACAATTTCTTTTTCAGTGCTACTCTAAGGAACCCCAAATATTCTGAGGGTTTCTAGATCACAAGCTATGCTATTGTTAACTTTAATTACATTTGATTAAATGACATACTTTGGAATATTTTGCTCATTTTAAGTTTATCAAGACTTGTTTTGTAGATCAACATATGGTGTTTATTAGTGGAAATTCAGTGCCTATTTGAAAAGAAGTAGATTTGTCAGCAGCTGGCTGAGTGTTCTCGGCATCATTTAGAGTAATCATTTTTTATATCTTGTATATTTCTCTACATCTTTCTTCCCTTTTGCTCTGTCAACTGCTATAGAGATTAAATATAAATACCACTACACATAATTATAGTTTTGACATAATTATGGTATTACGTCTTTCTTCAGAAGGACTTCATTTTGACACTATGCCATTACTTTATGAATTTTTGTATTTTCACATCTCTTGATAAATCAATAGTAGCATTCATTTTCTCTATTTCTTTAGCAGTTCTCATAACAAAGTCTATCTTATCTCCCATTAAGGAGCATTTACATCTTTCCTATAAGTAGAGTTTATGTAGTAAACATTTCTCATTGTCCTTTTATATTTAAGACTAACTTACTCTGCCTAACATGCTTTGGTTTGGTGGTGGTTAGAGAGTTCCCTCCCGGGCCTTGTGTGGTAGAAGCCATGTCTCCAGGGTGGCAGTGAGTCAGGGCAGAACTTTTAAAAGGGAGACACTGAAGAGAAGTGATTAGTGTGGAGTGAAGGAGTCACCATTACTGATTCTAAACTATATGACAGAGTGATAGTAATGGTATTGGCATAAAAACAGACAGGTAGATCAAGGGAATCAAATCAAAGACCCAGCAATGAATCCACATACATATAGACACTTCATTTTTTTGTTTGTTTGTTTTTGTTTTTGAGACAGGGTTTCTCTGTGTAGCCTTGGCTGTCCTGGACTTGCTCTGTAGACCAGGCTGGCCTTGAACTCACAGCGATCCACCTGTCTCTGCCTCCCAAGTGCTGGATTAAGGTGTGTGCCACCATGCCCAGCAGAGATACTTGATTTTTGACAAAGAAGCTAAAGCCTGTTACAGTAATTTGTATCCATTCGGCCTACAAAGCAAATAACTGACAGAGGGCAACTGAAATAAACTTTAAAGCTGCCAGCACTTCACCAGGCAGAGTCTGAACTGATTCTAATCTACTCGTAAATTAAGCAAACTACTCTAAACCTTATAACATACACATATTCCAAGCACTTGCCACTATGACCCCTGGGCCGATCCTTGTCAAGTCCCTACCATCCTCCTCCAACCTTCAAAAAACCTTTTTCTCTCCAACCGTCAAACTTTTCCTCCCCCTCCAGGAAGTCCCGCCTTCCACTTCCTGTCCTTCTGCCCAGTTGATTGGCTAAACAGTGCTTTATTGACAGTTGATACATTTCACTCAGTATTCCTCCACAAAAGTCATACAATGGAAAAAAGAGAGCATTTTCATCAAATGGTGCGGGTCTAAGTGGATTTTGTATGTAGACGAATGCAAATAGATCCACATCTATCACCTTACACAAAACTCAAGTCCAAGTGGATTAAAGACCTCAACATAAAACTGGGTACACCGAATCTAGTAGAAGAGAAAGTGAGGAATAGCTTTGAACTCATTGAAATGTCTTTTAAAACTCTCTTGACTGGAGCAAATATAAAATAATTATCATATTATATTTGATTCTAATGTCTATTTTTTATGTAGTTTTTAATTAACACAGTATGTAATCACTGAGGCTTTTTACTCTGTCTCCTCGGAACTTGACAGTTTCTAGGCCATATGTTTCTCTTGAATTTTTCCTTTTCCAAATTTCTGCAGTTGTTAATTATGTAGACAATGTTTTCCTGAATTTTCCCGCTAGGGTTTTATACACGCACAGATTGGCATTAGCCACAAGCTCATAGCCACCGCTAGATCCACTTCTGAGATTTGCTCTCTGTGTATTCTCCAGCTCAGGATCTCTGTCCTGGAAATTGTAGCCACCCATGCATCCCTGAAATCTGTGTTCTTCCTCTGGCTTCAAGGAGGCTTGTATAAAGAATTATAAAGATTGTAACATCTGTTTCATCTCTGTGCCATCTTAAATCTGCACTGCCCACACTTTAATACTTGAAGAAGTCTTTTATTTTCTACAGTTTTATTTTTATGACAGCAGTTTAATACTGAATAATCTTTCTCTTTCACAATTAGAAGTCTTCTGAACTAATTGCTTTTGTTTTGTTTTGTTGTTGTTGTTTTCTTTCTTTCTTGGCAGATCACGGTAATTTTTAAAAGTTTTATATCATTGAGTAAATTTCTATAGAACTTGTTGGAACATTGAAGGGCTTTCCTAATAAAGGGAAGCTGAGAATGTTTGACTCAAATAAGCACACAGAGACCATACAGGGCACAAGTGTCTGACCTTAAGAACCTTGATTCTTGCCTGCACACTGTGCTGACCCTTGGTGTAAGCCTCCCAGCCTCTATGATAGGAGCTGCCTAAGTGCACAGGTTATCTCTGAGAATTCCTTGGCCACCAGTGTCTATCAGCAGGCAACATTTGGGCCAAGTATAGCTTAAAGGGCTACCACCCCTAGATAATTTAGTATTTCAAATGGGAAGCTTTGGTTTAAGGAACACCTATGATTCCCGACATAACATTTTGATGTTGGTTGTTACAGGCACAGTGAGAAGCAGTGTTGCTAAGAATTTGTACTTTACTTTCAAAAAGTAAGTTGCTCTTGCCTAGAGAAATGACTCAGCAGTTAAGAGAACTGGCTGCTCTTGTGAAGGCCTTGAGTTCAGTTCCAAACACTCATATGGTAGCTTACAACCTCTTATAATTCCACTTTCAGGGGGTTCCTCACCCTCTTCCAGCATCCATGGCCATTGCACACGGGTGGTTAACAAACGTACAGGCAAACAGTCATATACACGTCACGGAACTAAATATCTTATAAAAGTGAGCTAGGTGTAGTATACTTCCTGGAAGAGCAGCTGAAATAGGGAAAAAGCACAGATGCTCAGGAGAAGATGCCAAAGCAGAGGATGAAAGAGCTTGGAAGAAGACTGAGGCTCAAGTAGTGAGTTCTATGAGTAGATCACTAGTAATAAAAGCAGAAGATGATTCACAATGGGCAGCTATTTAATGGGTGGTTGATGTTCATTGCTAAATTTTAAATTACACAACTCATGGTATAAGCATTTCTAACATCCCCAACTTTGAGTATGTGTAAGGTGGGAAACCTGCCCTAAAATATGCTAGTGTGGAGAACAGACGCTGAGAGCCACTTGTGGGAGTGTAAATTCCTGGGAATTTCCAGGAAGACGTTAAGAATACACAAACCCCAAGGAATAGAGATGTGGCAAAAGACGCCTGTGGGTCTCTCCAGCTGAATGGCCTCTGAGTTAACCCCAGGTCTACACTGCCAGACCCCAGGACCACCCTACCTGTCATGGGCCTTCAGGGTTCCTAACCTGTGCTTCTGGCAGGGACAGCCTTCGGCAGGGAAATTATACAGAAGAAAGATACCACGTTCCACCTCAAAATTTTGACAGAGATATAACAAGAAAATTATCTAAACAGTGAACTGATTTTATATGAAGTTGTTGATTAATTTCCCCTTCGGTGACAATCATATCTGCGAGGATGGGACTATTGTGGTGAGCAGGAGCGAAGCTTTCATTTATTGTTTAAAATAATGGACATGCTGTTATTTTAAAGCAACTTAGTCACCCAAGCTTTATTTTACCCCAAGCCAGTTCATACATTAATATTTATGCTGTGCACACTGCTTTCTCAGGTTGGCAAAATTGAGTATTAATAAATTTTTTGTGTGTTTGGGTATATTCTGAGATAGCTCTCTCCAGAAGTGGTAGCTTACATTCTATGTGAATATATGTCGGGTTAAATCTCTGCAGTTGTCATATGTGCATATTTAATAATAGTGGCTAGATAGAAATACGGGCAGATGATGTGTCATTAAACTTCCTGTCAATAGGTACTTTGTCCTATAACACATTTACATTATGAAAGTTAAACAAGTAGTGGACAGTCTTAGAAGATAGTAATACATGTTCTGAACCATTTGCTGGTATGTAATTAAATTATATCTGGCTTTATGTTAGCATGGGGATGTGATTGATGCCATTTTCAACAACAGTATCTTATCACTGAATTTATTGTATCATTTTAACTCAAATAATTAGTAATCTACCTCAGTTACTCTAGCCCAGGTACTGTCTCCCCTGTGTGTCCAGACTTTGTCTCTTAGGAGACTCTGGATCCAGACAAAATTACACTCAAGGGTAACCATCATGGGGTGGCAAGATGGCTCAGTGAGTATGGACTCTCAGTCCTGGTGTTCTGAGTTCAAGCCTTGGGACCACGTAGCAGGAAGAAAGGATGAACTCTGAACACTACGCCCAGACCTCTACACACATACTTTCACATATGGGTATAAGCACCCCACCCCTCCCCACACACAAATAAATGTAAAACCTGAACTACTAAACATGAATACAAATGATAATGTGTAAATTTAACTTGTCTAGTTATTGACATTTTGTGATAAATTGAGTCTGTTTTTGAGATAGTGTCTCTCTATACAATGCAGGCTGGCCCTGGATTCAATATGTAACCTAGGCTGTGAATTAATTCTTTATAATGTTTTCTCTTTCCCCCCCTAAATTTATTTTTACTGTCTTGCAAAAGAAAACTATGAACATGGTTGGATGTTATGAGCCAAATGTTTCCACATTAAATTTCACAGACTAGTAATAGTTTAAAAAGAAGAAGAGGAGGAGGAGGAAGAGGAGGAGGAGGAAGAAGAAGAAGAAGAAGAAGAAGGAGAAGAATTGGGGTTGTCTTGGGATATTTATTATTTCCTGTTGCCAGTGACAATATTAAAGCAAACAAACATATTTGCAATTACTATTCCATATATAAAGGAGAAGAGAGCCATAAGCACACCGAAGGAACCTTCTACAGCAGATAGTTTATAACACAGAGGCACACATACACCATTTGTCTTCATATTCCATGGGATGAACCTCCAGCTGTGTTTTCAGGCTCCCTTCAGATGGGCACCAGTGAGCACATTCTTGGCTTTCACCTCAGCCTCGCCTTTATCTCCCTAGCCAGATCCTTGGCTCTGACACTTGCTTGTGCTATGTTGCTTAATCCTTCTCAGTTCACTCCTGGCTCCAGCCCCCGAGGTTTTCGGGAAAGGTTGAGGGCTGCATATAATAAGCCTTGGCTTCACAGGAACTGGCCTGGGAACCTTACTTAGGAATCCTCATCACGGATCTGATGGATCTAGTATTGATAGAAAACCTAAACACATTTTCTTCCGCTTGAATCCAACTTCAGAGCCGCTGGCTCTCACAGCATCCAGTCCCCTTTGCTTTCTGGATGTCAGCGTGTCCTTGTTGCTGCTGACCTTTAAATAAGAATTGCTTTTCAATAGTAGAACACAGTTGTTGAAAGCTTTGAAGTGGTGTGTGGAGGAATGGCTGATGGTTTTATTTATTTGTACTTTAAGTATGTGAAGGTTTTGCCTCCCTATAAGTGTGTGCACCACACCTGTGCCTAGTGCCCACAGAGGCCCGAAGAGGCTGTCGGATGGCCTGGAACTGGAGCTACAAACAGTTGTGAGTTGCCATGTGTGTGCTGGAAATCGAGCCTGTGTCTTCTGGAAAAGAAGCAATTGTTCTTAATGGATTAGCCATCTCTACAGACCTGGGATGAAAACTTTAACTTAAATAATGCATGGGCAGAGGGAGCAGCTCATGGGAGAGCACATGCATAGTATGTGCATAGATGTGGGGCTCAGTGACTAGCACAAGAAGAAAAATAAATGTTAATCAAAACATTATTGAGGTGAGATTTGGACGATAATGTGTTTCTTTTTTAAAATATGTTTTTAATTTATATATTCATTTTACATCCCGATCGTAGCTCCTCCCTCCTCTCCTATCAGTTACCCCTCTTTCCCTCTTCCCCCATCCTACCTTCCCTTCTTCTCAGAAAATGGGAGCCCACCCCACCCCCACCAACCCACTCCACCACATCAAGTCATATCAGGACTGAGCTCATCCTCATCCACTGAGACCAGGCCAGGCAGCCACATTAGGGTAAAGTGATCAAAAACAGACAACTGAGTCCATGTCATAGAGGGCACCCACTCAACTCATAGGGCACCCACAGGAAGATCTGGCCACATGTGTGTAGGGGTCCCAGGTCCAGTCCACACATGCTGCTTGGTTGGTTCTTCCACCATGGGTCTAGGTTATTTGACTCTGTTGGTCCTTTTGTGGCATCCCTGTCCCCTCTGGGTCCTTCCATTACCCCACCCCACCCCAACACACACACACACACACACACACACACACACACACACACACACACACACACTTCCACAGGACTCCCCAAGCTCTGCCTAATGCTTGGCTGTGAGTCTCTGCATCTGTTTCATCAGCTGCTGGGTGGGGCCTCTCAGAGGACAGTTAAGGTAGGCTTCTGTCTGTAAACATAGCAGGGTATCATTAATGATGTCTAGGGTTGACTCTCTCCCTTGGGGTGGGTCCCAGGCTAAGCCAGGCATTGGCTGGACATTCCCTCAGTCTCCACTCTATTTTATCTCTGCACGTATTTAACTGATATATTCATAATTTGTTTCATATTCTGAAAATTTCAATATTTCAAGATTGAAGAAGGCTGGTAGGTGATCTCCCACAGGCAATGGGGAGGATGGCAGCCAGTGCTCCGCCATCCCAGCTGCAGCGTGGAGTGGTGGTACAGTTGTGTGTGGCTACCCAGCTCTGATCAGGACCTTTGCTCATGGCTGCAGGGTGTTTTTTCCATTATTGCCCATCAGTGTTGGCCGTAACTAGAATTTTGTTCATCTCTGAGTCCAGTAATGGTCCTTCCAGTATGCAAAGCTAACTGTAAAGGCTTTCTGGGTTAACTGCCTGTTTTTATTAAACTTCCCTGGTCACTTTTACTATAGTGTGTGTGTGTGTGTGTGTGTGTGTGTGTGTGTGTGCGTATGTGTGTGTGTGTGTGTGTGTGTAGGGAAACTTTTAGAAACAGATTTTCTTCTTCCATCATTGTGGCTTGGGTTTTTGGGTTTGACAGCAAGTGTCTTTTCTCGCTAAGCCATCTCGCTGACCTAAGAGTCTATTATTTTATTTTGTTGATCATTTTATATGAATGGGTGTTTTGCCTGCATGTATGTCAGTGCACCATGTGTGTGCCTGGCACTCACAGAGGTCAGAAGATGGTGTTGGGTTCCCTGGGGCATTACAGAAGGTTGTGAGAGGCGTTGGAAACCAAACCTGGAAGAGCAGCCAGTACTCATCATCAGCAGTGTCTCTCCAGGCCAGGGGCTGACTATGTTCACATGGCTGCAGCTCCTCATGTTTCCTGAGCGTGATACAATGTTCCTAAAGTGTTTAACAAACTGAGCACAGACAGCCACTTCTTGTGGATCATTTAGGGAACGAACTGCTATTAAGACATGGATTCAGCGATCAAATAAGAGCCCAAGATTTTTTTCCTGAACTCAGTTCTTTCTACCAAATTATTTCTAATTTGAATTTCTAAATCAAAATATGGGGCTTCAGACTTAGAACTGATAAGAGGAACAATTAATACATATCAGGACACATGTAGCGATTCTTCAAATTATTACAAAAGGAGATCATTTAGAATTCTAACTTTATCAATATATGTATTTCTTTTAATATTTGCACAGTACATTTAATGTTGTAATTTTTTATCTTGTGTGTGTTTGTGTGTGTGTGTGTGTGTGTGTGTATGTGTATGTGTGTGTGTGTGTGTGTTGTCATGGTGTGGGGATCAGAGGAAATCTCCAGGGAGTCAGTTCTCTTACCACTATCACAATGAATTCTTTTTTTTTTTTTTTAGGTTTTATTTATTTATTTTTTTGTGTATATAGTAGTCTGTCCACATGTGTGCCTGCATGCCAGAAGAGGGCACCAGATCTCATTATAGATGGTTGTGAACCACCATGTGGTTGCTGGGAATTGAACTCAGGACCTTTGGAAGAATAGTCAGTGCTCTTAACCTCTGAGCCATTGCTCCAGCCCCACAATGGATTCTTTGGATTGAAACTGGATCACCTTGCTCCACTTGCTTGCAGAGCAAGCCCCTTCACTTGCTCAGCCATCTTGTCACCTGCCTCATACATTTAGTTTTTGAAGTAATTTCATATCAGTATTAAACCTAAAATGAGTGCATGGAGGAACTGCCTGTTTGAGAGTACTGTCAAGGCAAACAGCCATTAAATTTTATTATTCTGGTATATTTGTCTAAAGACATAAACCCAGTCAAGTATGTTTCATTATTCAACATACACATTTCTACAAAGATATGATGGGAGAATGTGGTACTTTAAAAATACATAATCGTATCAGAACGACAGATCAAACATAAAAGGAGTTAACTTTAAAGTTTCCCTTGTTATTTTGCTTTCTGCATGTTCACTGGGTTTTTTTATTTTCTCTCTTAAGAAAAAAAATCCTGAAGTTGGAATGTTGCTCAGCAGTAGAGCACTTGTACTTGCCTGGCATGCAAAGGGATTTGTGTCCTATCTCCAACACACACACACACACACACACACACACACACACACAGAGCGCGCAAGCACACACACACACGCACACACACACACGCACACACACACCTGCACACACACACACGCAAACACACACACACACACACACACACACACACACACACACACACGATGTGATGTGAGTGCTGTGTGTTTATACTGAAGTTTGTTTCTTGGCTTGGATCTGTAGGAAGCAGAGCCTTGGGTAACAAGTAAAATGTCCCGAGCTGTAGAGGTATGAACACGCGATTGTGATTGTGGCTGAAAAGGTAGAAGAGCAGTTACAGACAAGAGACAGGGTGGCTGACAGGTCCAGCAGGCTGCTTGGCATCTGGAGGACCTTCAGACAGCTAGGAGAGGAGCCAGCCATCCCCCAATTTGTCCACAGAGAAGTGTTAAAGTGGAGGGAAATCTGTTTTCCTCCCTTGTTTCCTATTGGTCACAGCTCACCTGGCTGATGTCCCTTTTCCTGTCACATCTATTGTCCTTCCCTTCAGATTAGTCTTTGCCTAGCTTATTGGTATTGGCCTTGTACATAGTTACACATGGTCAAAACTCAAACGTGCAGTTGTGCCAGGCATTGCTCTCTGACTTCAGCAACAAAGCGTGCTCTCCACGGTTGTAGTGGCTAGCACCCACCAGATTAAGGCAGAGCTGAGTCACGTTTGGCTGAGAGCCCTATTCTTGCATTACATGGAGCCACTTTATTTCTTTTTCTCATAAAGTCATTAGTTCTTTTCTGATAGTTTTGCTTTTATAACTTCATCATGAGCCTAATTATCTAAGGTCCCAACTTCAAACGCCACCACATTGGGACCAGAACATGAAATTTGAAGGCAAACAACCTTAGTCATTTGCTCCCCAAATTTACATCCTCCTTTCATGTAAAACAGATCGATTCCTCTCCAATAGTATCCCACATTATAATGCAAGCTAACATCAAACATAAAATCCAGGGTATTGGTAGCTGTAGTGGTGCATATAATCCTCCTGAGGCAGGAAGATCCTGAATTTGACCAGTAAGACTCCATCTTATAGGAAAAAAATCCAAAGTAGCCTCGTCTACACATGAGTCAGACATGGATGAGAGTGGAGGTAAGAATCACATAGAAGCAAAAATACAGTCTTGCTGAAAAATCTGTGAAACAAATACCCCCAAAATACAGTCATCAAACCTAGGAGAGATAGTCCCATGCCAAGGTGGAGAACTGGGAGAGATAACCCTGCCAAACAGACCCAAAATGTAGCCAGGCAAATTCCTATGGATTTAAGGCTCCAGAGCATCTGTGCTGGCTCCGTGTTCTGCCACCCTTTGCCATCCAGGTAGGACCCTCCCTTCAAAGTTACTGCACAGCATTCTGTCCTTTTGCTCCATATTATAAAGGATGAAACAGAAGCAACATTTATTGCTAGTTGTATAAATTAATACAACCTGGAGAGCAGCTGGGCAATGCAAGTTAAAAGCCATAAAACACTATGTATCCTTTGATGCAGTATTTTGAGTCCCCTGCTGTTTGTCATAATGCTGTTAGCCACAGGTGCACAGGTGATTCAACAGAAGCATGTACACTCTGGTTTGGATTTTTCATAGTGAAGAAGCTGAGATGCTTAAGGTCAGAAACCTGGGATTTATGCTATCAGTCAATAAACTGGTATGCAGCCCAAAGATGTAGGATACCAGCTTAGAGCACTCTATAGCCCGTGGAAAGTTCAAGGTATATTAAATGAGCAAAACAAATTATCAAGCCATGGGATGTCCTATTGCCAGAGTATCTTCTTTTAGCCTAAATTATCTTCGAACAATTTTGTCCATTGATAAGCCCTTGCTCAGTGATTGACAAAGTGTCCCACACAGACCTAAGGCACTCACTCCTCCACTGAGATAACTTTGAGGTCCAGCTTTGGTACTGGCTCCTCCTGGGAGTACCTCCAGCTACCAGCTGTGAGCATTTCCCCAGGACTTTCCATTTTTATCTGCCTTTCTGTTTATGTGCCTCTTCTCTATCCGCCCCCCCCCCCAGCGGCGACTCCTGGCAGCATCACCTAATTAAACTTGAACCTCGACGCATTTGAATCTTTGTCTGAGTCTCACACTCTGCCCAGAAAATTCAACTTGAGACACTGATCCAAACAGGATCCTGTTTAATCATAACGTTTCTACTCTTGGAAAATTGGTAAAAATTGACATAACTGAATGAAGCATGTCTTTCCATTGAGGATGGTGGTTAGGGATCATTATTTTCTTCCTCTTTGCCTATATTAGTGGTAGTGAAAACCCACCTCATGCTGTCCCCCTCATCATCTTTCAACCCCAGCCTTCTTTCAGTCTGTGTGAAGGAAAAATACTTGACATGATTTACTATGTTCCAAAGCCATATTGCATAATTATGTAATGGCTCTCAGTAAAAGGAATACTGAAGGAAATACAAGCCTGTGGCAATTCTACCTCATACGAATTTCAGATTAAACTCTACTATTCTTCCTGCCTTGGCTACATTCTTAAATATTTCATACCTAAGAAATTTCTTTTTTTAAAAACCAGAAAGATATTGGCCTGAAGAAAGCAATAGTGTTCCTACAGTCCTATATATATTTCTTTGAAGAAACTCTTAAATAAATAATTAAGGGTCTAGAAAGGCTGCTCAGTGGTTAAGAGCACTTATGCCTTACTGATTTTGCAGAGGAGACTCAAAACCCCTTTCCAGTACCCACAGGGTGCCTCACCACTGTCTGTTCCTCCAGTTCTAGGGGATCCAACATGCTCTTCCCACTCTGTGGGCACTGCATGAGAACAGAGCAAACCAAGATGTAACATGTTTGGGGAGTTAACCTCATCCTAAAGACTTCAATTTAACCCAATCTTAAACATTTTAAAATATTTTAAAAACTTGCCTTTCTGTCTCTCTGTCTCTGTCTCTGTCTCTCCCTCTCTCCCTCTCCCTCCCTCCCTCTCTCTCCCTCTCTCCCCCCACCCTTCCCCCCCTCTCTCTTTCTGCCAGAGGACCACATTGAATTCCCTGGAGCTGGAGTTACAGGCAGCTGTGAGCTACTGTCCATGGGTGCCAGGAACTGAACTTGCTTCCACTGCAAGAGCAGTACTTGCTTTTATCCACTCTCCAGCCCCTCATTCACTTTTTAGAAGACCATCTGTCTTAAAGAGTTACATGCACAAATACTAAAACTTTGTGTGAATTTGAGGGAAAACAGTTCAGCCCCCCAAATAACATATATTAGAAAGTAGAAACATCCTGAAGGCTGAAGTGCCGAGAGCCATTGAATACCATAAGCTAATGATCAAGAGCTACCGAATACCATAAGCTAATGATCAAGAGCCACCAAATACCATAAGTTAATGATCAAGAGCCACTGAATACCATAAGCCAATGATCAAGAGCCACCGAAAACCATAAGCTAATGATCAAGAGCCACCGAATACCATAAGCCAATGATCAGGAACATCTATTTGAATCTCAGGGCTTCTTTTACTTAATGTGCATTTGACAGTGTTTACTAATTGTGCTTATTTTCTACTTATGTTCTGTCCCATCAGAAAGTAAGTTGACTATGAAACAATCGCATACAACACTGATTGTTGCTTATTAGGCCAGCATAAAATTGTCAGTAAAACTTCCATAGGAGAAATTATGAACCCAAGATTGAAAAATTAGAAAGCAGTACATAAAAGGTAATTTTTAAAGAAAATCAAAAGAAGACAAGAAAACATTGATTTTGTTTGGTTGTGTATTTGCTTTTTAGGAACAGGGTCTCTGTAGCCCAGAGTGGCCTTACTGCCTTTATAGTTGAACATGATCTTGGAATCCTGGGTCCTTCTGTCTCCCCTTCTCCATGGGGATTATTGACCTGAGATACCATACCTAGAGAGAAAAATAATTTTAGAGATCCTTCTAACAACTCAACTTAAAGAATCATGCAAGTCTATGTATAGATAGGAGTAGTAAGGGAAAATTTTCAACTCTATTTTTCAATACTGAAATTGATTTTAAAAGATTTATTTATTTTAAAGATTTATTTTTTAATCTATATCTTAGTTATGATTTCCATTGTGATGAAACATCATGGCTAAAATCAAGTTGAGGAAGAAAGAGTTTATTTTATCTTATAGCTTGTAGCCCATCATCCAAGGAAGTTAGGGCAGGATCTCAAGGAAGGAACCTGCAGGCAGGACCTGATGGAGAGACAATGAAGGAGCACTGCTTCTTCGCTTGTTCCCCATGGTTCACTCAGGTAGCTTCTTTATATCATTCAGGACCACCAGCCCAACGGTAGCAGCACCTACAGTTAGCTGATCCCTCCCACATCAGCCACCAGTCAAGAATCTGCTGCACAGGCTTGCCCCAGGCCCATCAGGTGGAATATTTCCTCAGTTGAGGTTCTCTCTTTTCAAATGATTAGCTTGTGTCACTTGACATAAAAATGGCCAGGACAATGGTTGAGTGTTAGCCTTCATATATGTATGCGCACTACATACATGAGTACCCATGGCGGCTATCACACCCACTGGGAATGGAGTTGTAGAAAACTGTGAACTGCCATGAGGGTGCTGGGAATTGAACTTGGGTCCTCTACAAAAGCGACAAGTGATCTAAACTCCTGAAGCATCTCTCCATCCATCAACTTATTTTGATAAATTATACTTAATAAATGCAGGTAGCAGGCACAAGCTATGAAAGTATGAAACATACCACAAGCCTCACAGCTTTCACCCCAAATGCTCATGCTAATTGTATAGAAGTTTGTTGAATCATGTAGAGTTTGGGTTTTAATTTGGGTGTATGATGCTTTTCCTTCTTTGCAAAGATTTTTTTATAATAAAGTTTATAAAATTAAAAAGTAATAAACATTAAATCGCATAGCACTAAAACATTCATTTTTTTTCAAAAGAAGATGATTTGAAAATACATGCTAGCCATCTCACTTTAGAAGTCTGATAAATTGCAATGCTGACGAGATAAAAGGAAGAGAGCAACAGAAGAGTAGGAATTCATAAAGGAGTAAAAGAGCCGAGCTTGGTGGTGCACGCCTTTAATCCCAGAAGTCGGGAGGCAGAGGCAAGCAGATCACTGTGAGTTCGAGGCCAGTCTGGTCTACAAAGAGAGTCCGGGACAGCCAAGGCTAACACAGAGAGATCTTGTCTTGGAAAAACAAAAACAAACAAACAAACAAACAAAGAGTAAGAGAATTCTGTCTCAAGAGTTGCCACCTTAAAAAGTAACCTATAGAGAATGCAAAGGCACACCATCACTAACAAAGCACTGTATGATTCTATAAGTAGTTTAAAAAGAATAATTAAAATAACTTTCCTAAAAAAATAGTGATTTGAATTGGTGAGTAATAATCAAAGCATTCTGTTCCCTGCTTCACTCCTGACCCACAAGTACTAAACCTAAATATCTGGGCTATAAATTCAAAGCAATCTGAGATACACACCAAAATTTAAGATCTATAAGCTATTGGAAGATACGAATTGGTTACTAGCAAATTAGCCAATGCACACAAATTGTCAATTCAGTCATGAATGTGGCATGGTACTAGTTCTAAGTATTTCAGAGGAAATTCAAATGAAATTTTAAAAAAATTTAAAAAAAAAGAAATTCAAATGAATAAACAATGCAATTAAATTTGCATATCTGTCTTGATATGTGTGTGTGCATATACACACATATATGGAAACAGAAGCCACACTAAAATGTAATGTTTTTTCATCATGTAAAAGATATACAATATTAAAAAAAATATTTTATTAATTTATTCATATTACATCTCAGTTGTTATCCCATCCCTTGTATCCTCCCATTCCTCCCTCCCTCCCAATTTCCCCTTACTTCTCTCCCCTATGACTATGACTGAGGGGGACCTCCTCCCCCTTTATATGCTCATAGGGTATCAGGTCTCTTCTTGGTAGCCTGCTATCCTTTCTCTGAGTGCCACCAGGCCTCCCCATCCAGGGGACGTAGTCAAATATGGGGCACCAGAGTTCATGTGAAAATCAGTCCCCACTCTTCACTCCACAGTAGAGAATGTCCTGTCTGTCGGCTAGATCTGGATAGGGGTTTGAAGTTCACTGCATGTATTGTCCTTGGCTGGTGCTATAGTTTGAGCAGGACCCCTTGCCCAGATCTTCCCATCATAATACTCTTCCTGTAGGTTTCTAGGACTCTTTGGATCCTTCTATTTCCCCCTTCTCCCATGCTTCTCTCACCTAGAGTCCCAATAGGATGTCCTCCCCTCTGTCCCAGTTTCCTGGTAAGTGAAGACTTTCATGGGACATGTCCCTTGGGCTAGTGTCCAGATATAAGTGAGTATATACCATTTGACTCTTTCTGCTTCTGGGTTAACTCACTCAGAATGATCATTTCTAGTTCAATCCATTTCTCCAGAAATTTCTGGAATTCCTTGTTTTTAATATCTGAGTAGTATTCCATAGTGAAATGTACCACAGTTTCTTTATCCAATCTTCTACTGAGGGACACTTAGGTTGTTTCCATGTTCTGACTATTATAAATAAGGCTGCTATGAACATAGTTGAGCGTATGTCCCTGTTGTGTGGTGGAGCATTTTCTGAGTATATTCCAAGGAGTAGAATAGCTGGTTCCTGAGGACGCCTTATTCCCAGTTTTCTAATATAGTACCAGATAGATTTCCAAAGGGGTCTACCAGTTTGCATTCCCATCAGCAATGAAGGAGTGTTTCTCTTTCTCCACATCCTCACCAGCATGTGGTGTCACTTGAATTTTTTATTTTAGACACTCTGATGGGTGTAAGATGGAATCTCAGTGTCGTTTTGATTTGCATTTCTCCGATGACTAACAGCATTGAGCATTTCTTTAAGTGTTTCTCAGCCATTTGATATTCCTCTGTTGAGAATTCTATGTTTAGTTTGAGCGCCATTTATTAATTGGGTTATTTGGTTTGGTGGTGTTTGATCTCAACATAAAACCAAAGACATTAAATCTGCTAGAGGAAAAAGTGGGGAAGAGCCTGGGACACATTGGCACAGCAGACAACTTCCTGAAGAGAACACCAACAGCCTAGGCCTTAAGGTCAACAATTAACAAATGGGACCTCATGAGGCTAAGAAGCTTCTGTAAGGCAGGAAACACTGTCAACAGAACAAAGCGACAGCCTACAGACTGGGAAAAGGTCTTCACCAACCCTACATCTGACAAAGGTCTAATATCCAAAATATATAAAGGATATACAATATTTTGAGTTGATGAAAGTTCTTTCCAAAAGTCAATATCCTGACTTTTGCCTTTAGCCTCACCTTCTCTATGTATCACCTGAAGCCACCTCATAGCCAGTTTCTCATTAATTTGGGCAACTGGGGCCATTCACTGAAAATTAACGGCTGCCTCTTGAGCAGGTGTGAAGGTGCCAAGTCACGAAAAGGATGCTCCAGGAACTGCTGCATATGCAGAAAGCCACACATCTCTTCTTGTTCATACACAGAAAGTTTAATCTTGCTTTTGGCCAGTCCTCGAAGAGACATAGATTACTGGTGTGGTGTGGATGGACTTTGTTACAGAATGCCCATCACTGGGAGTGTAAGGATGCTACGGAGAGCTTCATAGAGAGTTCTCACCAGAAACCATGTGTTCAAAACAGTAGTTACATGGATGAGGGCTGTTGAGACAGCCTAGCGATTAAGAGCATGATTGTTCTTACAGGGGACCCAGTTTTGATTCCCAGCACTCACAACCTAGCGCTAACTCCAGCTCCAGGGGCTCTAAGGACCGTCTTCTGACCTCCACAGGCACCAGGCAGGTAGGTAATACACAGACACACATGCACACAAAGTACCCGTACACACAAAATAAAATGAACTGATCTAACAAACGTGAAGAACGATAATTGTAAGGATGAAACACACAGACATTCAGGGTTAGGGTCGGTGAAGTCTGCAAATTAATGGCCTGCAGTTAAGAAGATGACCACACGGGGTCAGCACTCAGCTGTGGTCAGTGCCTCTTGTTTCAACAGTAACGAATTAGCTCTGGCTACCCTCAAGGCAAGCGTTTGTACATCAGACTTCCAATTTTGTTTTGAGGAAATTTCATGACTACAAGAAACTCATTAATATTTCTCTTCGTGGTGTCAAGTCAATAGAAATGGAATCCACAGACACTCCCCATGGGCTTACTCATTTCCCCTCAATATTAGAAGATTATATATATTCTCTCACCTTCATAATATTTAGGGGTTCATGTAGAATTTTTTTGCTAAATGTTTTATTCATGCAATCTAGTTTTATGAAGATAAATCCTTTTGGATTTTAAAAATTGTCCTTATATGATTTATTTTTTTTTCCCTAAATACTTTCACTTCTGAAAAAAATGGAAGTTTTAAGCTCAAAACTTTAGGAGTTGAGGCCTGGAGAAATGGTTCCTCAAATAAGCTGGTACTTGTCTTCAGAAGGCCTGGTTCCGTTCCCAGCATAGACTTCAGGCAGATCTCAACCACCTGCAACTCCATCCTAGAGGATCCAACGCCCTCATCTGGCTTCACATGCACACACCTACAGGTAAACACAAACACACACACACACACACACACACACACACACACACGAATAAAATTAAAATCAATCTTAAGTAAAGTAAACACTTCATGAGTGGGTTGTGAGTTACTGGGCCTCACCTACCAAAAAGGGATTTTTCTTCTCTCCTTCCATCAATGCCCATCTTTATAAAGTGTCAAAATACGGGCGGAGCTTTGTTCCCCGTAAGTCCTTGCCCTGTTTTCCGCAGAAGTGCTATGCATTTTCAGCTTTGCGTTTTTCTACTTTCTGCTGGCTGGGGTAGAGATGCCCAGGCCATGTGGCTGAGAGCCATGTGTCACTTGGAAGTTGTGAGCAAGATGCAGAGGCCACCCAACCGTGCCTTCCAGGGACTGCTCACTTCTGGTTCTAAAGGCAACACGTTTCTCTCTTATTCCACTGGCTGCAATTCGAGGTCTCTGTGACAGCAAGAACATGGCCCTGTGGAAGCTCGTGCTATGTTCTGTCCAGGAAGCCAGCACTTCCTGTACTCTATCACATGGAATCTTTGCAAGCCCTCTATGTAAGGTGGGTCTGATTCTTATTTCCATTTGATAACAAATTACACCAAAAAGAGGTTTATGATATGGCCAAAGTCATACAAGCTAAAGGCCCGCGTTGCTCTTGATTGTAGTGTTCAGAGCTCTTTTCTCCCCAACCTTGACGCCATCAGCCACTTTTGTTCCTTTTTACTAGTTCCCCAGATGCCCACTATGTCCCATTCTAGTTCTCATTTTTTTTTTTTTTTGTTTAGCATTGAAAATTACCTCTCCTACAAATACAATTGCTCTGTTTTTCTTTTGGTTTCCCTTTCAAATCCTTTTATGAAAATCTTTATTTAAAACGGGACCATGATCTTTTTTCTTCTTCTCTTCATTTTTTTTTTTTTTTTTTTTTTTTTTTTTTTTTTTTTTTT
>OU015755.1:44937079-44952847 GCA_907169655.1 Acomys percivali
TTCTTTTTTTTTTTTTTTTTTTTTTTTTTTTTTTTTTTTTTTTGCCTTCTTCTGTAAGTCTCTTTTATGGTCTCCAGGTTCCTGTGGCACTAACTGGGCTCACAGCCCCAAGCCCTGTAGCCCCATGTTTTTACTGCTTCCTGCGTTAGATGTTTCTGTCGCAGCCGGCTGACACGCCCTCCCCCATTAGATTCTGCTCACCTCTGGCTCCTGGCACACATTCCCTGACCCTTTCAATCAAGGCTGGTCATGCCTCTGTCCATTCATCCAGCATTCTACATCCGTAACTTCGGCATCCTCCTTGCAGCAGCAAGCAAACTGATCTATTAAAATAATGACAGTGGCTCTCATGGGCGGAGGTGTCTGCTTCATGTGCTGCTGTGTTTCAGCTGTCATGGTGATGGGTCATGTCTTTCACAGATGTGTTTTCAATGAGAAAACTCAGTGAATGATGAATTCTGGGAAGCAAAAGGGTTAATTTATCATGACTTCTTTAGACTCCTCTGGTAAGCCTGTTCACTAAGGACATAGAATAACTCATCCCAACACAGCACGATACTGAGGAGAAGCACCATAGCAACAGACTATTATGGCGGCAGGTGCTTGTGTGTGTGACTCTTGGGCTTTTAGCTACACAATCTGTCCCTTCCCACCAGACCTCAGCTTTTGTAAGAAACAGGTCCTTTTGTAGCTGGTTCCTATGAGCAGGGACACAGGGTGGGGGCAGGGTGCCTTGCAGTGGACATACACCGTAGGTGACCACAAAGACTCCAGTTAGGATGACTTGTGAGCAGAGATCGGGGAACCTGGCTCGCTGCTCGTGTCTGCAGACTGAAAGCCAAGCCCCCGAGACCTCCATGCATGACCTTGCCTCTGAGTTCAGTGTGGGACAAGCAGCATGGCAGGAACAGTGTTTGGAAAATAAGACCTTGGCCAGGAAGAGGTCGACTTCAATGAGTTATAGGGGGAAATGAGGGGAGCAGCACCGAACCCCCTGAACCTTTCTAAAAATGACTCTGCTTCAAAGGTATTTTTTTTAATTATTTTTTTGAAACCAACGCAGAAAGCAATGGATCCCATTATAGAATTCGCATGCATCATGTCATTGCATCTCAGTTACTTCCTTCTATTCTGGGTAATGGGCTGGAAATGTGGGGAAGGAGTAGCCAATGGCAGCATCTGTGGCTTTAAGACCTTCAAAGTGGGTTAGTGTTAGTTTTCGTTCTTGCCTCCTGGACGCAGAGGGCTGTCAAGACCTTTAAATCCTTCGTGTAAAGCTTCCTGCGGTCTGTCCCTGTGTTCTGTCTCAATAGTCATCACTCTGGTATGAGCTCCTGAGAGCATGAGTCATCAAACTTACTGTAACAATTTCCTTTCCAATCTCCGTGCTGTTAGGCTCAGCATCGCCTAGCCTCCCCTGCATGGTGCAACTTGGTAAACATCTTTGTTGATCTGGCCCCAAACTGCATCCTCCCCTGTCCTTCAGGGTGTTCACTGGGCTCTGAAAGGTGCAGATTCTCAATTTACACCCAGTTTTCCTCCCTCAAGTTGTCCTGGGCTGTTACTCTAAGTTAATTGTTCTTGTGGCTGTGGCAAGGACACACGTGGAAAATCTTTCTTCTCTGATCACTTTCTTGAGCAGGCAAGACTCTATTCAATGGCAGCTTTGTCAGGCAGCATAGCCTTTGGCCTTTGGCTTGCTCAAGGTTCTTAAATATCTTGTGTAGTTTAAATCTCTGGTCTCCTTCCTCCCTCTCTGCAGATCTCAGCCACATCCTGGCTTCCTGTACGGATGCTGCTCAATGCTGCCTGATGTCTCTTCTTCCTTTTCTCCTCTGCCTCTGGATGCTCTGGTATGCTAAGGAGGAGATGGAAGAGGGACAGACCTCAGCCTCTTTGTCGTTAATGGCTGGTGCTGCCATTGTCTCTTGGAGGCATTCCCTGTCTCTCTGTGTAGCATCATTTGTTAGTAATTACCTGTGAAGTGCAAGCCTCAAGCGCTGGTTTTGAAGAAGGTGTGTGAGGCACCAGGGTGCCCCGGGAAGAGATGCAGGGTCCTGAGTGCCCAGGTCCTGAGGTTTTCTATGGAGGAATGTAAGGCCCATGGACACCTTCTGGGGGCTGGGGTTCTTACAAGGATCCATTCTGAACTTACTTCTTTCTTAGCTGCCTTACTCTTCCACCAAGTCCCACTCTATAACTGGCTGCTGCTATAGTGTCACTCCCTGTCACCTGCAAGATGGCTCCACACACCTAGTGAATGTCCACCTGGCTGGCAGGAACCTCAGAGACACGAAGCACACTGTGGAAATCTTGGGAGGTGACACACACCCCTCAGTCCTGCCCTCCCTCTCTCTTTGTCCTTTTATTCTGCTTCAAGATATTCACGAGGTACATACCCTCCAAGGCTGCATCTCCATCCCTCTAACCATGGGCTGTGGTGTCACTTACCTTTGTGTCCTGAGCAGTCTGTTGAAGGCGAAGACTTTGTGTCCTGCGTTACTCTGCTGGAGGAGCCTTCATCTGACTTGAGTCGGTTTAGACACTGATCCCAGAGTTGTTGGTGATAGTCCTAAGGCAGGTGAGATGGCCCAGCTATCTCTCTAAGCTCTTCAACGGTTGCCTGAGACTATGCTGCCTTCAGTTTTGATGCTCAGCTTTACATTTTAGTTCTTGCGTGGGTGAAATGGCAAATATCCAATTCAGCATTCTCAAACATTCTAGAGCAGCATATTTGTATGAGTATAGCAGTCAGATGTTAATACGCCTTTACAGGTGAGGTACCACGAGGCCTAACTGTATTCTTATCTGACCCTTCTATCAGCCAGAGAGTTGTACCGTGTCAACGTCAGCCTCATTTTATAGATGAAAGTGACTGTGGCTAGCTAAGCCACAAGTTGTCCCAAGGCCATGGCCCACATGACTTCAACGTGTGCACTCTCGGCCACTGTGGAAGATATTTCTCCCCAAATATACCACATGACTACTTCTATCCCCTGGGTCTTCGGAGGTTGTCCAGTTAGACACGACCATCCCATACACGAGGAAGCTTCTTGCCTAGACATGACTGGCAAATACCAAAGTGTTATTGTCAGGACATCCCAGGAATGTGCTCCCTGCCGTTCTCTACATCCAAAGCCTATACAACTCAGTCCCAGGCTCCTTCCATCCAAAGCCTGGTTCTCAGTGGTCCCGTGTCCGCCTCAAGTGTGGACCCATTGTTCCTAATGTGGTTGCTCAGCGCCTCCACATTCCCTGTCCTGATATTTCTTTAATCACCTTGTAGCTAATCCAAAAGACAATTTCCTGTATGCACGTGGCCTTACCCATCATCTATCATCAGTGCCTAGAGTAACACGTGGAGGTATTCCCTCTTGTGATCATCTCAACTCAGTCTGGTAGATTAGCAACATTTGTTGCTATTCTTTCTTTTTTTAAAAAAAGTATATATTTTATTGATTTATTCATATTACATCTCAGTTGTTATCCCATCCCTTGTATCCTCCCATTCCTCCCTCCCTCCCTCCCATTTTCCCCTTACTGCCTTCCCCTATGACTGTGACTGAGGGGGACCTCCTCCCCCTGTATATGCTCATAGGGTATCATGTCTCTTCTTGGTAACCTGCTATCCTTCCTCGGAGTGCCGCCAGGCCTCCCCATCCAGGGGATGTGGTCAAATATGGGGCACCAGAGTTCGTGTGAAAGTCAGACCCCACTCTCCACTCAACTGTGGAGAATGTCCTGTCCATTGGCTAGATCTGGGTAGGGGTTCGAAGTTTACTGCATGTATTGTCCTTGGCTGGTGCCATAGTTTGAGCAGGACCCCTGGGCCCAGATCTGCCTGTCATAATGTTCTTCTTGTAAGTTTCTAGGACCCTCTGGATCCTTCTATTTCCCCATTCTCCCATGCTTCTCTCACCTAGAGTCCCAAAAGGATGTCCTCCCCTCTGTCCCACTTTGCTGATAAGTGAAGACATTCATGGGACATGCCCCTTGGGCTAGTGTCCAGATATAAGTGAGTATATACCATTTGAGTCTTTCTGCTTCTGGGATAACTCACTCATTATGATCCTTTCTAGTTCAATCCATTTGTCCACAAATTTCAGAAATCCCTTGTTTTTAATAGCTAAGTAGTATTCCATAGTGTAAATGTACCACAGTTTCTTTATTCATTCTTCTACTGAGGGACACTTAGGCTGTTTCCATGTTCTGGCTATTATGAATAAGGCTGCTATGAACATGGTTGAGCAAATCTTGTTGTGTGCTGGGAATGCAAACTAGCACAACCACTTTGGAAATCTATCTGGCGCTATCTCAGAAAATTGGGAATAGGGCTTCCTCAAGACCCAGCTATTCCACTCCTTGGAATATACCTAGAAGATGTTGTTTCTTTTACAAGGAGGTGTCTGTCCCATTAACTGGCTAGAAAGTGAGGAGGCCAGAATTAGAGCACGGACTCAGGAGCGACACTCTTCTCTCTCAGTCGAGAGCGTGTTGAGTAACTGAGTGAGCGCTCTGGAAGACTGAGAATTTTGGTCCGGTCTCAGAACTGCAGTAGCCAGAGACTGCTGCATTGTAAAGACAGCAGGAACTAGACAGCAAATCAATATGCTCACAGAATGAGATGGCCACTTCATTTCCAAAGAAGTTAATTTGGATTGCAGCAGCTTTGCAGTTGTTCTTCCCGAAGGGCTGAAGAAATGGTCCAGCACTGTCTAAACTGCGTGCGTGCGTGCGTGTGTGAGTGTGTGTGTGTGTGTGTATGTGTGTGTGTGTGCTCTTCAGAGCACAAGCTCCTGCCATCATCCTGGAGACAGCATGAGAGGTTCAGCTCAAGAACCTTCCTGTGAGGTGCACTTGGGGTTCTCATGGGACAACCCCAGCCTATGGTCAGGGCAACCACACTGCTCCTGAAGTGAGAGTATGGCTAACAGGGTTAATCTGGTGCCTTGTCTTATTAAAAGCAAGCTGCCTCCTTGTCCTCTAGGTTCTCCTTGCCCTCCTCCGCCTCCCTCCCTTTTCCTCCTCTTTCTCTTTCTTTCTTCCTTTCTTCCTCTTCTTCTCCTTCTCCTTCTCCTTCTCCTTCTCCTTCTCCTTCTCCTTCTCCTTCTCCTTCTCCTTCTCCTTCTCCTTCTCCTTCTCCTTCTCCTTCTTCTTCTTCTTCTTCTTCTTCTTCTTCTTCTTCTTCTTCTTCTTCTTCTTCTTCTTCTTCTTCTTCTTTTCGAGACAAGGTTTCTCTGTGTAGCCTTGGCTGTCCTGGATTTGCTTTGTAGACCAGGCTGGCCTCGAACTCACAGCAATCCACCTGCCTCTGCGAGTGCTGGGATTAAAGGCGTGCACCACCATGCCTGGCATCCCTCTTTCCTTTTCAAAGGCATCACAAAGGGAGAGTCTGAGAGATAACGGGTGAGACGTTGCAGCAGGTGCAGGACAGCGCTCCCCAGCCTCTCCAATGCTGCTCTAGCACAGCACTTACAGGGTACCCAGTGAGCTTGAGGACAACGTAGCTTGTGTTTAGTATTCACAAATAAAAGAAGTAACATGTGATCATCTCAGCATGGAAATGGAAAACAGCATATCAAGGGATGGAGAGATGGCGCAGCAGGTAAAGGTGGTTGTGGCCAACCTAGTGATTTAAATTTGACCCCTGAGACCCAAATAGTGGTTAGAGAGAAATGACTCCTACAAGTTGTCTTCTGACCTAATGTGTACTGTGGTTCATGCGCTCTCAAACGCATACATGCAC
This sequence comes from Acomys percivali, assembly GCA_907169655.1. NCBI lineage: Eukaryota > Metazoa > Chordata > Mammalia > Rodentia > Muridae > Acomys > Acomys percivali. Next base: position 44,942,826 of record OU015755.1, read on the forward strand.
TCAAATGAAACAAATGCATAAAAATCTTTTAAAGCAAAATGTCAAGAATGAAAAGGACTCGTGGCTGAGGAAAAGGGTGAATAGAAAATTTGCAATCTTTATGTGTGACCTCATAATGCATTACAATGTGAGCTGTGTGGTGCAAGGTTTCAGCACACAGATTTTGTCACCATGGGATGATGACAAAGTCTCCAAGATCCCAGAGAAGGTGTGAGTGTGTGTGAGTGTGTATGAGTGTGTGTGTGTATGTGTGAGTATCAGTGAGTGTGCCTAAGTGTATCTGTGTATTTATGTCCATGTGTGTGTGAGTGTGTCATTCTATGTGATTTGGCTGTGTATGAGTGCACTTAAGGATGTGCATGTATATGTGTGTGTGTGTGTGTGTGTGTGTGAGAGAGAGAGAGAGAGAGAGAGAGAGAGAGAGAGAGAGAGAGAGAGACAGAACAGAAAAAGACTGTGTATAGTATGTGAGTGTGTGTGCATTTACATGTAGTTGGTTTTGATTGGTGAAAAAGTGTAACTCAGATATGCTGCAGTTTGTGTTCAGGGCCTTTCATCAGCCACACCATTTGGTCGGATCACGGTAACCCACATGGCTGCACTATAACCCACAGTGGAACCAACAATCTCTTCTATGTGGAAAAAACATCAGTACAACCCAGTTGTATGGAAAATAAATGCTAGAAATAAGATCCATAGGAGACAGAGTGAGACCCTTGCACTTGAGGATGTTTAGGACACTACATTTTGCAGCATGTGTATAAATCCCCAGCTGTGTGGGCTGTGAAAACTAGCTAGGAGACTCTCCTGGCACATTGAGTATAATGTCTGGTTCTTATATTCAGCTACTGTTATTATGGTTCCAGTATTAAAAAATTAACATAATTGAATCATCTTGTTTTGTGAACAGTATCTGGCATCTTTCATTAGCTCGAGGCTCTTCTTTTATTCTCTGTGTGTGTGCATGCATGTGTGTTCAACTGTGTGTGTGCAAAGTACTTCAATATTTACTGTACACTTCAATATAAAATAAGGAATTATCTTTGTGATGTACACATCTAGAAATATTTTTCCTGTTACTTTTGCTTAGAATCATACTTGACTGTCCATAGCTTGGGGTTATTGTATTGTAATTATGTGAGATCTTTTCTGTGATCCAATCTTCTTTCTGGTTGACTTTGCATGAATATTCATGTATGTTCTTAATTCTATAATGTCAGAGCATGAGAATTGCTCATATTAGCAGGGCTTAATCACTTGTGTGATCCTTCAAGGAGATGCATTTAGACAGGTCTCTGCTGATGCCTGAGAAGATGAACCAGGTTAAATGTAGCAAGACTCATTTGTTGAAATAATGCTCTTCTCTCTTTTCAAACTCTTTCCCATCACTAAGTCAAGGAAACCATTCTGGTGGTGTGAAACCCTCCTAAGGTCTGACTGACAGTTTCTACAGCGATAAGTGGGAATTAAAGAGCTGGCAATCTGGGAGAATGGAGAGATAGAAGGACCCAGAGGGTCTTGGAATCCTACAAGAAGACCATCAAGGCTGGCAGATCTGGACCCAGGGGGCCTGCACAAGCTGTTGTACTAACTAAGGACAATGCATGCAGTAATCCCAGACCCCCCTAATCAGATCTAGCCAATGGACAGCTCATTCTCCAGTTGTGTGGAAAGCCGAGACTGCCTCTGACATGAACTCTGGTGCTGCCTATTTGGCCACTTCTCCTTGGTGGGGAGGCCTGGTGACACTCAGAGGAAGGGTAAGCAGATTACCAGGATGAGACCTGATAGGCTGTGGTCATATGGTGGGGGAGGAGGTCCCCTTCTGTCCCAGGCCTAGGGGAGGGGAATAGGGTCAAAGAGGGAGGGGAAATGGGAAGATACAAGCGCGAGGGGATAACAATTTAGATGTATTCTGAATAAATTATTTAAATGAGTGAACACACACACACACAGAAAGAGAGAAAGAGAGAGAGAGAGAGAGAGAGAGAGAGAGAGAGAGAGAGAGAGCTCGCAATAGTAGGAAAAACTCTATTCTGCTGCGATGACACCACCATCTGTAATACTAAGTACCTCTTAGCCATTTGCTTTTTATTGCAATGGAATTTCAAAACAGCTACATAGCTGCGACACCCAAGATAACTAACCTGCAAGAAAAAGATGAAGAGCCAGCAATTTATTGTTTTTTTTTTTAAACTTAAAATGACCCAAACTTAATATGTTGCTGTGATGCTTTCACATCCGCCTTGGATGAAGGCGAGTCAGCGACGAGGAGACCCAGACCACATGTCACCACTCTGGGGGCCTCAGATGAGCAAGACCTGCTTTCATTTATAGCAGCTGTGGCTGTTCACTTCAAAAGTCCCTCTTGGGACTGGTCACCCCTCTAAACATGCTGATGAGCAAAGTGGATATCACAGGTTTTTTTTTTTCCCAACACAGTCACCAGACCCTTCTAGATAACTGTCTTTTCACATCATGCTCAAGAGTAACTTTAATTTCCTTATCCCAGAAGGAGCCAGCTGAATGACAATTTTGGTCTATCACTTGCCCTCCCTCAGAACTGTTGGTGAAGCAATTACATGCCTAAGTGACAGACATGATAGATGTTGGCTCCATTGTTGCTATTTAATGCAGGCAGACTAAGCGATTCTCCAAGATTAGATTTTTATGACAAGCGCCCCCTCCCCCACCCCATCATATCATACAGACTGTTATTTGTCAAAGAAGCCATATTTGGTTTTGACTGTTACAAAAATCTGAGAGGAAAGCTCCCCAGGTTCTGTTCCATGGCTGTGAAGCACATATGCCTGAAATTTATAACGTTTTAGAATAGCGGTCTGTTTTGACTCAAAAGTCTGACTTCCTCCAAGTGTTCTGCTATTCAGAGTGGGTATATGAAACTGTTCAAAACATCCATGTTTGTCGTCCCACCGAGTTCTGGGAAAATCTCTATGTAAAGTCTGGCAAAAAGTTTCTTCCATTTTCTTTCTACAAATTTTTTTCTTTTCAGTTTTTTAATTTTCTGTAATTTCAAATTTTCTTTTGTGATTTGCAGAGTAACTAACTTTGAAAATGACCCTGAATGCAAATGGTCTCACCTCTGATTGCCTGAAAGAATTTGCACTCAGTAGAAATGCCTCACCAAAAAAGATACATAAAAATAAGTGCAATATGGAAGATAACATTATAAGAAAAGTAAAATTGAAAGAAAGCAGGAGCACTTTACTAAATAGACTTCAAGTCAAAATTGGTCAGAAAAGATAGAGTCAGAATATGCTGAAAAAAGTCCCTCTAAGTAGCATACAATATGTGCTTGTATGTGTATGTATTTGTGTGTGCATTAATATTCCTCTGCATGTGCATGTGTGTGAACATGAGTGTATGTGCATGTATTATATATGTATATATATGTATATGTGTGTGCATATGCATATGTATATTGTATAAACTGATGTATATGTATTTATGCTTTATATGTATGTGTGTATATATGTATATATACATGCATGAATGTTTATATATCTGAGTGTATACATGTATTTGGTGTGGATATGACTGTGCATATTGTATGTGTATACACATGTGTGTATGTATGCATGTATGTTTATATATGTATGTGTATAAATATAAATATATGTGAAGAGAGCCCCTAATATGCAAATAAATGATTTAATAAATTAATACATGGGAGGAATATGAGCCTCCTACCTAGAGAAACCACTAGTTGTTTGTGAAGACTTTCTATAGCAGGCTTCTCTGCCTCTCACCAGGGGCTGTGCACAGTGACTTCCTCTCAAAGAGTGAAGTATTGGAAAAGGAGGGTGGAGGCAGCTCTTCCAGCGGAGAGAGTAGATAAATAATGATCCAGCCAGTTGGTAAAGGAGAATATCACCACTCATGAATCAGGCTGAGACTCTGTCTTGATGACCCCTGATGAAACTGACAGCTCACCTTGGCAACTTCCTTTCCCCAAGATGTATGTACAATGTATGTAATCCAGATACGTTGCAAAGAATAATTAAATCATCCACAATATACTTTTACACTGCTTTTCAAAAGCCTCAAGGTCAAAAGAAAACAAGAAAAGTGAGATAAATTGTCATAGCTAGCAAAGAGGTATGTACATTAACTACCTCTCTATCCTGTGTGAAACATAGAGGCAGAAAACAGACATCATCGTGGCTAATAAGCGTGTCACCTTGACATGGACCCAGAATCACCTAGAACACAAACCTCTGCGTGTCGCTGAGGGGTTTTGCTTACTGGGTTAACTGCAGTGAGACAGCCAGTCTTTTTGTTTGTTTGTCTGTTTTGCTTTTTGAGACAGGATTTCTCTGTGCAGCCTTGGCTGTCCTAGACTTGCTTTGTAGACCAGGCTGGCCTCGAACTCACAAGGATGCACCAGCCTCTGCCTCCCAAGTGCTGGGATTAAAGGCGTGTGCCACCATGCCTGGTGCAAGACATCCAATCTTGCGTGGGGCATCTCCCCACAGCTCGAGACCCTGGATGGAAGAATGCTTAGAATGGTAGCTGAGCACTCAGCTGTCTCTGCTTCTCGAATGCCTGATGCCAACCCCATCTCTTCCCACCATACTTGGCCCATGTGATGGGCAGCACCCACAAGCCACGAGCCGGAAGCAACGCATCCTTCCTTGAGTTGCTCTTGCCAAGTGTTTTGTCACAGCAGCAAGAGAACTAATAAACTGCTGTACAAAACTGAGAATCCTGAACAATGTATAGACTTTAGTTATGAATTCCACATATCTGCTTATTAATCTTGACATCTGTACCATAATAATGCAAACTATAGCAATGGACAGAGTCCAAGGGGTAGCCTCTGCCAGAGGACCAGAGTTCAACAATGCAGCACTCATATCTGGCAGCTCACACTATCTATAACTGTATCTCCTGGGAGTCCAATGTTCTCTTCTGGCTTCTGTGGGCACTCACACAATTGTGGCACACACTCACATAGTTATACACACATACACATAAAAATGGTTTAAAATACATCGCAATAGGATAAGCTGTAGAAAGAAAAAGTTACAGGGATTTTTGTACTATCTTCCCAGCTTTGTATATCTAATACTTGTCTCATGGTATAGTTTTTAAAAAAATAATCTTTAAAATGCCAGATATCATTTAGAGCCACATAGTACTTTATTATGGAATATGATTCATTACATAATTGAAAATGTGATGAAAAATAAATTTATGATGAGATAATTACATACTTTATTATATTAAACACCCAGTTACTGGTATTTTATTGCATATTATTTTCTGCATGTTAGACTTCTTCCCTGCCTTTGTTTTTTAACTAGTTGCAGTAATATTGACAATAAAATTAAAATATTTAAAGTATTGAACATGTTTTTCTCATCTTGTATAATACTTATTTTTAAACATTTGAAATGTCAGTTGAATGAATATATCAAATATTTGCCCAAATATTACTTGAAGATTTGTTTTTATTGATGTGTATTAAGTGCTTATCCAGCATGTATGTGTGTGCACATGTGCATGCAGTACTTGAAGAGGCCAGAGTCCTCTGACACTGCAATGACAGGTAGCTATGAACTGTCATATGGGTGCTGGAAACTGAACCCATGTCCTCTGCAAGAGCTGCAAGTGTATATAACTACTAAGCCATCGCTCTGTCCCCCAAACTAAATATGTTTTAATTTTTCTTTTGACAGACATCATAGGTTGGCACACCTAAAATCCAAAACCAAGTTTTTCCTCCTTTTCCTTACTACAGTAAAGAGCATCAAATTCAAGGACTCCCTTCCACAGCTTGCCTTGCAGCAGGGTGTGGCTCTGAGCTTTGCCTAGAGCAGCGAGCAAGCATGGTGTGTGCATCGCTTCCTTGTGCTTGCAGTAGAAATACAACAGTCATCATGATAGCAACTCCTCTATCTAGATGGCTAACAAGGGGTGCTGGGACCCTGTATGTCCAGGCATGAACTTAAATTAGAGAAACAGACTTCCCTTTTGTTTAAATCACTTGGGCTGTGCTTTGTTTTGTCACTAAGGCATTTGTTCCTAAGAGCATTGGATATTTATCCATTCGTTTGTTTGATTGCAATTGTTTTGTAAACTCTTTATGTTAGAAAACTAATATTTGCCAAAGAGATTAGTACAAATTAGCCCCACAAACTCCTTACCAGGCTCAGGGATAATCACAGCTGATCTGATTTTATTTGAGTGCCCACCCTTTCCAAGTACAACTGTTATAAATAGATATGTAGCATCATAGGTAAACAGGTATCTTATGAATAACACTTTTTCTTGATAAAATCATTCCTTATCTATGAAATTATTAAACCAGTAAGTAATGGTGTGTAGTAGTTGCATGGTTTTTCTCCTGGCTCCAAGCTCCCAGAATAATGATTTATGAGACTAAAAATATATTTACAAACACCTAGGCCATATAGCTAGGCTCTTCTCTGACTAGATTATAACGTAAAGCAACCCATTTGTACTAATCTCCATTCTGCTATGTGGCTGGTTACCTCTGTTCAGGTACCAAACACCTAGCCTCCTAACATCTCCATGGATGAGTCTCCCAACCCTGGCTCTATCCCAGAATCCTTTCTGCTTATCAGATGTCCCACTTTCTATTCTACACTCTCCTATAGGCCATAGTTTTTTTTTTAATTGGCAGGCAATACGTCCATACAATACAATCCATAATGTCTTTTAGGAAACACGTTGCGAAAACTCAGGCATAATCTCAGACTGTTTAACCCTCAGGTTAGAGATAATTAAATGTTCATAAATTGCCAAAAGCAAAACAAACTCTATATAATTTACAATGTTCAGGATGCTTTTATAAACACGTAATTAAAGTATATGCAGTGCATGCAAGCTGTAAATCTAACTCACAATCCACATAATCCTGTGTAAATGAATTTGGCATTCTGCAGCTGTTGTTGAGGTTGAATGTATGCAGATAGCTCAGAAACCAATAACGCCTTTGTTTTTCTTAGGAGCTAAGAGAAGGAGGATTCACCGATCTCTGAACTCATGACAGTGCTCAATTTTTCTATCAGTTTTATATTGCCAATTCTAAATTCTTTAAAGTTTTGAGAGATTCCTGTGTCATACAGTAACCTCATCTTTGAAAACAAAAACAAAAACAAAACAGACAAAGGCTCACGTGGTCCCTGACCACATTGACTCCATTAGAATTCTGGGTTCTGTCTTGTGCCTGCAGGTCATTCTATCATTCTTAATGTGCATCTGCTGGAATCCAACTTTTTTTGAAGTCGAGACATTTGCTTCTCATGGTTCCCAGTGGCACGTGGCTCTGGAAGCTTGCATTGATTGATGGGTCTGCATCATCACACACACGCGGCTGTCAGCAGTCTTTAGCACTTTCCTTCAATTCTCCCTCTTTCCACATGAAACTCCTAACTCACACACTGCTTACATTTCAGTAGCTATAACATCTCCCCAAGACTTAAGGTTCAAGCTCTCCTGAGTTTTAAGGTAGCAATTTTCTTCACACATTCTTCTTACAACAAGTAGTAAGCTACTGTCTTCTAAAATAAAACTGGGGATTTTTTTTTGCAACTGTAAGCGTTTTTAGTTGTTCCCCACTTTTTCAGTTGTGTTTTAGTAGGTCTTCTTGCATGTTTGTTTAATGAGCACACAGAATAGTGGGTTTTATCGTGCAACTTTCATAATCCATTTTACGTTAGCCCTCCCCCCTCCCCTCCGCTCTCCTCCCCATCCTGTCTTTCCAAAAGCAGCCCGATTTGATGTCACATGTGCTCTCATTGTCCCTTACACAAAGTCCCTTACGGCTTTTCTTTTCCCCCTTATGGCTGCCTTTCCAGCCTTCTAGTTTTGTGATATGTACTTCCCCATATACACGTATAAACACACACATACACTAAAATCCTGGATTCACACATGAAAGAAAATATGTGACATTTGCCTCTAAGTCTGGGTTACGTCCCTTGCTATAATAACTTCCAATTGCATCAATTTCCCCAAAATGTCATGGCATCATTTTCTATACAGATGGATGAAATTCCATTGTACTGCATTTCTTTTATTCAACTGTTGATGGACACGGAAGACTGACATCCTTTCTAATAACATTCCTTTATCACCTCTCATCTTTGCTGCTGATCTTCCTGTTAGGGGATCTCACCAGGTCCAACCTCTCTCATAAGCACAGCTTCTTTCTGGGAGAGTTCATTATCTTCTGCCATGTGCATCATCAAGTGTATATAGCTGTGTAATGTATAGCATAGATATGCATATCCTATTCATCCAAGGATAGGGAAGCCCTGAAAACAAAGATGAACACCAATATTAAACTGTAGATGGTAGAAGTTACGCATGATGGAAGTCACATAGCCCATCGCAGGGGTCATTCAAAGCCTGTGCTGGGGTTATTACTGTATGAAAAAAAGGGGCCATGGGTCACTGATCTTATATTTGTCTTCAAGGTAAGCCAGGGGAGTGTATGTTCTGTGTTGTCAGCGAGTGTTAAAGTGCTCAGTGCACCCGGGACATCCTACAGCTGACTTCATGCCTCTGTGAACCTCCCTTCATCACCAACTGAAGGACTGGCAGCTATCTACATCCCAGTCTCTGATCTCTGCAAATGCCCACCAAATATTTCCCTTTGGCTCCTCTCCAATATTAGCTTCGAAAAATCATTCATGATTACTTGACAAGCTGACATGTATTTTCTGATGACAAAAGTAATATGTGACTGTAGGGACTTAGAAGCTGCTGAAAAGCAAGCATTAGAACAGAGAAAAACTTCCTTGTGCCTTGTTACAATTGTCACTAATTTTTCCTGAATGTGAGAAATGGCATACTTAATAAACAAAAATGAAATAATTATTTTACTTTTATACCAAGACCACCATGAGGTTACACAATCTCAGCAAGCCTCATTGGAGTATCCACGGAGCTTACTTTTTGGGTAGCTATTCTGCTCTGCTTTTAGTCACCATCATTATAAAGGTGGCTTCTGGGGTTTTTTTGTTTTTGTTTTTTCCTTATAAGAATAGTGTAACATCTTTCTATGCTTACTTCTGCCTGCATTTTGAACTGTTTCCTTAGAAATAGAGGCATATATTTTAAATGTACGCATATTGGTACTGACAAAGTGATTTCCCAAATCATTTTACTAGTTTACAGGACTGCCAGAAACTCGGGAGTGCGTGTTTACCTGAATGCAGAGTGTCTCAAAATTCTCATCTTAGAAAAGTGAATGCAGCCCACTGTTGCTCGTCTCCTTCTGCCTCTTCTCTCCTTTTCCCGTATCTCCAAAGGTAAGGCTTCTTCCTGCGCAAAGGGAAACATCCTGGTTCAATCTGCTGGTCTACTAAGTTATTCGGTGCCACTGTCATTTTGATTCCTTCCCATTCTCCTCAGTGCTCGGTACCACCATGCTAGGTTAGCTCTCCCTGCATCCAATGTCCAAGAGCAGGCTTCCCCTTCGGTGTTCATAGATATCTCTCACTCTTTGGTTCTTTCTTCTTTGAATATAATCATGCTTTATCATATAAAATTTTAACAGTAATAATTCTAATCTAGAGTCAATGGGATGGCTCAGTGGGTAGAGGGACTTGTAGCCAAGCTTGACGACTTCAGTTGATTGACAGAACCCACGTGAGGGAAGGAGAGAATTAAATTGCACCAGTTTCCCTCTGACCTCCACATGTGCACTGAGGCATGCGTGTGCACATGTATGCACTCATGCACACACACACACACACACACACACACACACACACACACACTACAAATGTGTTAGGGGCAAGTACTCATTAATCAGCTCTCATTTTTTGTATTTTGAAAGAAGAACTCACCAAGTTACTCTGGGTAACACTGGATTCCCCCCTGCTCTTACCGTCCTCCTGTGCCAGTCTCCCAAGTAACTATGAGGACAGAATTGTGGAACTGAGCCCAGGCTGCTGGTCTTCTTAGTTCTCTTCATTTCTTTCTTTCTTTCTTTCTTTCTTTCTTTCTTTCTTTCTTTCTTTCTT
>OU015755.1:44952857-44963658 GCA_907169655.1 Acomys percivali
CTTTCTTTCTTTCTTTCTTTCTTTCTTTCTTTCTTTCTTTCTTTCTTCTTTATTTAATGTTTCATTTGTTCACTTTACACCATGATTGTAGCCCTCCACCTCATTGTCTCCCAATCCTACCCTCCCTCCCTAAAATGCAAGGGGAGGACATAGACCCTCTGCTCAGATGTAGTCGATAGGCAGCACAGTCCCCCTGTGGGTCCCACAATATGGGGAATAGGGACTGCTTCTGTCATGTACTCTGGCCCTGACAGACGGATCACATCCCCCCCCCACATGGGGCAGCCTTGCCAGGCCACAGAGGAAGAGGACACAGGCAGTCCATATGAGCCTTGATGGGCTGAGGTCAGATGTTAGGGGAGGAGGGCTGCCCTTTCTCTTCATTTCTTTATGCCCGTTTTTTTACAAGAGTGGTCTTCATTCACTGCCTTTCCTTTTCAACTTCCAACAAGGTCCAGGACACTAAAATCCTCATTCCTCTAGAGGCGTTTCCTTCCGCTCATTAGTGAGTGAGGAAGTACTTATATATAAAAGACTCTCTTTGTGGAACTCATCTCACTTGACCCTTGAATGTTCCTAAATCTGATTCTGCCTCAGTCAGAGTCACTGAGATGAGTGAAAGTTTCACCCAACTTCTACCGCAACAGTGTTAACAATAACACCAATAACATGACAGTAGAGGAAGGAAACGGGGGCCTGGTGTGGTCAAAAAGTACACGGAAGTAGGCAGTAATCTGAAAGCCTGTGGCCATAGTCATGAGGCCCTCACACGGATAGAGAGGAAAGCAGCTTGGTGTCAGGAAAAAGGGAGAGCAGCTAACTGTGATGCCAGTCGGTCCCCAGAAAACATCAGATAGCACTGTCTCCCTTTCTGTTAGTTTAGTTGATTAGCTCACATTAAACACCTTTATGGGTTGAAAACAGCATGGTAGATGAGAAGGGCAGTCCATCATCATCGCAGAAGACCAAGACCCATGACCATCGATGTCAGTGTCTGAACAGATAGGCAAAGGGTCCTCAGGAGGCTCAGAGGCAACAGTGTACTGTGGAGACAGTGTCAAATAGATTTAAAAGCAGTAGAAGCGTCAAAGAATTGGCCTCTGACACACAGGGGGTCTTCATGGCTGGGGCAGGGGCTTAATGAGACAGGACCAACAGCCCCAGAGTCAATAGGAATTCTGATTATGATTCAGATAATGAAAAACATGGCTGATATAATGGTTTGTCTACACGGTACTTGCCAAAATAGGATAAAATATTCCTCCAAACACTCTAATTTGTTGATCTATAAATATTAGCTCTGTTTGGGAGATGTGTTGCCGATATAAACTGAATGACATCAAATCAATTCAGGATTCAAATGGCCTTGACTCCAACAGATGTACCCATTACCATTTCCTGGAATAATAAAATGACTCACATACTGTTCTCTATCCTTGGAGGACCTCATGGGAAGAAACCAGAAGCATATCTATCAAACACCATCTAAACACTATAGAGTATAATCTCTGAAGAGAACATTACTTCCATTTTAATTAAATTGCCTGTATCTGAAAACCAGACAGAGCAAGACAGACCCAAGGAGAGTCTTCTTCATTTGTGTAAGATCATCGGAACATCCCCCCATGGAGCTGGCAGCCACAAGGCTGACTGCATCCTTCTGGTTTTCTCATACCAGCGTGCTTAGCTAAATCAATATGTCAGTCTGCGGGTTGTCCCTGTTAATCAGACCAGCACACCTTCTCTAGAAATGTCGTGTGGCTGGAGGGCAGGTAGCAGACGGGATCAAATGTCTGAACCCCAGAAGCTTCAGTTTGGGACTGAGTTTGGGCGGAAGTCACACGTATGCCCTACTTCGCTATGAATGATGGGAACCTCTAAGAGAGGCCTTGAAGTGCGTGTTAGTTGAAAGAGATGCCGAGGCTTCAAACAGGATAGCTTAATGGTTAGCTCCTGAAAGCTCATCAGGAAAAAAAAAAAAAAAAAAGGAGATGTAGTAGTAGAAATGGCATGACCTAGGAACCTAGGAAGAAAGAAAGAAAGATTAAAAGAAACCTTGAACTCTAGTGGTCTTCATCGTGAACGTCACACATCCCTACTAATCCTGTTGGTTGATTGGTTAATTTAGTTGGTCAAATGCAGTCTTTGGAATTGTGGAGTCTTTTCTTTGCTAGGAAATTGAACTTTCCCACTGAGATGAGGGACCATCTTTTTCCTGCTTCTGTTTCACAGCAGTCCAACTAAGCCCTTCAGTTGGCATTTATAGAGCTGGTGGAATCCTAGCTTCTTTGTTTGATATTTAATAATTAGAAATATTTATTTTTATGTGTAAAAGTGTTTTGTGGTATGTACGGTATGTCTATGCACCATGTGTGTGCCTGGTGACTACTGGTTCTAGAAGAGGATGACAGCTCTTCTGAAACTGGAGCTACAGAAGATTGTGAGCCATCAGGTAGGTGCTAGGAACTGAACCTGGGTCCCTGCAAAAGTGCTCTCTTAAACACCGAGCCATCTCTCTTGCCCCTGCTTTTCTCATGTATGCATTATGGAATACTTAACATGGACAAAACAATTTCTATAAATGTTTATTTTTAAAAATTTGGAAATAAAACAGTAGAACAATCCTATTCTCAGCTTTATTGTTGCTCTTGAAATACTATGGATAAAATGAGCAAAATCATCACTGTACTTGGTGCCTCAAGTCTGGACTCCCTTCTGTTTGCCCTCAGGCTGTGACATTTGCCATCCCATTACATTCAGAAGGTAATATTCCAATTTTGTGGGAATCTACATATATTTGCAAAGTAGGCTGTTCTGAACTTGACAGTGAAAGTAGACAATCCTGGAGTACAGGTTCTTATTCTTACATAAGATGTCCTTTTCGCAAACCTCAACTGATTGCATAGTCACGACCATAGGCTCTGAAATGACCTTCTGGATTTATGCCTACACTGATCTTTATTGATTATATTTCAGGAAGTTACTTAACCCTTGCAATGCCCCCTTCAATGCATCTGAGGAAAGAGTAATCTTAGTAATGGTACTGTACTATAAATGTGATGATTAATGGGATAAACTCATTAAACTATAAGTTTACATACTGTTAAGTATATTTTTAAAATTATTTTTAATGATTTTAATTTTAGTTGTGTATGTGCACATGCGTGCATGCACTCTGTGCATTCTAGTGCCTATAGAGGCCAGCAGTGGGTATTGGATCCCCTGGAGCTAGATTTATAAATGTTTGTAAGTTATCTATTGTGGATGCTGGGGCTAGAACTCAGATCCTCTGTGAGACCAGTAAGCCCTCTTAAACTATGAACCATTATTTCAGAACCAATTTAAAAATAAACTATGTTTGTGTGTACATGCATTCGTGTACATATGTGTGTGTGTTTCTATACATACACAGATGCACATACGGAGGCCAGAGGTTAAAGTTGTGCATCATGTCCAGTTGTTCTTCACCTTAATTTTAGGACAGAGTCTCTCACTGTCCTGAGACTGAGCTGACCAGATGCACCAGGCTGGCTGGCCAGCAAACCCCAGGGACCTTCTGGTCTCTGCCTTTGGAGCACTGGGATTACAGGCAAGCACTGCTCTGGCCTAGATTTTAATTTGTGTTCTGGGCACTGAGCATGGGTTTTTGTGGTTGTATGACAAGTGCTTCACAGACTGAGTCATCTCTCCCATCCCCAAAAGTCTCTTTAAATGTAGTAGAGTTTCTAAGGTCCTTGGGATTGGTGCATTTCCAGAAAGGAAACTGTTAACAGGCACGGCTTATGTTTGTTGCATGATGAACACATTGAACATGGAGCTCCTTCTTTCAGGGTGGGTGTTAAAATAGAGTGTGCACATAGCATAGACATTTGGGACTCAGGACGGAATTTTCTTTAAAGTAGAGCCTTCCTGCAACCCAACAATTCCACAACAGCTGAACACCTACCGAGATATTACTTCATCAAATACAAGGAGAAATACCATTTTCTATTATTTTAGGCTAAGAAGAAACACTCATGCTTTGTAAATTCGGCCTGGGAACTTCTATGACAGTCTCCCATGATTCAGCCAAACTTTTCACTAATGGACAGCTTTCTGAGCTACTGTTCACAATGCACCTCTTGGATGCGCACATTCCCGTGAATACTGACACTCTCTCAAGAGAATACTGTACTTACTGAAACTGGTAACTAATATATTAGAAGGAGATGATGAAACTAGCAGATCTTAACTTCCATTCTGTAAATATATTTTTGAGCTCACATTCCGTGTATGTAAGTTTTACATATTATGTACATTCTAGACTCTTCTGTTACTATTTTCTGAACTGTCCAGTTCAGTCCAATGTGTTGTTCCTTGTCACCACAGCCAACTCTTTCTAGTCTTTTATTGAGCTGTATGGTTGGACGGGGTGAATGGTAAGCACAGTATATCTCATCCCTACACAAATAGCTATACCACAGTGTAAGTGTACCTTATTACTATTTATGCCTTGCAAATTTGAGAAGGGATGCGATGACCAGGATGTGATAAGAAAGACGTCTCAGATATTGCATGGGATGAAAGAGAAGCTGGAGACAAGCAAACTCGACTTGAATTTTGTTGGGGTCCATGCAAGAGGAACAGCAAACAGCTCTAGAACTCATGGATGCAGCCCAACAGTCAGCAAACCCACGGTGGATGTGTCTCAACATGGCATAACCCTGAGGACTTCCTGTGTGTCCTTCAGCATGTGTCCTAAGGACTTCACGCTGTTATGGAGCATAACTCTGTTGCCTTCATGGTCCTTATAATCCCCTTAATATATGAATTGTGTGAGTACTATAAAGGGGGCTTCCAGCCCCTCACTGGGCAGTATCACTGGCATAAGCAATAACAATGCTTGATCTCTTTCAGGCATTGCTGCTGGAGCAGATTAATGATTCAACCACCATCTCTGAAAACAACCTGCAGATATAGATTGCTAACAATGATCATTACCGTTAGAAAGAATTTGGAAAAATAGATTGTTCAACAAGGTTAGGTAAAGATGTTTTTGATAGTGGCTCTGACATAGAAGGTCTTAGGGGGGAAATAGATTGTTTAGCAAAATAAGGTAAAGATCTTTTTGCTATTGGCCCTGTTGTAGGAAATCTTAGGGGATAATTGAAGTTAATAGAAAGTACGCTCTTATTAGTAAAGCTAGGGGCTTTTTGAGGTTGGCAAGGCAAGAACAATGGCCCAGAGCAGCACTGGTTGATGTGACTCTTTAAAGCTGGGCTGGTGACTGAGATGACGATTGATTTCCTTATTCTATTTTTCTGCTCTCAGCTTTCCGACATGATTTGGTAAAACATACTAATGAATGGATGAGCACCTTTTGGACTTAAAATAGATATGGCTAATTATTTTTATATAGAAGTTTAGATTTGTGATTCATTTAAGATCTCATAAGATTACTTCTTAAGATAATTGATTCCTTCTCTGTAACTGCAAATTACAGCCTGCCAGAAAAGAAAAACTACATATTACTCTGTTAATATGTAACAAGTTGCTTAGGTACAAATGTATGTGGGTTCTTGGAAATAACTTGTTATTCATGTTTGTTTCTCACCCATAATATGTGATCATATAAAGGTTTTGAACATGATTTTCTTACATATGTCCAGTGTTATCATTTATTTATAGAGAGATAGAATATGAACACATTGTGATTTTTGGACTGCTTGAAAGATTTTGTTGCGGTATATAAACTGTGAGAATAAGGATAAGGAGAAGAAAAAAACAGAGGATAAGAAAAAGGTTGAGAACATGGATAAGAAGCCCCCGCTAGGAGCTGTCAGGCCTAGCCCCCACTTGTCACCATCAGTGGAAGCTATTGCCGCTAACTATCAGTTCTGGCTTGGAAGGTTGCCCTCAGAGAAAGTCTACAGAGTCACCAATCAGCCAGCCACAGGATTCATGTCCCACCTCAGTTTTTCCCAGTTGATGTCGAAGCTGGACTTTGATAGAATTTACTAAAGTCTAAATTCTATCTGGGGAGATGATTGACCTCAGTACCCATGTGAAAAGTTGGGAGTGGTGATGTGTATCTGTCATGACAACACTGAAACCTCTTGTTCCTACAAGGGGTTTCTGGGGATCACTGGCCAGCCTGTCTATTTAGGCAGTGAGTGCTAAGTTCAGGAAAAAAACATATCTCAAAGAATAAGGGAGAGAGCAACAGAGGATACCATGTCTCCACACTCACTGGTGTGCACACACACACATATTCACAAACATTGACAAAGAGAGAGAACAAAGCCTATCAAAGTAAATAGTTAACTAATTAACACTGTAGCAATTGTAGCCAATGAAATATTAATGTATTTAACATATGAACTTTTTAATAGTAACTAAAAGTAACAAATAATTCAAAACAGAGATAACAGATTGACAACAGGTGACAGATTGACAACAGATTTAAGGGAACATTTCACAAGTAAGGGAATATAACAGATACTTGAAAAAGATGTTCAACTTAATAGCAAAAAGTTAGGCAAATGAAACAGTGGGATTCCTTATTTTGTTTACTTCATCATTAAAGTAATTGATGAAATGTATTGAAATACAACACCTCATAAGTGTGAATAATTATTATGAATCTTTTAAAAATCAAACAAAGCTAAAAATAGAAACCAATAGTATTACACTAGTAAGTACTTTGTGAATAAATAACCAAGCAGATAGGCTGGTCACAATCAGAAAAACACACAAATCACAAGTTATTTTATAGAATAAGTAGAACTTACACACTGCTCGTTTCTCTTTATTTTGGCCTTCTTAACTGTCCAATGGAAAAAGAGCACTCTACTTAAGATCCTTTATAAAATGCTATTTTCCAATTTGTTTTTCACAAAATATTCATCACAGTATTGTATTTCTTATAATTCTGACAGAAGCATTTGTTAAATATTGATCTAGAAAAACTTAGAGATCTTGGTGATAGAGAAATTAGCTTTAAGTCAGGAAAGCATTTAATAGCCTAGTGAGTCACTGTGAAGGTAGAGAAGGTGGATTGAGCTCAAGGCCAACCTGGGCTACACAGGAGGCCAGCCTGGGCTACACAGGAGGCCAACCTGGGCTACACAGGAGACCCTGTTATAAACCAACAGAACAATTGGGATTCCCTCTGCAGTGCCTCATGATATGGCTCATGGTTATGCATCCACCATGTTTAGAGAGCAGGCTGCAAAGACTAAAGTTAAGGTCCTCGATTTGGTACCAAGGCTTTGGGTCAGTCCAGTGTAGTTCCTCACTGTCCACTTGAAAGGAACATTCCATGAGAACTCTAGTTTCATGTTTACAAAGCATATTTAGTCTTAGAGTTTCTTCCTGCACTTGAATATTGTTGAACGCAGTCCTCCAAGCAAATTATCTGCTACCTCTGTCTGGTTGGCTGGGCCTGCTCTCTGGAGTCAGTTACATGCTTAGAGTCCATCCTCTTCAGTTGAGTAGTCAAAGATTCTCCAAATACAAATTAAAGTGTGTGTGTGCATGTGTGTGTGTGTGTGTGTGTGTGTGTGTGTGTGTGTGTGTGTAGCTTCACGTGTGTGTCCATGTCCACAGAGGTGAGAAGAGGGTATTTGACACCCTGTAGCTGGAGTGACATGTGGCTGTGAGACACCCCTATTTGAGTGCTGAGAACTGCGCTGGGGTCTTCTGCAAGAGCCCTCCCTCTAGCTCCTAGAATCTGCATTTCACACAAGCTTCTTGTATTTTCCAGACCAAGAGTTCAAAATCCACAAGCTAAGTTAAAACAATGTTGAGACTTCTTTGAACTATGTTAAGTATTAGCGAGAAAACAAAGATTCTAGCAGCCACTCTATAGTTAGATTAAGGACAGTGCGGGTAGTAGAGGTTCCTCATCCATTCATTTATTTTTATAAGCCCTTAGTATTTCAACAAAAATGGGAATTCATTGAAAGGATCTTGCTTTCACTTCTCCCCCACACTATCATTGTTACTTGTTATAAAGCAGCCATAACATTAGAATGGAAAGCTTTTCTGAGTTTATCTTATATAATTAGAGTGAGTTCATCCATTAAACCTCCCAGAATTCCTTAGCAATTGGTTGTAACTGAAGCCTGCGCTATCAGAGTCCTGCCTTGCAGCAGGTTCAACCTTCCGGGTTGGAAATGAGCAAGAAGGCACTAGGTTCCCGAGAGAGAAGGCAGCTGAGTTCTTTCTGGCTCCAGAAGAAATGTGTAAGAGTATGTCAGTTCTTGGGGAAGACATTGTTATCGATTGCTGCTTGATAAAACCTTGAGATTGTTGAGGAAACAGAAATGGGTACCCCATAACTCATAAGATGAAGTTTTAGATTAAGACATGTGTTACCCAGGTATAAATATGAACATTCTACAAAAAGAGAAGAGATGCACAGTGAAGGACTTGTTCCCCCATCTCTCTCTCTCTCTCTCTCATTAGTCTTCTATATTTCCAGAATATAAAATGGTAGCTCAGCAGAGCATATTCAAAATGGAACTAGTGTTTAGTAAACTTGGCTACTTTCATTGACTTTGAGAAATATTATTTGTTATTAGTACTTTTCTCTAGTTAAAGGAAGGAAGTCGCCTGTGCCACTATGAGATCATGGGCAGAATAGAAGGGGTTTTGTTCATGGTTTTTCAGCTTGGAATGTTTAGAGTAAGATATCGCTGTTCCTGGGCTGTAGGAGCAACCGGGCCAGGAGACTTCCCAGTGCAGCCTGAGGCTCCAAAAGAAAAGGTTGGCAAGATTGACACAATACTGCAGGACTTCCCCAGAATCTCCAGCAGGATTTTATTTGTTCAAAATGTAGATGGCTTTCTTTCTTTTTTACATCATTTACCTAAGGACTGCTGGCAGCTTGCTTCCAACCATGACTTTTGTCTGTTTATTTGCTTGTTTTGTTTTGCTTTTCAGAGGTACTCAGGTGCAGAGGCACCAGGGAGTTCAGTAGCTGAGCACAAGGCTGTTCACGTAGCTCTCCCAGGCCAAACAGCAGCTCCGGGGGGACCTGCAGGTATTTGGCTGCAAGCCCAGTTGTCTCCCTTGCTGTCAACAAACTCAGCAAATGGAGTATTTCTCTACTCAGCTTTTTTTTTTCTTTTTCTTTTTACCATCCTCTTGTCACAAGTCACATATACTCACAGTCATACATGGTCACTTTTTTTAAAAACAGTGGTTCTGGTTAAATCAGAGTTAAAGTATTAAGCCCACCTACACCCTCTTGTATGTTGTAAAGTATCCCACCCCCACCCCACCCCCCTGCGCAGAGCATCACTTCATTGACCTTGCTCTTTTCGTCCCTACCTGGGTGAGTCATTTTATGTCTGTCCTCTGAGATGACAGCCAAGTCAATGCTGAGCTCAGGGAAGCTCTCTGACCTTGGGGCTGATATTATACATTGACTGGGGCTTCAGGAGACTGTACTCTCCTGTGGCCTAGTGACTGCTGGGTCCCTTGGGAACTCCAGAACTGGCTGTTTTCCCAAGCAGAACTAGTGAAGTACGGATGGAGACACCGGAGGCTTCTCCCTGCACATGCCGGCAGTAGGGATGCTCTGCCCCACATCGCGGAGTCTGTCTGGTACTGTCCATCACGGGCGTGGGGGTGGCGGTTGGTGCATGGCTGCAGCGTGGGTGTTATAGAAATGAGATGTGAGCAGTTTCCCCTTGCTCTGCAAAAGGGAGACAAAGACAATGGCCGTCTTTCTGCATCTTGTTTGTTGTGATATACGGAAGTGGAGGAAGAATTTAATTGTGAAAATTCTACCGTACTGACTGGGTGTTAGTAGTCACTAATTTGTCAACTTTCCTCTGAGGTTTTGCAAACCTTACATTCTCAAAGCAGGTTAGTACGTTGGTTAAATGTTTGAATCCCAGGTTGATTTCCATGCTTTGGACATAGGCTCTGTAGTCATATTGTCTCAATTTCTTTGAGTAAAAATTGGGGTTAGCATCCCAACTTCATCTGTGAGGTGCTATGAGGATGAACTGGAGTGGGCTCTTGGTGAACACTGGGTGTACCTCACACCATCAGTGAGGGTGCTGGGTACGGTATGGAGAGAGGGAACCTGTGAAACCCAGCTCTGTGGGGAGGTAAAGGGTTAACTCCCTGACTGGATCCAGAGCAGAGCCCTCACAAGGCAGGTCCTTGGTGCTAGGGCAGTATCAGTGTCTAAAAACAATGCCATAAATAAGCAGTATGTTGAGTTCCTTTAACTCTAGGTCTGCATGTGCCATGCTGATTAGAGAGGCATGGTGGGCGATCTCAAGAACCTCTTCAGTTGTTAAATCAGTTTCCAAGTATAAAACTAGGAATCTCTGACTAGACTTGATTACAAAGCACAACCCAGCAGGTCTTAACACTGGAAAGCATGCTGCTGCCTGTTGCTGTGTATTGTGTTCTCAAGAGAGGAACCTCCAGTTTAGCGTCAAAAGATTGTGCATGGGGCTGAGGTGATGGCTCAGAGGGTGAGAATACTTAAAGTACAGGCACCAGGGCATGAGTGTGAATCCCCCAGAACCCACCTAAAACGCTAGACAGACCTGTAACCCCAGCATGGTGGGGGGGGGTGGGGCCGCATGTGACATCAAAGACCCGTGGATACAGAAAGCTTGTTGACAGCCAGGCTAGCCCAAACCACAAGCTTCCAGTTCAGCTACAGGTGACACACACCCTGTTCTGGCATCTGCAGATGTGTGTGTGTGTGTGTGTGTGCGCGCGCACATAGCTGCCCAGTCTAATGTACACACACACACACACACACACACACACACACACACACACACACACA
>OU015755.1:44963668-45038972 GCA_907169655.1 Acomys percivali
ACACACACACACACACACACACACACACACACACACACACACACACACGAAGAATTCAGCATTGGAGCCCTACTGTGTGCTTTGGAATGATACGATAAGTTTGACACGTTCACTGCGTTCTTAGCACACGGCAGTGTCTGCTCACTGCTCTCTCTCCTTGCAGCCCATGTTCATGTGGCCCCATGTGCTTGTATGTCAGAAGGTCAGATTATTTCTGTTCTCATTCATTCAGTCTAATTTGGTACATTTCTTTTTATAACAAAACTTATTCATTGTAATGCGTATATAGAATTCTATCTAAAAGTATTCCTTATGATAGACAGTAGGGGCAGTTTTGAACTCCCATCTCTAGTCACCTACCTCAGTCATGGGATTTTCTTTCTGTAACATGACTTTCTTACTTATTCATATTACTTATTAGATAGAATCCTATGAAATTGATTTACCTTGTTTGTTTGTTTTCTTTCTTCCTTGACGTCTGAGTTATCTCCACAGCACAGTCCCACTAAAGCCAGGAACTTGGCATGGTATTCATTTATCTTTTCTTGGATTCTTTTCTTAGGTATCATTTTTTTCTTTTTGTATTTTCTTTTATTTCTCCCTTTTCTTTTTCCATTTATTCTTTTTAATTTATCTTTTTTATTTCTTTCATTGCTTTCTTTTCTATTTTCATCTATTCAATGTCTGAGAATAATTCTAGAGCCTAAGTGACATGCCACATCAGCAGTCAGTAGTTTGTTTGTTTTTTAATAGTATTTTGAAAATGTTGGACTCACCCTATTTTTCTTAGACCCTTAGCTCCTTGGTATGTATGGCACTTTAAGCACCATAGTCTCAAAAACAAGCTCAAATGAAGCCAGATGTGACATGCTAATAGTCAGAGTGGCTGGGGTGTCACCAGAGCTCTTCTCTCTGAAGCATTGTCTATGAGTTTGGCTTAGCATGGCCTAGGTACACCAGGTCCCAGCAACAGGAAATGGCTTAACATGGCTTAGGTACACCGGGTCCTAGCAACAGGAAATGGCGTAGCATGGCCTAGGCACACCAGGTCCCAGCAACAGGAAATGGCGTAGCATGGCCTAGGCACACCAGGTCCCAGCAACAGGAAATGGTTTAGCATGGCCTAGGCACACCAGGTCCCAGCAACAGGAAATGGCTTAGCATGGCCTAGGTATACCAGGTCCCAGCAACAGGAAATGTCTTAGCATGGCCTAGGTACAGCAGGTCCCAGCAACAGGAAATGGCTTAGCATGGCCTAGATACACCGGGCCCCAGCAACAGGAAATGGCTTAGCATGGCCTAGGTACACCGGACCCCAGCACAGGAAAATAAGCAAAAAGGCATGGTTTCTATAGCCTTAGAGTTTGGTTCTTGAGAGGACTATTTTAGGGAATATATAAAGAAATAATTCACACTTATAATGATAACTGCAACAGAAAATCCGCATTTGCCAAAAGTAGGTAATCATGGGGAAAGATGAAGTAAGATGCTCAAAGAGAGGTTCTGAGTCAGGGATGCTGGAGGTGAAACTTGAAGTACAAGTCGGAAGGAATTACAGCCCAGGGCTGGTGTCTCCCCAGCATTGGGGACACAGTGTGGCAGGAGAGGGGAATGCGCTAGAGCAGTGGTTCTCAACCTGTGGGTAGCTGCCCCTTTGGAGGGTGAATGACCCTTTCATAGGGGTTGCATATCAGAAATCCTGCATCACAGATATTTACGTTACAAGCTATAATGGTGGCAAAGTCACAGTTATGAAGCAGCAATGAAATAATTTTATGGTTGGAGATCATCACAAAATGAAGAGCTATATTAAAGGTTTGCAGTGTCGGGAAGGCTGAGAACCACTGATCTAGAGTATCTAGTCTGTATTTGAGTGGGAGACTGACTCCATGTTTTCAATTCTATTTACTAGTACTACTGTGAAAACTGGTTCTAAGGTTGAAGAAACCCTCCAAAATTGTTGGGTAAATTTTAATCATCTTAGAAATAACAGTCCATCTACTGAAAATGTGGAGCTGCTGTGTTATTTACATCACTCTTGTCAGGGGGTGGACTCACATCAGCAACTGTCAGTTAAAATCAGTCTGTATTTAAGGCAGCTTCTCAGCCAAGAAAAGTAAATGTAAGATATTGTGGCTGACACTAAAGTTGGCTAATTCTCCAGGGTCTCGATATATCACACACAAAACGGTGAGGTTACTTAAATACTGATCACTTGCAGATCTCTGTGGTCTGATAATGTCTTCAATGAGATGCTAACTTCTTAAATATCAGGGCAGATTAAATCCATTTATGGCAGGAAGGACTCTGAGCCTGGCTCTCCAGCATGGAGCTGATGATGGGTGGTTTTGAACAAATCTAGTCCATACACATATACATGGTTCATGGGTGTGTTATGCCCAACTCACTGTTCAGTGACACTTTACATTTTCTAAAGCACTTTTATGTTTTTTATGTGGTATTGAAAGTACAATTTTAAATGTCATTTAACTGAAAAGTAATTTGCATGGAAGGGTATGTGTGTCATAGAGTGTTTAACAATAGTCATGAAGTTATCTTAGCACTGAATCAATTTGTTGGGTTGTGACAAGCATGAAAAAATAGAGGCAAATAAAATAAAATGATTCAGAGCACAGTAAGAATAATTATATACTTTGGTGTGTGTGTATGTGTGTGTGTGTGTGTGTGTGTGTGTGTGTGTGTGTGTACCTGCATGTAAGCAACGTGCATGCAAAGCCTACAGAGGCCAGATGAGGGCCTTGGACCCTCTAAAACTGGAGTTACAGGTAGTTGTAATGTAGATGCTGGGAACTGAACCCAGGTCCTCTGCTAGAACAGCAAGTCCTTTTAAGCAGCGAGCAATCTCTCCAGCCCCTAGAATGACGCAGCTGCAGCAAACATTTGTTTCAGGAGCACTTAGGGTTACAGAAATAAAACACCACAGTAAATCACGTAAACAATGTTGGTTTTTACAATAGGCTCAACTAGCTGCTCAGAAACTGCAGTTCTGCCACCTGATAACCAAGCCTTAGGTCGCCTACACCCCTAGAAAGATGGGCATTCCATTTCTAAAATAAAGCTGGTCCAAATAAGGGACTTCCCTTTAAGCATTAGTTAAGAGCAAGCAGGAGGAAGGTTCCGGTGGTACCTCTGTACATAACAAATATCTGTAGACATGAACTCAGCTACATACACAAAGAGAAGTGGAGGACGACGGACAAGTGAAAAGCAGGCTTGGTGGACTTAGTGAAATGGAAGCTGGTGGGAGTCAGTGGGCATATTGTCACCTTCATGCAAATGTGAGGTTCAACTTAGGGGAAAGCAATTGATGTTTGTAAAACATGAGATGTTAACACTTGATTTTCATGAATAAAATGATGTCACCAGCATTATGCATCTAGCTATGGGAAAAAGAATTTTTAGTTTGTGATTGTGATTTACATATAAATAATTACTTATTTTACTGTAGTGTTTTTGTTGCTGCTTTTTTTGTTGGTTTTTTTTTTTTTTTTTTTTTTTTTGAGACAGGGTTTCTCTGTGTAGCCTTGGCTGTTCTGGACTCACTTTGTAGACCAGGCTGGCCTCGAACTCACAGAGATCTACCTGCCTCTGCCTCTGCCTCCGCCTCCCTGAGTGCTGAGACTACAGGCGTGTGCCACTGTGCCTGGCTACTAGTGTAGTTTCTTGTTCGTTCGTTCGTTCATTGTTTCTTCTGCCTCATATGTGTATATTCTTGCTTTTAGGCAGGAAAAAAATCCAAAATGTTGTAGAGATCTTCCCAATCTTAAGAGAGTGGCATCCTGGTTTTAATCTGAGCCCTTTGGCTGTGCTGTCACCTGGCTAATGTGGGCATCAAATTTCACATGTTTATAGAAACAAACAAAGGAAACCAAATACCCTCCCCATTGATTCTGAAAGTCAGTGAAACTGGAACCAGCCTCATAAACTGTGTGCAGAGATTTTTGGCTCCCTGTTCCGTCAGCCTGCCTGCAGTGAAGAACGCCAAGGAGAAATGAGGAGTGAGCTACTGCCTGAAAATGGTGTTTTCACGGCTCTTCTGGACCAGACATCCAATCAGAACACTGCTTCAGTTAAGAGATTTCATGAAGAGAGAGTAGTATTTAGTTTCCAGGGAGAATGTTCCAGAATGAAGGGAATCCATTTGTGTTCTGCCTTTCTCTCAGTGCAGAGGTTAAAGGTCAACAGGTGACTTGGAGTCTCCACCAAACTCCTTTTACTCTGATACTGCTCAAAAATCTATACCTCACCCCATCAGTTCTGTTTATGGCGCAAAGGGTCAGACTCCATAATCTACCAGGAAAAACACTCTAAACACTTTTGTTTGGGCCCTGTCAAGATTTCAAACCCCAAAGGGTCCATGTTTGGCACTCAGCCACCTTCTCCAGGGAGAGGCCTGTTTTCAAGGCACTTGTTTAGAGCAGTCCAATGCCCAGCTTGTGGGGGGGGAGGGGACTCTGGAGGTGAGAGGGAGGGACTGCATGAGAGAGGTTTGGCTGAAAGCTCCTTCCTTCTGTCTCCGAAACACTCCTCCTGTAACTCTTAAAGTCCCTGCCAAGTTGAGACAGGTAAGGCCTATTGTCTGCATTTTAAACATACACTTCTCCCAGAACCCTGCTATTGCAGGCTCCAGGAGTCTGGCCACTTCATTTAATTTGTGGTGTCAGGAGGAAAAGTCCCCAGTGCACACACGAATGGCAGACTATTATTTACCAGTGACTCTGGCTCAGTGCCTTGTCTTCAGGTGTCTCTAAAATCTATTCTGTGAGGGAGGATTTTCCTTGTTAAGTCTCATGAAAAATCTTCAGACCTGGACAGATGCTTTGGTTTTTTGTGGTTATTCCTCACTGTGCTCTCTAATATCTCCGTCCAGTGAGGCTTTGCTGCTGGGTGGCTCCAAGGATTTGGTGCCCTTGAACAGTGTGTGTGTTGCTAACATTTCAGGGGGACATTTGTCAGAGAGTTTCCAAGACACTTGTAAGTAATGAACGTGTTGGGCCCTGGGACAGCACTATGCTATTCTTGTTAATTCAAACAAGACAGCATAGCTGTCTTTTTTTTTTTTTCTAATGAGAGAAACATGCATTTTTCATACATATGGAAGTACAGGTGTTTATTCAAAGAGGTATAAAGTGAAGGGGGTGCAATGTCACCCATTTTCTTTTTTAATATAAAATGATCAGTGTGGAAGAGAGGGTCTGTGGAGGTTACAAAAAATTCATTTGAATTTGCATATCATTTGAAATTTGTAAGCCACAGGATTTAATAACATCTAAGTGATCCTAGCCAGGGTTCCTGTCAAGCAATCACATTCTTTTCTTTTATTCTATGAATCAAATGAAGTTGTACATATGTCACAATGCTTCCTACTCATTAGAGAAATACAATATGGTCACTACCAATCCCATTAGGAGGACAAAGACAGAGGGGATTGTATAATTATGTATATATAATTATATATAATTATGTGCTGTAGGATCAAAATATAGCTCAGTGGTAAACATTTGCCTCCAATAATCCCCAGCACTGAAAACAAGAAGAAAACAGAGCCACTGAGCTTTACCTTCCCTGGTAGGTAATATACTAAGCATCTAAGATACAGGACTACAGAAAATAGCCTTGCCATGAGCAAGCATGCCTGATGGATAGGGCAAAGCTTGTCAAGCACAGTCACAGGGGAATGTGGTGGCTGGAATAGCGCAGACCTCCAAACACCGGGAACAAGAAGGGGTCGGCTCTTTTGAAAGAAAGGCTCCAGAGGGGCTTTATAGGGAAGAGGATCCTCACCATTCCGTTGCTTGAAGGAGTGGGCGAGAGTTCTGCCTGCGGTCCAGAAGGAAGGGCGGCAGACATGGAATGGCAGGGCAGGTGAGCATATGCCAGTAGCCTATGGGCACCACTCTGCTGTGTGTGGTGAGTGGCCAGTTAATGCTTAGAGAGGCAGCTGCCATGGTGTGGAGAGTTGGTTGACTGAGTGCCGTTCCCTGAAGAAATGATACTAAGCAGACATCACGGCCCTTTAGCATACATTTATTCTTCATACTGTTCCAGGCAGCAATCTCAGAGCTCTACAAATGCTACTGCTCTTTAAAGCGTCCAGGTAGGTACCTTATGGCTTCGTTCCTAAATATCTTGAGAGGAAGGTGAGGCATAAAGGGAGGAATCCCTGCTCACTGGTCTCACAGCTGCCAGCCAGGGAACCAGGATTCAACCCAGACTTTGCATTTCATGTTCCTGCTTTGTGACTGACTATGAGGTCAGTTTTGGAGAAGGCTCCATGAGGTGCTGAGAAGAAGGTATATTCTTTTGGGTTTGACCGAAAGGTTCTGCAGATGTCTGTTAGATCAATTTGATTCACGACATCTGTTCGTGTCATTACTTCTCTGTTTAGCTTTTATTTTTGTTGACCTGTCCATTGGTGAGAGTTGGGTATTAAAGTCTCGACTATTAATGTGTGGGGATCAATGTGCGGTTTAAGCTTTATCGATGTTTCTTTTACAAATGTGGGTGCCCTTGCATTTGGGGCATGGATGTTCAGGACTGAGATGTCATCTTGGTGGATTTTTCCTCTGATGAGTTTGAAGTGCCCTTCCTCGTCTTCTGACTCTTGCACTAGTCTCTCAGTAAGCCAGCATGATCTTCACAAGGAAGGACCCGACCTTGAATGCAGCGCCTCTGTGTGGTTAAGAACATAAAATTCCAGCCGTAAAAGATCATGTGGGCTAGCAGGCAGAGAATGAACCTGAGAGGATCTGAGGCTCTCTATAGTCAGGGGGAAACTGAGAGCTGAGTGTAGGAGTCCGACAAGAAAGTGTGAGTCATAGGGGCGGGAGGAAAGGAAGGTGTTTGAAGACAACTTGATAGACAGTAGTGCGCTGACTGTGGAGCCAGGAAGAGGAAGGGCGGAGAGCCTTGAGTCCGAGTATGGAGCGTGGGAAAAGAGAAATGGAGGCCCTCAGGGTTCAGCGTCCCCAATAATTCCATTAGTGAAGCAAGAAGAGCCGAGTAAGAAGTGAGAAGAGGTGGTGGGATCTTAGCTGCCCATGCACAAGGCAGAGAGTTGTATTTCTGATTCCGAGGTAGAGCCTGAGCCGGTGACTGAGTTCTAAGAGTCATGGCTAGAACCGTGGCCCTGTGTGCGATCACCATGGAAACAAATCCTTACTGGTTTAGTCCACCTTTACAAATGCAGACATTGGATTCGCATCATTTAGCATAGAGCAAGGAGAAGAGAGAGACTGGGGAAGAGCTCTGGAGAGACCAGCCACCCACGCCGCTTCTAAGAGTAGAAGAGGAAGAAACACCATAAACGAGGGAAATAGGCAGACTCCCATTTGCCCGTCTGGAAGCAATGAACTAAGCCTACCAAGCACAGACAGCTAAAGACTGAGGAAGTCAGAAAGAAAGCGTTTTGTAAAATGTAGGGGTAAAGGCTGCCTGAGAACTTATAACTAGAGCAGCGTGGATGACAAGGGGCGTTAATTGTGGGGGTCAGGGTGAGCAGGGAGAGGGTGCGTCATGTAAGTACACAAGAGTTGCCCTCGTGTAACCCGTGTTATAAGGTTTAAAATCACTTGAGGTAGTATGCACACATGGGAGAAAGACGAAAGGAGAAGCCAGAGATGTAAATTTAGAGGTTTGCGCATGCGCTTACACTGTGAGATTTTTTTTTCCTCCCTTCAGAAAAGGCCGTTCGTTAAAGATCTTTCCCACTCACTCCTAACTACTTCTTGTACTAGGTGCTACTAGGTACTAGGTGGCAGATATGTGGCGAGACGCAGTGCTTTCTCTCAAGGGCCGTACACAGGAGTGTGCGTCGGAGAGTGGGCCCAGTCGGTTGCCATGGGATAAATGCTGCACAGGTGACTACCACACAGAGGCGTGGTGTCTTGCCAAAGAGTTTCCAGTGCGTTAGTTTGATAACTCTTGGTTCAATTTTGGAGGATGGCCATACGTTGTCTGATTGACAGACCTTTTATTTGGGTCAAATGTCTAATATTTGCCCAACTTTTTAAATCCTGGGCCACTTTCCACTTGTTGGATGCAGAGATAAATGTTTCAGATATTTTAAGGTCTACCTGGGAATTATTGGTTGGATTGACTGAGACGTCTTTATAAGTTTCACTTGGATTTATGCTACATTTACCATTTTAAAAAAGAAATGGAAGGCAAGGCATAAATTAATGTAAGTTTTGTAGAATAGTTTGCTAAATATGATCTAGGAAATCTTTTTCATATTCCCCACCACACACTCATCGCTGTGTAGGAGTCATCAGTTGACACAGGCCAGGTTTGTGGGCCTGTGAGGATTCTTTACTCTGAGCTAAATCCTAAGCAGAGGGCTTGGAACATCAGGACAATTATCTGTTTTCTATATTAGCATGTAATTTACAAACTGAAGGGTCCTGTGACATTTTATGTTTTGTTCTGATCACTCCTCCCACACAACTCCATTAATTTGTCTCAAGGCCCTTTCCCAGGCCACCTCAGCTTGTAAAAATACAGAGCCCCAGAGCTGTGTTCCTGGTGTATCCAATAAGACTGTGTTTAGAAGGTTTGAGAACTGGCAGCTGACCCACCTCTCAAAGGATTCTTATATGCTCCAAAGTCAAAGACTGGGAAGAAGACCCTTTGCTGAACTCACATTCGGAAACTTTTTTCTGAGTGGAGAAGTCTTCCCAACAAACTTAAGTTTAAGAAACATTATATTTTACTTAAAAAGTCTCAGCCATCTATTTTTGTTCTTTTCATATTTATTTTGGAAATGTCCTCCTCAGTGTCAGAAGCATGAGCAGTAAGAAGATAGAAATGTCAACACACAGGAAATACGTCTAAGGAAACACTGTTCTCCAGCCCTGGCATGACATCCCAGAATACACCAGGGGAAGAAAGCCATATTATCTCGGGAAGATGACTCAAAGCAAGTACGATTGCTTCTTGCAGGTTACACTTAGACTGTTAAAACAGTAGGATACATGCTAAATCCTAAGTCAGCAGTTCTCAATCTGTGGGTCTTAACCCCTTTGGGGCTCAAATGACCCTTTCACAGGGGCTAACTAAGACCACCATAAAAAATCAGATGTTTGCATTATGGTTCATAACAGTAGCAAACTTATAGTTGTGAAGTACCAATGAAAATAATTTTATGGTTGGGGCTGACCACAACATGAGGAACTGTACTGAAGGGTCACAGCATTAGGAAGGTTGAGAACCACTATCCTAAGTGATTTCAAAGCATATTAACCTTACTATGAGGTCCAGCAAAAGTTCAGTCTCATTGAGTGCAACAGATATTTTAATAAAGTTGAATTACTACACTCTCTAGCCTTCACACATATGAATACAAACATCCACATACATATCTCCCAGGAACACACAAACCCCCAAAATATCAGCAACAACAGAAACCAAAGGCAACGAGGTGTTCTCTGTGTGTAGGTAGTTTCGATGTTTGCTAAATGATTGGTAGCTAACTTAATGCTACTCTTTTGAAGTATAAATCTTTAATAATCTAGTTTTGTAGTAGGTTTCCCCTCTAACAAGCCAATACAATAGTTCAGAAGTCGAAGATGTGACTGATACCACATAGATATTTTGAAGATTAAAACAAATTTCGTATGTAAGTGAGAGTGCTTGTATGAGCATGCACCAGGCTCATGCAGGTGCCTGTGGACTCCAGACAATGGCTTCCAATCTTGGGGCTGGAGGTGCAGAGGTTGTGCACTGTCCAATGCAGATGGTAGGAATAGAACTCTGGTCTTCTGCAATAGCTGGAAGTATGCTTAACCACCGAGATTTTTCTTCAGCCCACAACTTCATGCATTTGTACTACTTAGGTTGGGATTCTGTACACTAGGATATAGTTACCAAGTCCCTCCTTCTCCATAGTGAAATAGTCAGTGCCTCTGTAAGACAGGAGAACCGCTGGAAGAAGGCACATCGATTTCTGATCCAGTGTCAAAGACTTAGAAACAGAGCAGCAGCAATACCCAAGGATTTTCCCTCTCTGCTATGAAAATAGCTTTCTTTGGCCTTCACAAGAGGCACAAAAATATGTAAAAAGCACAAAAATATATAACATGTCTTGGTCTGCAATTGACTCAATAACCCCACTTGGCTAGGTGACTCAGCATGAGCAATGCAAGGGATACATCAGCTTCTAAAATATAACAAGTCATTTCTGTATTGTAGCCTGACTTAACATGTATCAATGTATAAGAGCTTTCTCTGACACTTAGTAAATAATCCATTTCTAGAATGCTCAGCATGTGAGCTACCTTGGGTTTGCCTGACAGATCTAATAATCTCCATTATAGAATTACTAAAAAAAAAAAAAAGGTGTTCACTGTGATATTATTGTGATCATTCTCACTCTTGGAAGTGTCCTGGTTAGAAGGACAAATTATAAATTCACCTCATTCCTCACAAAACTTTAAAGTAAGAGTCCATCCTTCCATCCTGCCAGCAAGTCACCGGCTCTTAGGTCACCTGCTACCACTAGCACATAGCCAAGTCAGGATGCAAGCATCAGTTCTGCTTGATGCAAACCCATATTCTTTTATTACCTTTTAACTTTTACATTGTTTTTTTTTTTTTTGTGTGTGTGTGTGTGTGTGTAGCTCATGTATAGCATGGCATTCCTGTGGTCGCTCTCCTTCTGTCATGTGCTTCCCAAGGATCAAGCTCTGCCCATCAGGCTTGGAGAACATCAATCCTGGCTCCAAGAATGTTGACTTGTTAAGCCATCTTACCAACCACAAACTTGAGTTCCTTTTGAACAATTTTTTAAAGACTTTAGAGTGTATAAATGTTTTTCCTTGGTGTGTGTATGTGCACCACATGCATACAGAACCTTTGGAGACCAGAAGAAGACATCAGATCCCATGCAACAGAAGTTTACAGAAGTTGTTGGATGCCATATGGGTTCTCGTCACTGAACCTGGATCTTCTAGACGAACTAGCCATGGCTGTTAACCACTGAAGCGTCTCTACAGCCTCTCACAAACTCACGCTCTCAACGAGCACCCTTCAAGTTCTACTATTCCTAGCAATTAAGGAAAAGTGACTTGTTTTTTGAAATGTCCATATCATCCTTATTTTTAAATGCAGATAACCTTCAATCTTAAGACACTGTCCTTATGCTAACTCAAACCTATCGTGTTGCAAGTCAAAGAGATTCCTTTGGCTTTGTCCCAGATGAGCCAGAGACCAGCTGGCCACAAAGATTTTATTTTTGTTCAAGGTATACTCATCCCTGAATACTCTGCAAATGGAAAACCTTGACCATGAAGGACAGAATGTGGAGGCTGCACAGGACAATGTGTCTTTGGCTTCTGTATGTCCTGTTGAAGGGCATGAGAGTTAACCAATACTGAGCCTTTAGTGGTGGAGTAAGCTGATGTTTTAGATAATAGGATCACTTCTTGAGCATCAACTCTTCTAGGAAGTAGCAGGACCTTTTTCTAGAGGATAGGGGCTCTGGAGCTGGAGATGCGGTCTACTGTTTAGCATATGTAGTGCTTTTACTGAGGACCTGACTTTATCATCATCTGCAACATAACTGCCTGGAACCCCAGCTCAAGAGGACCTGACACCCTCTTCTGGCTTCCACAGACACCTGCACTCACATGTGCACACCTCTCCTCCACGTGCACATGCACACAGTTAACAATTAAAATAAATAAACTTTAGCCGCAGGTGGTGGCACACACCTCTAGTCTCAGTACTCAGGAGGCAGAGGGAGCAGCTCTTTGTGAGTTTGAGACCAGCCTGGTATATATATAATGAGTTCCAGGACAGCTGAATCTACATAGAAAGACCCTGCTTCAAATAAATTTTAAAGGGGGTCCTGAAGAGCTTGGACTCATGGTCTGGAATTTTATGGTCAATGGGATGATTGAGAATTAAAAGTAACAAGAATAAATTAATTTAAAAAAAGATTTAAAAAAAGTATACCTGCTTGTTAAGATGGTGCTGTTGCTTGTTATAGAGGTAACATCTTAATCAACAGCAAAAAGAATAGATGCATGCAGTGTTTGCCTTTGCTCTTCATTGTCACAAAGAAATAAGCTAGACATTGAATTCAGACTTTCTAAGTACACACAATTCACTCATCATCTCACCTATATTATCAAACGTTAGAGTACTAATTTGACTAGGCCAGAAGTTTCCAAATTTGAATGCCTATTTGAAAGACCTCAACATCGTAAAATGCCAGCGTAGGTAATGTGATATCTGCCAATGCCTGTCATTTGGTCTTCAGATCATTTCAGAGTGTAACCACGTTACTAGTGTCTGATGCTGGCACTTGTGAGGAGCTAGAAGATCAATGCAGAGCTATGCCCTTTAAAATTTGCAAGGAGGGACTGGAGGGATGGCTCAGCAGTCTGGAAGGGCACCTACTCAATCATAAGGTCCAGAATTTGGATCCCAACACCCACATCTAGGGGCCCACAAGGGCCTATAAGTACAGTTATAAGGAATCTGATGATCTCTTCTAGTATCTGTGGGTACCCACAGGTGTGTGCATACCATACAGACAGCACATGCACTCGTGTGCACAACCCCCCCCCACATACACATACAAATCATTGATTGAAAATTGGCAATGAAAGCAAGTATCCAAAATCCATCTGAGATGTTCAGGGCATCCAGAGAATATACAATAAAATGTGGTAAGAATTGCTAAATTTTACAGTTTGAGTATATGATTTTTTGAGAGGATGAGGAAAGATTGTAGCAAAACAGAATAAGATTTCTGGAATGCCTTGCCTTTCCCTGAAGGGTAAAAGGTGGAATGCAGGCTTCCTTTCTGTTCAGACACTCAGTGCAGCATGGATATGAGCAGCCAGGTTGTCACTGAATTAGCCTTTTCCCATCAGGCTTCCTTCCAGGTCATGCTTCAGACTCAGGTGTGCGAGATAATTTGAGAAGTTTTCTTTCTCATTGACATCTGTGGCTACATGAGCACCGATTGGAACTTACATATACATGGAGGGATGGAAAGGTATCAACTTGAGACAAAGCAGATGCCCTGAATCCCAGGGCACTGAGGAACTGGTGTTTTCCTCTAAGCCTGTGATGGGTAACCATGGAGTTAGGCTGTTCTGGAAGGTGGCTGATGCCTGGCACTCTGAATATGTCTCCCCTCAAGAGTGCCCCAAAAGTCAAAGGTACATTAGCATTGGGTCTCTGACTCCTGTCCTCAACCCTAAGGAACATTTAGACTTGGATATATTTATGGAACAGCAAAATGAATCCATTACCCAAGAGCATCACAAGACAAAATATTTCCGTCCAAGGGCTCACATAAAGCCTAAATAAATTTGCTCTAAAAATGGATGCATTATAAATTGAGGACAGTTGCCCTGTGGCCGCAACCAGAGGCAGCACTGATATTTGGATGGATTTGTATGTCCAATGGCATTTGTCATTATGCATGCCACCACGTTAGATATTAATGTTGCCTAGGAAAGCATCATTGAATGGAATTTGAAGAGATCCCAGGGCTTTCCACTAAATTGCCTGCAGGTCATGTAGGATTGACAGGGCTAGTCATCACATGTCTGTTTTTGTCCTTATATTCCCTGGAAATGATATCAGAGCAGAGTTCAGAGCTCCTTAACAGTACACAGATGCTGTGACACAAGCAGACATTCACCAGTGGGCACACTGGATCCAGATGAGACCACATGGCTCTGGATTCTGTGTCGCTGGGCAGTGCAGTCGTCATGTCTTTTCTTTCTTCTGTTTTTTTTTTTTTTTTTCTCTTTCAGACTTTCCTACCAAAACTTGAAAGACCCTAGATTTCTCATAATTATGGGGATTTGGAGAAGTGACTGTTGGATGGCTTATCTGAACACATCTTACTTAACTAAGGGGTCATCACTCCATAGCCAAAGTCGGCCTTGTATGCATGCCTGCTTCATTCTTGCACTGTATGTCATGCCTGAATCTACAATGACTCTGCATGTCGACTCTCTTAGTTAGACTGGTTGTCTTGACTAGTCAGAGACAGTGTTTTTCTCTGAGTTGTAACATCTTAGCATACATTTCATACCATGATGACTGTTAGTGAAAATTTTTTTAGAATTGTAATGTCTCATGTTTGCCAAGGAAGTAAATACTGAGATGTGTTAAAAGTTAGTTCACACAAGACACACCCACTTGTAAGTTGACCGGCCTGGCCATCCAAACCCAAGGGACCAACTTACAGTCCAGGGCTATATCTATCATCTTTTGGTGGTGACATTAGATGGTGAAGCTGGGATGATTCCTTATATGACAGCAAACTTTTTCACGGCTTGCTACTGACAGCTAAGATCTATCTTTTCACTGTATGGTTCAAGTGGAAAATATAGGTTTGATTTGTCTGCAGCAGAGTCACAATTCATACAGTTCCCAGACAAATTTAGCTTAGGCTAGGAGATTCCTCCCACCCCTAGATTGCTTCATTTAAGAGAGAGAATTCTCAGTGTGAAATTTAACAGAGAAATGTTATATGAATAATCATAAAAATGGTTTATATGTGTTCATGGCTATAATAAAATGCGCACTTGCTGTCACATACAGAAAGACTGTAAAAAAAAAAAAAAAAGACTGTAACCATATTAGTTGTCATGTTCATAATCCACATGGTTACTAAATTTAAGATTAAAGGCCAACAATGAAGGTTAATATTATTGAGAAACTGGCCCAGTTATGCTAAGAGCTGATAAGGCTGAGGCATTTGAAATGTACCTCATGTTTTTGTTTACAATAATTTGGTGGGTATGTTAGTAGATGTAGAACATGCATATGTTTATGTATAAATATTTACCACCCACAAATGAACCAGAATATTAGTACACCTTAATTCAAAAATATTGAAATAGATGTATAAGTGTGAGCAATTTAAGTAATATCTTTGATTGTCTGAAATATCTGTGTAGTACAGACAATTGTACTAAATTGTAGCTGAGGATTTCTGCCTTCCTGTCTACATCTCAAATAAGCAATTTTTCTAAGACATGTATATATATGCACACATATTCATCCTAGCTAGGAGAAAAGTCATGATGATAAAATAGAAATCTGTAATTAATTTTAAATATTGAGCATCTCATAAATCAAGACCGTGCATAATTCTAGGAGAAAGCATTAAGAGGAATGACTTTTAAGCTGCTGTTTTATTACAATGAAAGGAGGTAGGGAATGGGGAAACTGAACCCACGGCATCTAAAATGCTGTGATAATGGAGATAAGGACATTTGGCCAAAGCACAGAATAACACGCCACTGGAATCTCAGACTAAGGACATCTAGATACACCTAGAGAATGCTGAGCAAAAATTTGGATCAGGGATGATGTGATATCGGCAGCAGTTACATGCAGCAGGGAAGCAGAGTCCTGGGTGGAGAGGATGCTTTGGGCCTTAAGGATCCAGAGGCTGCAAATGCCTAGTCAGTAGTGGATGCTCCCTCTCCCATCCTGGCACACCTCATGCTGGTCCCCGTGATTAGATATTATCCATTGCATAATATAGCAGTGAGCCTGAGATATGGACCAGGTGTAGTGGCTTCTAATACCAGTTCTGGAGAGACAGAGGCATGTAGTTTTACCAGGTCTTGTTGGCTAGCCAGCACAGAAAAATGAGCATGTTCCAGGCAAGGAGAGGTTGTCTCAAAAACAAGACATAGAACACATAAGGAGTGACCCCCAAGCCTGTTCTCTGGCCTCCACATGCTCGTGCATCCCTACCTTACTCACCCACCCACACACACAAGAATGCAGCAAATGGATGATAGAACAAGCCTGGATTTGGTGTTTACAATGCTTAGAATGCTCTGTGGTCAAAATCAGATGTCTCCCATCTTGATCCAACTCAGTAACTACTGTGTGATGATGCCTTAAGTGGGTTTGGGAGATGAAGAATGGGGGGCGGTTGGCGATGGTGTTTCTGGGATAAGGGATCTTGAGACTTCCGCTGTGTATGTTGACATACTGATAAAGTTGGGGGCTCGAGGAGTGAGAAGCTCATTGAGTCTGCACGTTCACCACACAGGACACCCCTGAGTGCTTCAAAGGCCTGGTGCAGTGTTTCTCAACCTGTCAGTTGCCACCTCAACAAAGGCCACTTGTCAGATGCTCTGCATATTCGATATTTACATTATGATTCATAACAATAGTAAAATTAGAGTTATGAAGAAACATAACTTTATGGCTGGGGCTCACCACAACACGAGGGACTGCATCAGAGGGTCACAGCGTTAGGAAGGTTGAGAACCATAGGCCTAGTGAGAAAGAGACATCAACCCATGCCTTCCTATGAAGCAAACCACAGTGAGTTCCTTTGGGTGAAGGAGATAGACTGAGGAAGATCTTGCTTCTTATTCTTGGAGAACTTTAAAGAGAGAGGCAAAGCATGCAATGGGGCTCAGGTATATATTTTATCTAAATTGGGAGCATGAGACTATGGTGAAACATTTGAGCAATAGCTGATGAACTGGAGAGAGTCTTAGGTAGTTCTTATCACTGGTTTGATTCCCTTTCCTCAACCTCTCTAACATAGTCGGAAGAATGACAGTCAAGCGCTCATCCGAGAGCATTGAAGAGATGCAGTGCAGTATCTTTCTCCTCCAAATATTGCTTCCCGACTTAGTTTACTTTTTAATTGCCGTAATAAAGGCCATGACCCAAAGCAACTTGAGAGGGAAAGTGTTTATTTCGTCTTATAGTTATAATCCATCATGAAGGGAGGTCAGGGCAAAAATTTAAGGTGGGAATCTAGAGGCAGGTGCTAAAGCAGGGGCCGTGGAGGTATGCTGCTCACTGGCTTGCTCTCCATAGCTCACTAAACCTGCTTTTGTATATGCACCCTAGAATCACTGTACCAAGGGTGGCACCACCCGCGGTGGCCTGAGTCCTCTTTTATCAATCGCCAATCAAGACAGTATCTTACATACTTGTCTACAGTCCAGTCTGATGGAGGCATATTTTTTTCAGTTGAGGTATCAGATAGGCTCAACCTTAGTGTTCCACATGACTGCTGACTTAGACAACTCTCCTTGCTGTTGTTTCTCCCACAGCCCATGTGAAAGTGCAATTTTATAGGTCCTCTTCATTGCCAGCCATCCTTGCTTTCACTGAGACAAAGCAGACACTCCAAGGGAAGGTAGAAAGCTCTGAATCTGTGTGACCCACCTAAGTGATGAAGATGTGGAGGTCTGAGGCCCTAAGGGCTACCACTCCTTGCTATGGCAAGGTAATGGCATGGTTCAGGCTCCCCAGGTTCTGGCTGCCTCTGCCTCCTTACTGGTGTACATGCTTGTGGCAGTGTTGGCTTAGCTGCCTGCTGCTGGTGTTCTTCTCTCACCCTCTAGCCTGCTCAGTTCTGTAAGTCTCTGTCTGTTTTCTTTGGTTGAGGTGCTCGGAATCAAATGAAGGCTTTCTGGTTTGATCATTTATTGTTTGCGGTGTTGCTTGACAGATTGGATAGAAACGTTTGTGAATTAAGTTTCACGATAAAAAACAGATACAAGCTGCAGTAGTAGAGAGACTTAATAACATACAGGAGATCATGTTAAATAGAATGCATTGTATAGTCTTTTTTCATAAAGTGAATTTCTATTTACGTTTTTCCCGTGGACTTTATTGCAATATCTGAGTTTGATACCATTGTAATAAAATAAGACCAAAGAAGCAAATCTTTACAAATTACATTTTAGAAGGAAAAAAACACTCATGACATTTTAATAAACAGAGGAAAGTTGCTGAAAGGCAGCATTTGGAACTCTCTGGGTACATATTACTTTTTCTGTTTTAAAAACTTTACAGCTTATACTTAAAACTGAGCAGTGAAATCTCTCTGTTATCCCAGCTTTCTGTGGGCACATGGAGAGGGCACAACCTCCGAGAACTTTACCATTTTGCCCCATTTCATGCACGGACTAGGGGCTCACTTTCATCTTAGCATGTTCTCAGGTGGTTTAATGGTTAAGGTGTTAGCTTTAATTGTCAACCTGACCCAATGTAGAATCACCTTGGAAGAGAGTGTTGATGAAGCATTGTCTAGATTCGCTTGACCTGTGGGTATGCCTGTAAGGAATTTCCTGTCAGGTTAATTGACATGAGAGGATCACCCACTGTGGCCACCGACAATGCCTAGGCTGGGGTTTCTGAACTGTGTCAGGGTAGAGCAAGGAGCTGAGACTAACCCCATGTGTATTCTTCTCTCTGCTCTTAACTATGGGTGTATTGTGTGTAGCTGTTTCAAATTCCTTCCACCTCTACTGCCCCACAACCATGGACTATATAGCCTGGAACTGTGGGCCAAATCAATCCTTCCTCCCTCCACTAAGTTGCTTTAGTCAGGGCATTTTATCAATGGGAAATGAAACTGGAAACAACAAAGATGTCAGGTCTCTAAATCTTGGTTTATTTGTGTGTAATGTCTTACCTCTGCCTTCAAGCATTATGTGAGAGCTTATATGACTTTCTAGCAGACACACCAAGAGCAGAACGCAATATATGATTCTTTCCTCTAAATGGTGCCCTGGATTCTACAGAATTCCAGGAATGGAATTGAATGTCATTATTTTCTGAGAAATTGTGGTTTTTTTGGTCTTGCTTAAGGTTTAGCAATCTTAAGGAAATTAGTCCATCATTTAAATTAAAGACTTTTTAAATCATAGGCCTGAATCTTGGTCTTTGAGTGTACCTATAAATCAATGCCAAAACAATTTCTTTTTTATAATTTTCTTGGACATGTGCCGTGCCAATGTGAAGTAAGAATGTGGTCCAGAAGTGATAGATTAGTTACTCAACAGCAGCCGATCACTCTGACAGCCTCACTGACATGTAGACTGCCTTCAGAGGGTAGAACATAAATTGATCAGTATAAATGTCTGAGTAGTCAAGTCTTTAATATGGCACCAGCCAAACCTAACATACCAGATTTTCCACGAAACCGCAATTGATGCTTTTGTCTTCTTCATGGTCAGCTTACTGCCCCTTATCATCTTTATATAT
Source organism: Acomys percivali (assembly GCA_907169655.1). Classification (NCBI taxonomy): domain Eukaryota; kingdom Metazoa; phylum Chordata; class Mammalia; order Rodentia; family Muridae; genus Acomys; species Acomys percivali. The sequence goes on from OU015755.1 coordinate 44,982,695, forward strand.
GTTGAATTTCTTTCCCTACATATGATTTCTCTAGTTGCACCTGTTACATAACTAACCATAACAATCAACAAAATATTAAAAATGATTTCAGGTGCTAAATTAGAAAATGGCATTTTAAAATGTGCTTACAGTATGTGTTTAAGTGGCTACATGTGTTCCTTATATAATGAAGAGATCTTTTTAAAATCTGCATTCTGAGTACGTGCCTGTTTTTTGTGGTACCTGAATCTCTCTTTTTCATGTCTGAGGATTCCTTGCAGCTGAAAAATTCCCTAGGACTCTCAAGGGTCATCCTATGCAATGGAGCATCGATGGCTGAGAGATCTGCTCAATCTAAGCCTTGAACTTCCCAGTTTCCAGCCGCCCTTAGTGCTGTCCCATTGCTACCTCTTCTGTGGGAAACTCCTCCTTCCCTTTGTGGGAAATAATCCTGTTTTCAGAGGACTGCATCAGACCTTACTTCATGATGAGGGATGGATTAGTCCAGCACTTTAGAGTCACTGTGCACAGTTGCTAAGAGCAGATTCAAATCAAAGTGAGCAGCAGGCAGGGGTTCAGAGTTTAGATGCTCTACCTGTCATCTCAAAGCCTTCATTTTCCTAACAGTAAAAGCAGAGCAAAGTGAGTTTTTTTGGAGAATATTTTAAGCCAATTGATGTATGTGAGTGTCTAAGGTGAAGGGTGATTTTTATCTTTGGTGATATTACTGCCCTGAAAAAAATGGCTTGTCTCTGGTTCCTGCCTTTCACATACCTGAAGTAATCCACTTGTGGAAATACCTGCCCAACTACTTGCTATTTGCAAAGCCCTCTTTCAGAATCAACACCACAAGAAACCCTCCAATCCACTACCAAGAAGGGAGGCTCCCACATTTCTTCCATACCATTTACCATTTTTCTTAAATGCTTTTTCAAAAATGTTTTGCTTAAGTTTTTAAAGTTTAAGAGTCACCAAAATATTAAGCTGTAGGTACTCTAGGAGACAGCCATTTATTTTTTTCTACCTTGAGAAACTTAGGAAATTGGACATAGAATGCTCATATTATTTTAATCTCTGACACTGATACACCAGTAAATTAGATTTCTGCTTATATGTTCATGAAATTTTTTGCTAATACTGGACAAAGTGCAGCAATTTTCTGGCTTAATGAATTTTATTTTTCCACACTGACAACTTTAATGAAAACATCAGACTAACAGATGTGCCTCTCTTTGAAAAGTAGAAAACAGAACATGAATTTAGTGATACTAATTTGGTAATAATAATTCTCAGATATTGCACTTTGAATATACTGGCCAAGTTATATTAATTTATTAATTGACTTTTATATATTCTTTTCCATTGTAAAGTTATAATTTAGTTCTTATGTGTGTCAAGTCAATTTGGAAATATATATATATACAAGGTGCACATCTTATTGTATAGGAATATCATAGCACAAACATGCTCTCCTTAGCTCCAGTGGGAGCTGTAGCTGACAATAGTCCCTTCTGTCAGGAAGGAGGTAAACCAAAACGCTTGGACTCTTTTCCATGCCTTATTGGCAGCTGGCTATAGAGGAAAGTCTCACATCGTTAAAAAAGAGAGGGGTATGGACGGCAGTAAATGTCAAAGTTTTTAGTCTCTTTTTCCCCTTCAGACATAAAACACAATCACAAAGGGTAACCCTCTGCTCTAATCAATTCTTTCCTCTTCTGAAACGTCAGTGTCATCCCTGCCTTCTTCAGAACCGCTTAGCTACACCCAACCAGCACTACTCAGCCGCATGCTCTTGTGCATGACACAATTCCAAGTCCTTAGGATTCCCAGCCATTCAGAAGGAAAGCATGACAGGCATAGTTGTGTCTTTCTTGATTTTGCATTTTCCAACATTGTCTTGTGGATATCAGAAAGCTTATTTTCCAGAGAGTGAGCCGCTGACAGTCATGGCAGCGGGCTTAGCAGCAGACGGGCAGGCATGGCGGGAGCAGTACCTGAGAGCTCATGGGATTCCACCTCCATCAACAAGGCCACGCCTCCTAATCCTTCCCAAACAGTTCAACCGACTGGGGTGCCAAGCATTCAAATAAATGAGCCTATGGGGGTCATTCTCACTCAAATCAGAAGAAAAAAAGTAAGGTAAGTTTCAATGACTCTACAGCGAGGGTTCTGACCTTGGAGACAATGTGTCCCTATGTGTTTATTGACCTGACACACAAAACTGTTTACATGTAGCATGTACAACATGATTTTATTCAGTATAGACCACAGTCCAATCCATAGATTCCATACCCCTGAATTCAAATTACCATAGCTGCAAATATTTAGGGGGGAAATATATAATAATTGCAAATATTTGAGAGGAAAATAAGAAACTGCATCTATACAAACATCTTCACACTCCTTCTCCTCACTATTCCATAAGCAATACAATACGATGCCTGGTGTTGTATCATTTGCATTGTGTGAGGTGTAGTAAGTCAACCACAGGTGTTTTAAAATAAAGTGCACACACATCAGGTGAGCATGGGTTCTACAAAACTCTGAGCCATAGACAAATGAAGACTTTGGTGTTGTTAGTGACCCTGAAATGACCCCTGGCTCTGGGTATATGCTGAAGACAGAACTGCTTATGTGCAGCGCATGTAATTACATCTGGCCAGGAAAACAGTACACTTTGCCTGGCATAGTTGTAATTTTTGTCAAGAAACCATGTACCCCTTAGCCTATGCTACTTTAAAAACATATATATGATTTGCTATAGTCAAGCTATAAAACAAATTTATTGAGCTTATTTTGTATTCTTTGGCCACAAATGTCCTGACGTTTTCCGTCAGTGTTCCCAACCCTTGGTGACCACCATCTTATTCTCTAGTTCTAAGTTTAGAGACCGAGACCATACATTCCATGTCTGAGTGACAATGTGCGACCTTTGTGTCAGGCTTACTTTTTACAAAGAGGGTCACGCAAGTGGTGGCCCAGGACAGCATTTCAATCAGGAGCACCAATTAGATTTACCAGCAGGTGGCAGGCTGGAGCCATGAGAAAAGGTTAGGCTTACACCATCCTTCAAGGAGGCAAGCACACCACCGGGATCATATGTTAAGGTCTCAAAAGGAACATGCGTATAGGTCTTCTGTTATATAGAAGCCTTGAAATAATGCTATGTTCATAATCCATTGATATTATAATCAGACCTCTTTTGTTGGAAAAAAAAAAAACCTTTTAACTCAGGAAAGGCAGCCTGCCGTAATGCAGTGAACTAACTTTTGCCTTCAGCCAGGCTTGGTTTGAACATGAGGGAGATGTATGACATGTTGTATGAAGTGAACGTCTTGATGTCTACAAGCTTTGCTTTCATTAGTGAACCGGGTGAGTGAAGGGTGGTCCCTGCCTCACGGTGCTATAGAGATGGCTTTAGAAGATGACATGCTACCCACAGGCTACAGGGAGAGAGGGAAAAGGAGACAGAGAGACAGATATTGACTGGGCCTTAACTACTGCTCCAGGGCTCTGTCTCCCTGCCTGCCTGCCTGCCTGCCTGATTCCAGTTTCTGCACCCTGATGGTTATAAACTCACTCTGAAACTGTAGGCAGAGCCCCAATTAAATACTTTCTTTTATTAAAAAATATATAATAAGATGTCATGGACTGATCTGGCTCACAGGCATTGCCATGTGGTAAAGGTGATCATAGTGTCACCCATCATTAACTCTTACTACAAATCCTAGGTAAGGATGTGCATCCAAAAAACTGAAACAACTACCGCAGTAACCCTGCTGAGGGTGGATTCATGGCCCCTTATCACAGGAAGGCCCTAAAGAGCTGAGGAGTAGAAGGCTCAGGAGGGACCGGTGCTCACTGAGGCCATTGGTTGAAGCTTATAGCCCACAAACCTAAAATGGCAAAGAAATTGTGGGAGCTGAGTGCTTCACTCAGGGCTGGAAATAAAATAGGACAGATGATTTTATATCCAGAGACATAATTTAGGGTCTAAGCAGAGGGAGAGGGTTTCTCTGTGTCTGTCTGGCACATATGTCCCAGTGGCACGATTTGGGCAAGACCCTGTCTGCAGGATCTACAAATCCAAAACAGGTTCATCTGTAGAGAGATGCTGTCTTGAGCCAGAGTATATAGCTTGGAGATTTGGACATCTGACCTTGGTTGAATATAACCCGGGTTACAGTTTGAGGTGAGAACCAGCATGTCATGGGTTAGAAGAAGCACTGAAAACCCTTGAAGGTAAGGCTGTCTGTTTCCACTGCCAGAACAGCTTATCAAGGGACTTTTAAATCAAACATCCTGGTCAAAGGGCTTCTACCACACACCACAATTTTGCAAGGGAGTTACTAGGAATGGTCAGTGTGACTGCTTTGTCTCCCTAAGCCCCAAGACTCCGTGGAGCTGGTATTCTAAAGGCTTTTTTTTTCATTTAATATGGATAAGTATTTTGTCTGTATGTATAGAAGTGCAATGATTGCATGCCTGCTGCCGACGGGGGCCAGAGGAGGGCAGCAGATGCCCCTGGAATTAGAGCTACACGCGGTTTGTGAACCACCGTGGGCTGCAAGGAATTGAACCTAGGTTCATTGGAAGAGCAGCCAGGGCTTTTAGCAGTGGTGCCATCTCTCCAGCACAGAAGGAAGTTTAAATTTAAGAGTGTCACCCAGCCAAAGAGTGTGGATTTTAGGGAGCTCCTCCTGTGAAGTGTTGGTGAAAAGTACGTCAAAATGGCCTCCTTTTCCAAGTGCTTGCTTCTCATTCTCCGAGGTCATGTACTACAGCTGAGCAGGCTAGGTGGTCCTGCAGTCCTGCTCACATGTAACACAGAGATCTCTAAATCCATATCAAAGAAGAAACAGCCCCACTCTCATCTAATCCTAAACTCCGTCACCCCTGGCTAAGACTGTACCTTCACAGTTAAAGGCCATCTATAAGATGCCACATGGAAAAAAGGAAATTCTGGAGACTTGGTGAGAATTGCATCTCAGCAAACCATCTTTGCCCTTTGGCACAGACAGGAGCTGCTGTCTCTGGAGGGATGTTGTCCATGGCTTAAAGCCATGCTGCCAACCAGAATCAGCCATGCTCACAACACGCTGAGATGCTTTCTGAGTTGCTTTGATTTCTGTGAAGGGATCTTCTTGCCAAAGACGTTCTTCTCAATTTCAGAAACACACTAGTCCTTAACAACATAGCTGTCATAGCATAGTCAGCAAGATCTGTATATGCGAGGCTTTGTAAACCTCATCAGCATTCGGTCGTGTCTTGGCAATATTTACAAACAGTCTCTGGGTTTGCGTGTGTGTGTGTGTGTGTGTGTGTGTGTGTGTGTGTGTGTGTGTGTGTATGTGTGTGTGTGTGCTTGCATGTTCATGTGTATGGTGGCTACAGGTCAATGGTGTGAGTATTCCTCTATCTCTGTCTACCTTATTGATTTTAAGTAGTCTCTCACCGAACCTGGAATTCATGCATTTTGCTAGCCTGATTAGCCAAGAACCTCCAGGGTCCTCCTGCCTCTGCCTCCCCAGTGCAGGGCCGGGGGACAAAACTCAGGTCCTCATGCCTATGCAGGAAGCTCCTCACTGATGAAGGCATCTCCCCAACTGGTCTCTGGTCTTTCAGATGCTGAGATGACTTTGTGTTTTGCTCCATAGATGTCTTTTAGGTAAGAAAACAGAACTGTACAAAAAGGTAATGTTAATGAGATAAGCTTTCTTCTTGGAGTCTGCTAATGAGCCACAGATGATTTATATTTATAATGGCTTGGAAATACCTGCACCTTATGATCACAGGCACCACAGCACAAGATAAACTGATTTATTATATGCAGTGTGACACATACAGGAAGTGGGCATCTTATTATAAGGAAGTCCTAGGTCCTAGCAAAGACTCATGAGATTTTTTTTGAGATTATCAACCCACCATCAATCATTCCTCCATACCTCCACTCCCTTCTCCTTAGCCCGAGCTAATTTGAAAACAAACTGAAATTATTAGATCACTAGAAAATACTTCAGTGTGCGCTTTAAAATATGTCATCATTTAATGCAACCTTCTAAACAATTGCTTCATAATCATCAATAATTCTATAGTCCTTAAATAGGGAGGATCATTTCTAGGATCTCGTCATGATGGCCCCACTCCCTTAATGAGATTTCAGATCACTTCTGTGACATGTTTTCTAATTGTACTTTTATCTTGTTGCTCCCTCGCCTCTTATTTATATACTTTCCCCAGCCCCTGTGGCTGCCCATCTCTGTTTCTCATCTCTTTTGTCTTTCCTGAAGTGTTTTTGAAGGACCTTGAAGGGTCACGTGCTATATAAAGTCCCCACATTTGGGGTTTGGGGCTTTGCTAAACAGACTCCAACAGAGTTCATACATCCTGTTGGCTAACTTTTCTGTGACTCAAGTGATGGACTCAGTCAGTGGGTTGAACTCAACTTCAATGTACTTTGACTGCACTACAGGTAACTCTGTGCTCTAGTCAGAAGACACGTGATGTCTAGACACTCCTCTTCCTTGTGATGTCATCATCCATCAGCGCTCAGAGTGACCAGATTTCATGCCAACATGTCCTCAGAGCCTTGACATCTGAATTTTTATAGTATAATCCCTAGGAAAAGATTGAAGGAAGCATCTGCTTTGGCATCTGTATATTTAAAGCTTGTTCTGTTTTTAATCCATTGAAGTCAGGTCATATGAGGTCAGAGCCATGTTTTCTTTGAATGACTATATTAGTGCTGAAATTTCCTTGCCTTTGGGCATAAAAATTGTCAAAAATCTGAAGACTTTGTCCCTCCCCCTTATCAACAACTCAGTCTTTTCTCTAGATGTCTAGACGATTAGAAAGACTCCTGGTACTGCTTTGACAGTCCCGGGAATGCAGTGTGCTCTCTTGCAAAGCCTTTCAAATACTTTGTGGGGTATTTTGTTTATTTGTTTTACATTTCAGTAAACTTCCCCCCAAAATGTCAATATTTCCTTCTTCTTTAAGAGTTTCCATTTGTAAAGTTTCTTTTGTCTGAATTACAGAGCTATAATTTTATTATAAATTGTTTTAAATATTTTTTTATTTTCCCTTTAAATATGCTATTTAATTTCTTTTAAAGTACTTTTATTTTTGTAAGCTCTATCCTGAATCAAAGTTACTTTTATTTATAATTCTTTTTTGAATTCTGCCACTTTCTAGTCTTTTGAGTTTATTTATTATATTTTATTTTTCATTTTTAAAGAAATTTAATCTATATTTGAAAGAGTAGGTACAGTCTCGTAAAACTCTTTCCTGTGAGCTTGTCTTTATGTGTGTTTTGTGTGTGTGTGTGTGTGTGTGTGTGTGTGTGTGTGTGATGTTACTGCACTCCTTTTATTCCTGTTAATAACTTTGAGTGCAATTTGAACACATTCTTCTATCTATCTATGTATGTATCAATCATCTATCATTTACCTATCATATCTATCATCTATCTGCCTGTCTTTTTATATATCTATGTATGTATATATATCTAATTTAAACAAAATATATAAATTTAAACTATACAGAGAGAGCTATGAACACACACACACACACACACACACACACACACACACACACACACACACCTCCATTCAGAACTGGATGTCTTCTTTGATGCAATTTGGGAGATTGGCAAGCACAGTGTCTGTGTCCCATAAACTGGTTTGTTAAACCTATCAGAAATAAACTATTTAGAATGCAGGCTCTTCTCCGAACTTCCTGCTTTTCCTTTAGTAGTGGCTGCAGCCAGCATGGCTGCTTTTACATTGATAAGAGTTATCTGGCTGCCACTGATGAGACTAAGACAGAAGCAGAAGAAAAGCTAGCACTTACAATTCACAAAGAAGCTGGTACGGTGATGGAATTCCACAAACGGTCAACATTAGAATCACGCAACAGAGGGGCCTTAGTGCAGCCAATCAAGACAGGAGCCTCTGGCTACTTGAGAAGGTGCTGACCATCCGACCTACATCCCAAGACCCCTGTCCCTGGCCTTTGAAATAATGAGGCACAAGCTCTTTTGCTGCTCCAGCTGCAGTGTTGGTGACAAAAAGCAGTCCTGCGGCAGAGAATGCCCATTTTACTCAGAAGCCCACTGAGCAAAACAACGCAAACTGTGGAAGATACGCTACCAGCAATGGTCCCCCCGTCAAACAAAATTCCTCAGGAGGACAGAGAACCTACTGAGGAAATATGTTTGTTCAAATTCTTTACGCCTGATCCCTCTGGGACCCAGACTTGGGATTGTATCTCAGATGACCCAAATGAGATTACCCTAACTGATGAGGAAGAGCCACGGTGAGCTGAGTCAGCACAGCTGGAGATGTACTAGGCCTTCTCCATTCATCTGAGCCCCCTGCTCAGGTGTGCCCTTTACCTATAGGTCTCCGTCCCATTGACCCACTGAAATACAGGGGGATCTTCAAGAAAAGGATCTTGGATTTCCAAGCCGCTGGCCCCTGAGTTTTATCCCACTTAACATGATATCCTTTCTCTTTGAGGTGAATAATTTTCCGAGTATTTGTCACCTTTAAAATGTATTTGTTCATCAATAGGCTTTAGGTTATTTCAAGCTGTGGCCATGAATGAACATAACACTGTGTTTATGTCTTGACATCTAGATTTCATTTTTTTATACATACCCAGAAATTGGATTTCTGGGCCACAGTTAATTCTGACTTTAATTTTTGATGGCCTTTGCTGCTGGATGTCATCACAGCTGCACAGTTTTACATTTCTATCAACAGTGTGGTGAAGTTCTGGCTTCATCACATTTTTGTCAGCCCTTTGTTTTGGTTAATTTATTTGGGGAGTTATTTTTAATATGCACAAGTTTATATTTTCTTGTTTTGGTTTTCTGTTTACTTTTGTTATCAGTTTAAAATTTTGTTTGTTTGTGTGAGATTAGGTCTCACTGTTTAGACATGCCTAGCCTGAAGCTTCTTATGTAGACCAGGCTGGTCTCAGATTCATAGACATAGACTTGCTTCTGTTTCCTGAGTGTCAGGATTAAAGATACACACCACCCCATCTGACCCGCTGTTCTGATTTTCACTTCTCTACCAACAAATCATATCCAGCATAATTTCATATGACTGTTGGCTATTTGTGTATCTTTGCAGAAATATCCATTCAAATCCCTTGCCAACTTTATTTGATTATTATAGTTTTTATGTTGTATTTACAGATGTTCTTATATGTTTTCTAGACACTGATTAGTATTATAAAATGTGTCTATGGAAGAGTAAAGAGTATATTTAAAAAAGCAAAACTTAGTGCCCAACACCAATCACAGTTGCACACTTTATTCTTCAAAGAAAGAAAAGAAGTCATTGTTCATTTTGGAAGAAAGGAAAACCCAGGAACTATTTATCTTTCATTTTGCTGAAATTTTACTTGAGGCATTGATTCCTTTCCTTCCTGAACAAAATAGCCCAGTTTATAGATGAGGCTTCCTTACAAGCATGTTAAATGCTCACTGCAGGGACAGCTCATAAGCAAATCCAAGAACATTAAGACTATAGATTTTTTCTCTCTCCAGGAGTAGTTCTGAAAATGACACAAAACAAAACGCAAGGCTCCTGATAGCTAAGGCATCCAAGACAGGCTCTACATGAACTTCTCCATTCTTGGGGCCATCAAGAGCTCTGGTGTCAACCTAGAGTGCTCTCCTTCAACTCCCAGGCTCCTTAAATCCATGCATCATTGCATCGGGAGCATTGTAACAGCTGGGAAGATCGTCTTACCCTTCGCTTAAAAATTAACCAGATTTGACTTTTCAGGTTGGTTTGTTTCACCATCACTTGTTACACTTGAAGGCTTTGATCTCTTCCAGCAGCAAGGGGTATCATTCTGAGTCAGTTTGGGGGGCTTGAGGCCATCACCGGAAGAGCTAGCGCATGTACTTAACACAACCGAAGTATTTTCGGATGGGGAACACCCCGACACCCAAGATTCAGCAGGCTCACAGCCAGAGATGGCAGGAAAGGACCTGCAAAACTTGACCTTCTCTCCTAGGACCAGTCTTCCTTCCTCACATCACACCTTTTGGCTCCAAGCCCAGAACAGAAGCACAGCTTATCTTGCAGAAGACGAAGACGGAGACCAGTGGCGGTTTCTTGGGGGTGGGGGGTGGGGTCAGGAAAGAGGCCAGGCATTACTGTTGAAGAAGAGAGCTTCTCGGGTAAATTTGAGAGCTAAGAGGCAATTCTCTCAAGGGAAGAACTTAAGGGGGATGTTGACCTTAAAAGAGATCACAACAAAGCCATTCAAACATCCCCGCTATTTCTGTGTGCATCACCGACCGGATCCTTCCGAAGAATGCAGAGCAGGAAGTGATTATGGCCAAGGCTAAGGATTAAATCTTACACTGTCCTGTGCTCAAGGCACTGCCGTGCAGCAGGTGAGAAAGCTGCATCGTAATTAGACTGCGCAGAAATTAGGTTGAAGAATCCGTGTGTGATGTAAGTTTGATATATCTCGGCTCTTATTGGGTCGGGGGAGCAGGAGGATCTCTTCAAATTTGTCAGCACCAGTAACTAAGGCACAGATAGAGTCTGAAGGCATGTGCACGTATTCACTTCATTGCCATGTTTTGACTCCACCCAAAGGCTGACCAATTACTTTCAAGTGCCTCTGCGTGATTTAGAAGGCTAAAGTCTGAGAAGAAAAACAAAAACTTTAAAGAGTACAAGTAAAGTTTTTATTAGTTTGATGAGACTAGATTAGTTAGAATAGAAAACTAAATTGTATGGTTTTCAGAAATGTACAATAAAATAAAATCTTGGGTTATTTTAATTTTTTAGTAACAAAGAGAAGAACTGAGTATAACTGACCTAGCTGGGAATAAAAAGGATTTTGCTTCTGTTTTTGTTTTTGTCATGGAAATGTGAAATTCGTACTTGAAAAATCCACAGCTAGCCTAAAAGTCTCTGGTACTTTCAAACTCAGGAAACTGAGGCAAAGCTACACCGGTGGTGTTGACCATGAGGAAAACATTGGAGCTATGAAAGGGAGCAGCTTCCATTTGCTACTAGGAAATCACTTGAATCCAGACATAAACTATTAAAGTGGCTCCAGACTACATCATAATGACATATAGAAAACAGAAATGGAAGTGGGATTCGGCTGGAACCCTGGATTAGGATTTGTCAGTGTTTGTTGAAAATGCCTATGTTGCCTGACAGAAATCTTCTCATTTTGGGCACGAGCAACAACATTAACAATAGTGATCGTTTTTGTTTCCATTTAATTTAAGCTTAAGACAACTTAGCTTAGAGACAGTAAGAAATATGACTCATGTCAGAAAGATGTGAAGAGCCGAAACTAGGACACACACACACACACACACACACACACACACACCACATACACGCACACACGCATGAACTGTTCATCCCCCCTACATACACACACACACACACACACACATATACATGCACACACTGTTCACCCCCCTACACACACACACACACATGTACACGCGCACGCACACGTGCATGGACTGTTTCACAGCTTATGCCCCAACGAGTTCCCTGGATCAACAAGAGCCTGAGTCATCTCAGAATGGAGATTTTTTAACTTGGTAGTGCCCAAATGCGCTTTTAAAACCTCATACACCAGTGTTCTCACTAAACATTGAGCTGCGTTCTGGAATATAGGGCTGACACTAATTTTATAAAGACAAAAATACAACAGGATGAAAAGTCTAGATTTGGTCAACCAAGGAATATTTTAACTATCCAATGACCAATAGTCAATGCCTGACTGATGACTATTTCCCAAGCAAAAATATTCTAGAAGAATGTCTTTTTTTATGAGTTCACCCCTTTTAATCATTAATTTGAAAACATGTAAATTCTGCTATCTCTAATGATGTCAGCCTCATACTGGGACAAGTTTAGAAGTGGAGGTTAAAGTTCTGGTTTTTATTTTATTATGTTTTTTAAAGATTTATTTATTTAATGTATATGAGTGCTCTATCTGCATGTGTACCTGAAAAGGGCGTCAGATCACATTATAGATAGTTGTGAGCCACCATGTGGTTGCCAGAACTGAACTTAGAACCTCTGGAAGAGCTAACAGTACTCTTAACCTCTGAGCCATCTCTCCAGCCCCCAGAGATACAAACGTACTTATTTTTATTTAATTCACACTGATGTTTTGCCTGTTTGTGTGAGGGAGCCAGATCCTCTGGGATAGGAGTTCCAGATAGTTTTGACCTGTGAGCATCCATGTACGTGCTGGGAATTGAACCTGGGTCCTTGGGAAGAGCAAAAAGTGTTCTTAACCACTGAGCCATCTCTCCAGCCCCAAAGTCCTGATTTTTAATCCAGTCTTCAGTGTCCTTAGTTCTGTGGATTCTGGTCCACTAAGCAGCCTTCCTGTGCTTTTTGGCTAATTAGGGGAATAATGATTATTAGGTGTTGAAAGGAAAAACATCAAATAAAATCTCCATAACATTGTCTGAAAGTTTGGCATTGGCTCTTGTTACAGACATTAGTGGAGTGTTGCTGAGAATTAAGAGGACCATTTGGATCAAGAAATAGAACTCATTGTCTACAAGAAGTCTCATCTTGGGTCCTGAGTCTCATTAGCTATGTGCTTTGCTAAACACACTGATAATCGTCCAAGGATCCTTTGATGAGCCTGGCCTTCAGCTGGACACTAATGACATAAAGATGATGTGTTCTCGATTTCCAGAGGATCACTGTACAGCAAGGGCAGGTAGGAAGATGAGCAAATAGATAGTTATACTCACTTTGTCACAGAGGTTTCACAAAACTGCTGAAAATGCACAGATGATATTATTGCCATCTTCGGCCAACTTCTCTTGTGGCTGGATTCGTTGAGACTAAAATCTTCCTACTTAAAACAGCCTGACCCATTGAAATTACAAAGTCAAATAATAGTGTAACTCCTGCTTTTGAGATTAGAAAGATTTATTTATCTATCTTCTGGCAGGCACAGGATAGAGAGGGGTGTCCAGCTCAGGCTTTCTGAGGCAGTTCATAGAGCCTGTCAGTCAGGGCTGCAGCCACTGGGCCATGGCTACTTAAATGATCAAGTTTCAACGTGGAGGGAAGGAGGGTACCATTTCTGCCCAGCTGTTGGCAGAGACCTGATTTCCTGGCCAGTTACTTCCTTCTGGGCTGCTTGGGTGTCCCAAGGACATAGCAGCTTGCTTGGCTCAGATTAGGAAAACCAGGAATGAGAGTGAAAGTGGAGTTCCATGCAGGCCTGCTTGACTCCCGCTCTGCAGTTGCAATCCTAGTTTTGCCCGGAGTCCACTGGTGCAGTGACCCAGGCTTTCTCTCGAAGTGCCAAGAAGAGAATTAACATATGTGTTAATTGCCACCGTGCAACCTACATGAAGCACAATCTTTTTAAATTATGCCATTCCAGACTGTTCTTCCAAACCATTTATTTTTTTTTTCTCTACATTCTCCACTTGTGGAGAGCTAGAAGCATCAACTTCCTACTTTAAAATTGCTTTTGTGCTCGATCATCTTGGCAATAAATCATTTCGCAAGTTCATTTGTGTAGACACCAAACACTGTTGTCTGGCCCTGAGGATTGGTCGTACGTGTTCGGTTTGTATTTTTAATATTTAGCAACAATGATTGGTTTATTCCCCACATGGAGACTGGAGTCTTCTAGATGGCTGAAGGCACAGGGGCTATCGGTGCTTTCTCTAAACCTCCTCTGTTAAGCTGGGCTGAGCCTTGTGCCCTGTGCCTGTAATGCCAACTATTTGGGATGCTGAGGCAGGAGGACCACAAGTTCATGAATAGCCTGCATGACTTACCCAGTCCTGCTTTAGATACATGGCTCCATGCGGAGCCCTTGGCTATCATATGCAAGGTCTGTGGTTCAGTCTCCTGTCCTACAGTCAATCAACAGGTGCCACCATGAAGTAAATAATTCAGGTCCCCAGCCCCAGAATAGCTTTATCTTTTTTGATTTAGTGAAGTCTTACTGCTACTAAGAAATAACTAATAACTAGGCATTTTCTTATTTATCTCCCAAAACCATATATGAAACCATTCACTTGGAAGGACCTGTCTTAGGAGAGGGCAGTGCTTGGTGCCTCCAACATTTTATTGCTGCAATTACTGCTAGACTCTTGAGAGCAGAAACCGCTCAACTACTGAGTCAAAGTTTGGGGTCACGTACCTGTTGAGTGGCAAGCAAACAACTGGCAGTTAGTTGTTTCCTGTCCTGCAGTAGTATTGAATTTTTCTCCCAGTGCCCAAAAGGCAGTTGCAGACTTGGAATACACATGGTCCTGTGGTCCCTGTTCTGTGTTATATAAAGCAGGTGAAAACAGCCCGGTAAGAGCTAAGGAAGTTTTGCTAGGAAGCTTGGTATCCCTGCAGACCAACGCCACGTGTAGACATTTGAACCACTTCCGTTTTGACTTAGGACCACCACTGTGATCCTTCTGCCCCAGCCTTGCTGCAGCCTCTAGTCCTTATTTCTTCCCACAACCGAAAACTGACAGTCACCACCCTGGTGTTGCTCCTGTAGGGGTAAATTTGCAGTGTAGTGTTGTCAGGGCTCTTCACTGCACCTGCATGCACGCTCTATAGACCACACACAGCCAGCATCATCTTATATTTCCCTCTGCAGGTTTAAACACACCACTGGCTGAGGACATGCATCCATCCATTCATCACATTCTTTTGGGTGCTGAGCACTTTCAGTTGAGCTTAACCGCAACTTTTCAGTTTGCTTAGTGTACACCAGAGGAAAGCAATACAGACACGTGTTCCTCCTTTGTGTGGAGGGACATCCATCAAAACAATGCCTTGCCAAGCTTGGATGCTTATATGTTAAAAAGTCAGGTTTTGCCCTGTCATGCACTGGTAGAATTCACCAGTTTTCCCTTGCTGCATTCAAGCACTCACAGGCGAGGGCAGCAGAGCTTTGTCCTGCTGGCCTCTCTGGTGAGTGTTGATGGCGGAGAGTGCAATGCTCTAGTGTTTGCCCCTTGTACTGCTCACTAGACCTTGAGCAGCTGCTTGTGTCCATTAACGGTCACCTAAGCAGCAGGTTGGGGGAAGCTGTGCAGCTATGAGCTAAGCGTGAGACCGGAGAGATAGGAATAGAGAGTGCCACCCGCCAAGACCTCATACGATACCACGTCAAATCGGGAAATATTGTTTTTGTTATCAAGTGGTTGTTATATATGGTTGTATATGTGTATCTATGTGTGCTGGTGTGTTTGTGTGTGTGTGTGTGTGTGTGTGTGTGTGTGTGTGGCTGTGGGTGGGTGCACACATCTGTTTGCATGTGCATGTGAAAGTCAGAGGACAGCCTTGGGTGCTGTTCCTCAGATGCCTTCTGGATTTTGTTTGAGGTAGGGTCTCTCAGTGGCCTGGAAAGTCACCAAGTAGCCTAGGCCCATTGGCCAGTGAGCTAAAGGTATCCCCCTGTCTCTGTCTTCTAGCTTGCCATCCCTGGGATCACAAGACTACACCACCAGTAACGGCCTTCTGCATGGTTTCTAGGCATCTGAGCCCAAGGCCTTTGGCTTGCAAAGCAACCCTTTCCTTGACTGTGCCATTTCCTCAGCCCTGGAATGTGCCTTCATACAAGTTTTGTCCAAAATTGTTTAAATGGGCTTAATTGTTCATTATCCTGCAGATGTTACGTGTCATATGTTGACAGGAGTGTCACTTCTAATGTTGACTTGCCTATACCTACCCATTCTTTACATGGGCTGAAATAATGGCTTCTAAACCAGACACACCCTTCTTGCACTGTTTTATCTCAGCCACTAGTTGATAGGTTTGTGGGTTGGGGAACATCATCCTAGTCTCGTGTGTGTGTGAGTGTGTGTGTGTGTGTGTGTGTGTGTGTTACATGTACATCCATGTACAGGGACATGCAAATGTGTGTCCTGATGTGTGTGCGTGTGGGCCAGAGGTTGATTATAGGTGTCCTCCTCTGTTATTCTCCACCATGTTTTTTTTTTGAGGCAAGATCGCCCCCTCAGCATGGAAATGGGAGATTTTAGACTACCTGGCCAGTGAGCTTCAGGGACACTCCTATCCCTGACCCCCCTGCATTGAGGTTGCAAACACACGAGTTCATTGTCTGAAGGTGCCAGGGATCTGAAGTTAGGTCCCCATGCTTATATAGCCAACATGATCACCTATGTTGCCCCCCTCCACAAACACCGGGCACCCCACATCTCCCCAGGCCCCATCCTTTCATTTTCCACAAAGCAAAGAAAATAAAATAAGTAAGCCAGAACACCAGATGCAGCTTAAAGCCTACAAATTATTCCCAGACTTGAGCTTCTTTAAGGCTCTATTTTAAGACGCAGCACTTTTTATATTTGTTTCAACAGGAGGGTTAGAGGATTAAAAAAAAATGCTTAATTGATGGAAAGTAGGAGTGGTTACTCCCCCCGCCCCCCACCTCCTCTACTCAGCTAAGCTAAAAAGGAAAGCCAGCCCATTCAGTTCTTAGCCAGAGCTGGAAGACATTACCGCATGAGAATGAAATCCTTTGAGCCACCATGGTTCTCCATTGCCTGTGTTGATGTGTGTGTGTGTGTGTGTGTGTGTGTGTGTGTGTGTGTGCGCGCGTGTCTAATTCTAATTATTGAGGAATCAACTTTCTAATCTGCTAACACTTAAGAAGAAAAAAATTAAACCAGGACCAAGGCCAGGGTATCGATTCCCTCTAAACAAGGGTACTGATAAGCGTCTCATGTTGTCAGGTGGAACAGTGGATTTTGTATGGTTCCAAGCACAGCCAACAGCATCTGAAATGATAATTACTAAATAGCATGTTAATTTAATAATTACGTTTTACTAATGTAAGTAGCAAAATTGGCCCTATGATGGTCACATATGTTGTCCCTGGGGATGCAGGGAACACTGGGCATCCACAGCCATTCACTTCCGCAGCAGGAAGCTGTGACCCTGCTAGTGAGGTGTGGGTGAGTGGTGATGACCACACCTGGCAGCAGAGCTTCTCCAGGGGACTGGGGCTGAGGAGTCTTCTCACAGAGCGGCTCTGTGCAGCTGGCGCAGCAGAGGGAGCCTGGACTCCGATGAAGGAGGCTGGGAGCTCAGGTCTCTGCTGCATTCGGAGGAGCCCTGGCTGCAGCCGCTGTGTGAAGTTCCCAGCACATACTCGGCCGCTGCTCTGCACCGTCAATTGTGGGTGAGCCAGGACTACAGCAACGGGAGCGGGAGAGCGATCCCGGTTTGTTTTCTTAGAGAAAGGGCTGAGAAATGAGCTGCCCAAGGAATCTGGCAAGGGGAAGAGAGAGTGAAAGGCAGATTCCTGCCAGCTGCTAAGTTGTAAAATTGCTTTGGAGGCTACCCAGGGAGCGTGATAGAATTGATAAGAAAGAGCAGCGCAAGCCCGGTTTCTGACTGAGCAAAGGCATGCCCGGCTGCACTTGAGTCGGGGCGCAGGAACGCTGCCTGCGTCTCCTGCAACTATCTGTGGCTGAATAAAGGGAGAAGAGCCTAGGAACACAATTGCAAAGGGGAATTCCTGAAAGGAAAACACAGTCACCCCCCAAAGGAGGGGAGCAACAACCCAGCTGGCCTGTGCAGTTTTAGAAGGAGAATCCTGCAGGTATGTTTTCTTGGCCTCATCTGCATGAGATTTAGCCGCGGTGGTCCCCCCTAACCCCCTATGGTTCTTTCTCGCTGTACTTTTGAATCACAACCGGGTGGTTTTCTCCATATAAAAATGCCCCTGTAAAAAGCTCTCTCTTCCAGATTCATATTCGGTATGATTTACTGGGGACCAAGGTCTTCTGCCCCTCACTTTATTTTCAATACAACATGATAACTGTTTGCTTACTTTGCCGTCAACTTTCAGGGGAATTACTGCATCACAGCAAACAAGGTTGGGATGAAAGTCTGGGTTCTCTTCAGTCCCCTGAGGTTTGGGGATGGGTGAAAATGAAAGTCGAACAGAAACGAAAAGTTGAAAGCTCCTAGGAAAGGGTTAAAAGGCAAACCTGGTGTGGTGTCACCTAAGTGTGTGCAGCCTAGCCTCAGGTCTGGGGACAGCTGAGCTCTGGGATGGTTCTGCCTACCCAGGGCTGAACCAGTCCCCTTGGGGTGATGATCCTAAAGATTTACTATCAAGAGGTGAGACAGCTGGGTTCTGCATTTTACAACTGTTCTTTGGCACAGAAGGAGGCAATCTTTAAAAAAAAAAAAAATTCCAAGACCCAGCTTCATGAGTAGAACCAACTTCTGCAATTACGTCATCAGCATACTTGTATAATGAAGAGACAGACCCGGCAACAATCGCACCTAGGTGATGTGACAAAGCTGAAATTCATCTTTCCTGGGAGGGCTTTAGAGAACAAGAGGAGGAGGTGGGTGGACAATGTGCAGAAAGGGGAGTCTTTTTACAAACCTCCTGTGTTTTGGAGGTTCCTGAGGAAAGAATTTTGCCATTTTGACTCTTTAGTACTTTCACAAAAGTGGCTGAAATTGACAACAAATTGTATGTATGCATGTGCATTTAAATGAGCTTTTCTGGAGTGAAGGAAAAAAATGAATGAAAAGTTACGTCTTGTGCATAGAAAATATTTTCTAGATTTTCTGCATGCTTCTGTCAATGTGACAATTTTATTCTAAAGCTTTAGGACATTGACTTTTAATGGTTTAATGACTTTCAATGCTGTTTCTACTGTTTTTATTATTATTATTATACGTCAGCCGCTATAGATTAGGGCCAAATGGGATTTAAATGATCAGTTTTATACCCTTTCCCACAAAGGAAATCATCACTCTTGTTTTGTTTTTAACTCAAAGCAAGCTCCCCCCCCCAAGTGGCAGCAGTCTGGAGGACTGAGTTTGGCTCCACACCAAAATGAGGCAATGAGTTGTGATAAAGTCCTTGTTGCTACAGTAGAATGTCCTAGAATAGGATGGCTAGCTACAGGCAGCTGTGGAATCACAGGGACAGAAGACAAAGTGTTCACCTACGGGAGTGGAAAGTACAGTGTATTTCTTCTATGTTGATATGTAGTGTGGTGCAGGTTACCCATCTGTAGATGAGACATCCATGCAGAAATGTAATAGTAAATCTCAGAGCATCGTATAAATGCTTATTTTTTGAAACAAATACACAGATGTCAAGTTGGATAGAGGATGTTTGAATCTCATAGGCAAATGAGAACTGCCTTTCCAAACTAAAAAAAAAAATTCATTTGTTTTCAAACTACATGGAATTTGATTGGAACTCATTTCAGTAGCATTATGGGCTAAGATCTGAGAGAGGCTAAGAAGACGCATGTTTGTTTTCTAAGAAGATATTTGCTGTTGGACTTCCATCAGAGATTTGGAAACCTCTCCTGTGGGGGTACACCACTGTACACCTGTGAAATCGGTGTGCACGCAGGTGAATAGGAGATGAGTGTGTTAAACAGACCCAGAGAAGTTACTTTCATCTTGTTTCTTATTACCCACATCAGCCAGTTTCTTCCTTGGCCCTACAATACCTCCTAAAGCTGCTGTTCTCTCAGTATCTAATTCTTCATTAAGAACGTGGCAAACAGAGTGCTTAAAAAACACAGGGATCATTGCAGACAGGTGCAAGTGTGGAGGCTCCTCTTGCAAAGACAAATTACTCTAAGTGTGTTTGCGTGGGGTGGGGAGTGATTGATGGTGGGTCAGTGGAGAAGCAAGCCCTTGGGTGTCTTTGCTCATTTAGGGCCAGCTGGTGTCTTTGAATATCTGCACACAGGGCTCCAGCGCTTTCCTCTCTGTCCTCCTCCTGAGCTAATATACCACATACACCCTGCCTGAGTTCCTGGAGGCATAGTGCCCCCTGCATATAGTGCCCCCTGCATATAGTGCCCCCTGCATATAGTGCCCCCGGCATGTAGTGCCCCAAGTATATAGTATTCCCAGTATATAGTACTCCCTGTATTTTGAGTTCTAGTCTTAAAACTCTTGGCTTCTGGGGTGTATTCTTTCATTCACGTTACATTTACTATGCAGGAACTTTCCCCAAATTATTAAAGGTATTAAAGTTACCTTGCCACATGATGACGACAATGATGATGTTGATGCTGAAAATGATGATGATGATGATGATGATGATGATGATGATGATGATGTATGTGTGGGATCGTTGTTTTGGAGGTGGGAATTTGGGAAATTGTGAGTACATGCTAAATTTGTTTCTAGAGTACACCTTTACAGATTGAAAGCTATTGTCTGACTGTGTCGTAGCTGCCACCCAGTACCAAGTCACTTCATCATGTACATTTAGAACACTATCAAAGTGCTAATTGCAAATTTGAAAGATTGAATTTGTGCCTTTTGCTATTGTTAGAAATCATTTCTGGGCCCACAGTTATCTGTGTTTGGATTAAAAAGCTCTAATTCCTTTCCAGCTGTTTTTTTAAAGAGGGTTTATTAATAGCGCTCTCAGCCTGTGGCTTTGGAGCCTGCAGAAGACTGAATACCTGGGGCTGGAATCACCACAGAGATAACAAATACCAGGGCCATGTTTCCTTAGTTTATGGCCTGTTAAAAAAGAGTTAGGAAGAGCTGTGGAGATGGCGCTGCAGGTGCAAGTGCTCACCAACAAGCCAGGGGCCACACGATGTGAGGAAAGAACTGGCTCCCGTAAGCTGTCCTCTGAGTGATATGAACGTGCCATGGTACACATAAGCCCCCCACTACAAATAAATATAGTAAAGAGTGTTATATAAAATATGCTGAGGAAGACAAGAGGAGGTCTCCTAACCATTAGAGCAGAAGAGACACGCGCACTTCCTACCTCTTTGCACATGCTAGTGACGGTGTACCTGTAAGCTTCCATGTGCAGAAGTCATTACAGCCTGCATGCAGGGCGTGGTTTATATTGCTCTTCCTGCATAGTGAGTTGGAAAATATTTTGTAGAAATAAACACTGGATTATAAGATCAGCTCAATATAAGAAATCATTGTAAGGGGTTTTATGTTTCAAGATAGTCTTGCAGCATGAGTTGCCATCTCAGTTTCTTTCTCCTGAGAATTCTGAAGTCCCACCTTACGTCCATTTCCTCTTCCCAACTATCAGTTTCTGATGGCTCATCTTGGTCTGGGTAAAACATAATTTATTTCTTAGCATTTAGAATCTTAGAATCTGAGGGTGCAAATGGTTTTGTTTTGTTTTTTGATAGAGAAAAAGTGTTTTGCATGAACATATTGTACTTAGCATGTTGTATAGCTGGAAACAATATCCTCTAAGAATAGCTTTCCCAGACATGTGCAACACACACACGCACATATGCATGCACACACACATGCACATGTACACACACACACACACACACACGCATGACAGAGAGAGAACAAATGTTGACAGAGATGCCTTTGTGTGTGTGTGAATTTTTATTTATTTTTATTTACACATATGTATGTACACACTTGTCTAGGTGTGTCATATGCATGCAAGAACAGGCTATAAGAAGGCATCAGATCCCCTGGAACTGAAGTTATAGGCAGTCTTGATCAGACTGATGTGGGTCCTGGGAGCTGAACTTGAGTCCTTTGCAAGAACAGTAAGTGCTCTTAGCTACTGAGCTATTTATTTCTCCAGTAGGAAAAGCTGGTAACTTAGGTGTGATCAGGGAAAGCAGTTTCCAGGAGGGAACACTGTGGACATAGCCTCAGGGGATGCTGGCAAGGGCCAGGTATATTTTGATGCCATTTTTTACTGGCACAGAATTTTTTTAACTGGAAAAAATGTTATTCATCAATGAAAAATCTTGCATAGAAATTTCAAGTGGAGCATGCCTAGATGACTAATGCCACAGTTCAGCAAAAGTGCAGCAGGAAACAGCAATATATACTATAAAAATATGTACTATAAGAATCTTGGCTTGGTCTTTCACTTGCTAGGGAACCTTTGGGTGTTGCTTTCCTTTTTGTCTTTTCTTGTCTGTGACTCTGTCTGGGTGTCTGTTCTAGATGACCACTTCCATCAGCGCAGATCAGGGATTTCATAAGCTCATCATTGTTCAGCTTCTGTAGAGAGGACTCCATTGGGTAAGGTAGCAATGGAGTTTGTTGCCTGTGGTTTGATTTCCTAACAGGCTGGAAAATGTATAACTAGCATGTGCTTGTCTAGTGGCATAAGGAAGTGGTATTCTTCCATTTATGTTTGGGTTAAAAGCTTTCAAATTATTTTCCTTCCAACAGCAGGACAAAAAATATTAGATTATAATATAAAAAGTTACACACAGTTAGTGTTCAAGGAGGATGGTTTCAGTTACCCAACAGACACCAGCAAAATCTACATGTGCTTAATTACATGTGCTTAATCCCCTTATGTAACATGTTGTTGTATTTTCATACAACCTAAACACAGTCCCCAGAACGGTCATCACAGGTAGTTCTGTAATGTGACCTGCTAGAATATAGATGCCATAGAAACTGTGGCATATGAGATTGTTTAGGGAACAATGACAGGAAATCAATTGTGCCTGTCCATTCCTGGCAAAAAGTTGAAATGCTTTTGATCTGTAGTCAATCACGTCTATGGGCACAGAAGCTGTGGCTACAGAAAGCCAGCTGTGTTTGGAGAAAAACCTGTATCCCTGAGGCAGAAAACATTATCTGCAGCTTCCATCGGTATTGAAATGCTTCTTTTGGCCAGCAAGCAAATGGTAATCTTGGTGTGGTGGCGCATTCCTGTGACCTCAGCATTTGGCGGGTGGAAGCTGGAAAAGGAGAGTTCAGAGTTAGCCTAGTGAGTTCCTGGCCAGCCTGGCTTACTAGACCAAAACTTTACTAGAGTCATTCATAGAAAAATGCTTCTAAAACTGAAATCTATGTGTATTCTGGGCAGCCTTACACTCTGGGTATGCAAACTCCATGGGCATACCAAAGAAAGAACCACACTGCAGAGTCTCATGGCTAAAGAGGCAAACTTAGCTAGCAAAGCACCTGAAGTCTAAAGGAAATTCATATTTCTTTTCAGTTTTATAAGACATAACTAGCAGAACACAAAATCCATAGATCACTTTATATAAGATACAATTCTTAGGAAGTAGCCTGTGAGGTGGGGGATGTGCCTAGTTATACAACAATGGGTTGATTGATATGCTATTGGAAGATAATTGATAAGCAAATGGCACAAGTATTAACTCATCAATATCCTGCTTAGTTACACACAAGTTAGAGTCACTACATTTGATCTCTGTCTGTGTCCATTTCATCTTGGACCTCATTCAGTCACACACACACACACACACACACACACACACACACACACACACAAACACACACACACACACACACCTTCTACCTTCTTCTGGACTGGGTGACCTATATTTCAAGAGTGGCCACCCACTTATTTCTACTGACAACATCTTAAGAAGTCAAGAGATTGCAGCGGCCTCTCCTGAATGACTCCTCTTCCTGGCTTCCTCACATCTCTGACCTCAGGGCTCAGCTCTTCCTCGTGGCTCACACGCCCTCACTGACTTATATTTTCCCTCTTATGCTTCATTTTGCTGTCACCATCCTGGTCCGGGTCCTCATCACTTTATTCTTAGAATGTTTCCCCAATCTCCCAGTCTTTCTCTCTGCAATGACACCTCTTTTGAGCATCTGCTCTGCATGTGCCTGCCAAGTTCATTGCCCTAAAAAAAAATGTCATGACACACATCACTGTCCTCCAAAGTTTCCATGGACACCTCTGTGTGTTTAAAATGAAGCTTAAAAGCCAGATAAAAGGCAGAGCAGTTAACACACTTGACGCATAACCACAAGGACAGGAGTTCCGATCTATAGAACCTCTGTGGGTGCTGGGTAGATGTGGAAGCTAACCTAAAATTCCAGACCTCAAGGAGGAGACAAGGCATCCCCAGAATAAGCTGACTAGTTATATATGTGAAGTTTGTGCTATATTAAAGACTCTGCCTCATTCACCATTGTAGAAGAGTAAATAAAGCTGTTTCTGGGCAGCTTCCCAGGGCCTCCAAATACAGAGAAATATTTGCCCCCCCATGAAAAAAATGGATATGCACACATTTGTGTGTGTACACACACATGCAATCACACACACATACACACACACACTGAAAATGGGAAAAAATGAAATAAAGCTTAAAATTCTTAGTTTTTTTTTTTTTAAGAAACCTCTTGTACAAGCATGTCTTAGCCTGCCCTCTTAGCTTGATCTTCTTACATTCTTCCCCAGTCTCTGCCCCACTTGCACAGTTGTCACATGTTATTCCAAACACTGGCATACTGTAAAATTTCATGGTACTAAGCGAAATGACAAATCAAATACTTTATCATGAGGTTTTCCTATAATTCTGACTTGAAGTTCAAACTTTTATGGCTTCATTGCAGTTTTCACAAAAATAATCCTGGCTCCAGTACAAACTCTTCAGTACAGTGTCTATGCAAAATTTGATCCCTCCCCCCCTCCGAAGACAAGGTTTCTCTATGTAGCCTCGGCTGTCCTAGACTCACTTTGTAGATCAAGCTGACTTCAAACTCACAGCGATCCACTTGCCTCTGCCTCCCAAGTGCTGGGATTACAGACATGCGCCACCATCATCCTGCCTAATCATTTTTTAACATCATAAAGATCATTGCTCCCCAGGGTATTCATAAGAAATGATTAAAATAATAAACCCTGGGTGTTCAATGAAGGCCAGCTGGAATTCATATCTGTCTTCATACGTTTTTAAACATCTTTGTATACAATAGTCTACTCATAGATGTGTTTGATTTTATATTTAATTTCCATTATGTATTATCATCAGTTAGTAGAAAAAAAAGCAGTAAAGGAAGCCTCCTACACAGAGTAGGAGATGATAAGAAACGAAGTCAGCAGAAAATCTCAACCTTTACTGTGTCCCAAGATAGTCATGTCCCAGAAGCTGAATTTAGGCCAAATCAGAGTTTGGAACAGCTTGCTTTTGATGAAATCTATGGCTCTGAGGTCCATATAGGGGCTTATATGTACTGTTCACAGTATACAGGCAGCGAATCCCAGTGGCGGTAGAGGAGCAACCGCTGATGGGAAAAAGTCAACCGTGTAAGTTGCCTTTAGGAACAGGAAGAGTCTTGAGAGCGGTCCTGATGCAATCACATTTAGGGAGGCACTGAGTAAACTATGGTCTCCGGGACACACTAGCTGAATGCCTAGAAAGTACGGTCACATGAGAGGCAGCAGGTGGATGCGTAATAAAGAATTTCTTATTTAGCTCTGTCTAGGTCACAACCATGTCACCTTAGAGGCTCACATCAACTCCTTATGGTGTTTGCTCCCTCTGCTTGGTTGTGGTTTCTGAAATGAAGCTCCGCATTTCATTTTCAGTTTGATTTTTGTAGTAACAGCATTTTCTCATTGATTCCATACCGAATGCCCCACCCTTTCTGATCTAAATCTTCTCACGCTGACTTTAGCTGACATCAACTGTAGTCTAATTCTCTCCAACTTTCACAACACATCTCCCCTGATGGCACCTGCTTTGCAGCTTGCAGCTCCTTGTGGGCCCACCAGGAGCCACAGTTACGTTAAATGTCCAGGAATCCCTCGGTAATCTGCTTTATTTTTCTGGATGGAATTCTGAGGGAACACATTAATTCTAAAATAGAAGACAGTGTTTCCGGTTATGGATACATTAAGTTTCCATTAGTATTTCCATTTGGGAAGAAAAACTTTTTAAAGGGAGGCGGCAAATGAAGAGTCTGAGAAAAGGGAGACCAGAATTCCTCATCTAAACTTAAAGGTTCAGAATTTCACTAGGAAGATTCAGGACTAGAAGTCTACTGGGACAAACCTTGATCATGTCATTCAATGTTTGTCTTGTGTCCTAGACACTGGGCCATGCTGGCCTTCAGATTCTCTTACGGATGATGCCATCTGTTGCCACCTTAGCCTCTACCTGCAGCATACGCCTTCCTGGCTGTTCCCGTTCAGAATCTGAATCCATTTCTATCAGAGTGAAGAGTATATTATGGAGAATGCAGAAAAAATTAAAACCCACAAAATGTGGAACAAATTTCAAATCCTGTTAGAATTATAAAATTCTATACACAGTCTTTAAATTTCCCATAATCAGAAGAAATGTCTTGTCAAGGAGCCACAGTTTCTAGACGTCTGTTTTTGAGATGATGTTTCACTTTTCAGTTCAATTATTGAAATGTCTTTAGAATATGAGGTTAATACCACATAAAAATGGACCAAGAATCAATGGTTGTTTATACTCAAAAGCATAAAGTTATTACCAGAGGTGTCAAAATCAGTGATAAAGATAATTTGAAATTTAATGCAGAAATATTGTGAACTAATAAGGAATTCAAATTCCGTATACCACTAACTAATTTGAAACAGGAGCTTTGAAAGAAAGATAAACTTAATAGGTATTTATAGGGAGGATGTTATTAATAAATTAAGACCTGAGAGCTATCTGTGTGGATCAGTGGGTACAGGCATTTCCTACCAAGCCTGATAACACAGGCGAGATCAGAACTCCCACATGCAGGAGAGAGCAGACTTCTTCAAGTTGTTCTTTGATCTCTATGCACATACACAAAGGGTAAAAAAATAACATAAATAAATGTAAAAAAAAGACTTGGTATCTTATGTGTAATATAGAGCTCTCTATGTATCTATATATTAGTTTGATGGTATTGAAAATTCTCAAGACTTCTCCTTAATGCTACGTTGTAAAATATCACTTTATTCAAAATTAGTAACAGTATGTTCAATATTTCTGGTGATCTTAAATTGATTAACAGATATTCTGGATAAGTCAAACATTCTCTAGGCAGTTCAATAATACATTATCAGTGATAAGGGATGGTTGCCGGGGGGGGGGCGCTACCTGATGGAAATTCTACTTCATCTTGGAGCTAATAGAGATGATCCTTTGGAAAATAATTTATCACGTACAGATTGGATGTCAGCACTGAGAAAAATATTCTAAACACCCACACCTGGGTTCACACACATCCTTGAAGTAGATTGTCGTCATGCCAAATCGATCACTTTCCCAGAAAAGCAATTCATAATGAGTGGACTACTTAGGTGAAACCGGAGCAGATGAAAGTCTTCACTTCCCATATTCTTGAGTGCTAACAATTCTGAGGACTCAGCAATTGGCTGAGTAAGTAGATGTGGCAAGTCTATCATGAGCCATGGTAGAAAGTCGTGGATATGAAACATGACCACCAAATACATACAGTGGAGACACCAACAAGCTGAAGCAACAGTGTACAGATGTCCTCTTTTTGCTGTAAGGCTCATGTTATTGGAGGGGAGCTCTGTACGTGAGAAAAGTGTCTCTGGTCTCTGAGGATGCTATTTCTATTCTAACTGTGACTCTTCATACAGGTAGGTTGATTACAGAGCTGGGAATAACTCACTATTAGACCAAGTGTGTCTATGTGGTTTAATAGGTATTGATCTGTATGGAGGCTTTAAAACTTGGCTTTCAGATGGAGGGGTGGTGAAGATCTTCTCCCAGTCTGCAGGCTGTCGTTTTGTTCTGTTGAGAGTATCCCATGCCTTACAGAAACTTTTCAGTTTCATGAAGTCCCATTTATTAACTGTTGATCTTAGAGCCTGAGCTGTTGATGTTCCGTTCAGGATGTTGTCTTGTTGTCTCCTCTGTCAATGAGTTCAAGGCTCTTCTCCACTTTTTCTTGGAGAAAATTTAGTGTGTCTGGTTTTAAGTTGAAGTCTTTAATCCACTTGGACTTAGATTTGTGCACGGTGATAAATATGGGTCAGATAGCATTTTTCTACATGTAGACATCCAGTTAGAGCAACACTATTTGTTGAAGATGCGATCTTTTCTCCATGGTACAGATTTGGCTTCTTTGTAAAAAATCAAGTGTCCATAGGTGTCTGGGTTAATTTCTGCATCTTTGATTGGATTCCATTGATCAACTTGCTTATTTTATGCCAGTACCATGCTGTTTTTATTACTGTTGCTCTATAGTATAGCTTAAGATCTGGGATGATGATTCCTCAAGATCTTTTATTGTACAGGACTATTTTTAGCTATTCTGGGTTTTTTGTTTTTTTCATATGAAGTTGAAAATATATATTTCAAGGTCTATAAAGAATTGTGTTGGGATTTTGATGGGAATTACATCTGTAAATTGCTTTTGGTAAGATGGCCATTTTTACTATGTTAATTCTCCTGATCCACAAACATGGGAGATCTTTTCTTCTCCTGATATCTTCTTCAATTTCTTTCTTCAGAGACTTGAAGTTTTTCTCATACAAGTCTTTTACTTGCTTAGTTAGAGTTACATCAAGATACTTTATATTATTTGTGGCTATAGTGAAGGGTGTAATTCCTCTAATTTCTTTCCCAACCCATTTGTCATTTGTATACACTAGAACTACTGATTTTTTTAGTTGATTTTGTACTCAGCCATTTTGCTGAAGGTGTTTATCAGCTGCAGGAGTTCCTTGGTTGAATTTTTAGGGTCACTTATGTCTACTATCATGTCATATGCAAATAGTGATAATTTGACTTCTTCCATTCCAATTCTACATCTGAAAAAGGACTAATATCCAAAATATATAAAGAAGCCAAGAAATTAAACACCACTAAGCCAGATATCCCAATTTAAAAAAAAATGAGGTACAGAGTTAAACAGAGAATTCTCAACAGAGGAATATTGAATGGCTGAGAAACACTAAGACATGTTCAATGCCTCTAGTCATAAGGGAAATGCAAATCAAAATGACTCTGAGATTCCATCTTATACCTATCTGAATGACTAAGATCAAAAACTTAAGTAACAGCACATTCTGGCGAGCATGTGGAGAAAGGTGAACACTCTTCCATTGTTGGTGGGAATGAAAACTTGTACAACCACTTTGGAAATCAATCTGGTTATTCCTCAGAAAATTGGGAATGGTTCTATCTCAAGACCCAAACATACCACTCCTGGGCATATAGCCAAAAGATGCTCCACCAAAGACAAGGACATATGCTCAACTATGTTCATATCAGCTTTATTCATAATAGACAGAATCTGGAAACAACCTAGATGTCCCTCAACCAAAAAATGGATAAAGAAACTATGATATATTTACACAATGGAATACTATTCAGCTATCAAAAACAAAAAATTCTTGAAACTTTCAGGGAAATGGATGGAACTAGGGACAATCATCCTGAGTGAGGTAGTAACCCAGACCTAGAAAGACATACATGTATACACTCACTTATAAGTGGGTATTAGCCCAACATAGATGTCCTTTGAGAGACTCTACCCAGCAGGGGATCAGGTCAGATACTGAGACTCAAAGCTGGTCTTTTGGTCAACAGCTGCAAGTTATATGGAAGAGATGGGGGATAGAAGTACGGGGTTGGAGGGATGTCAGAAACTCCACAAGGAGACTATCAAAGCTTGTGGATCTGGACCCAGGGGGCCTGCACAAACTGATGCACCAATCAAGGACACTGCAAGCAGAAAACCTAGTCCCTCTGTTCAGATTAGCTGATGGACAGCTCATTCTCCACACGGAGAAATGGGGGAAGAGTGTGGGGGAAGTCTGCCTCTGACATTAACTCTGGGGCCTGTAATTTGAACAGTGCCTACTGGTGAAGTGTCCCTGTGGGAACACAGAGGAAAGGGATACAGCCTATCCAGATGAGACTGGGTAGGCTGTGGTCAGATGGTGGGGGAGTGGGACTTCACTGGTCTGAGGTCTAGGGAAGGGGAATAGGGCAGAAGAAGGAGGGTGGGTGGGAACCGGAAGATAAGAGTAAGGGGATTACAGTTGAGATGTGATGATGGTGATGATGATGATGATGATGATGATGATGATGATGATGATGATAACAACAACAACAACAAAACTTGGCTTTCCTAGTGTGTCTACGTCAACAATCATTTTCTTTTAATTTCTATTGCTTGTCTCAGCCTTCTCCTGTACTCATAAAATTGTGAGGTTTCTTAAATAGGAGTGTATTCTTATTACTGCAAAATCGACGAGAAATTTATATGTGTTAAGTATGGGGGGAATTGCTCTGGTAGATTAAAATGGCTCTAATGTGATACAATATGGTGACCTCTGTGATTGACATTACTAACTAGTGATCAAAGAATCTCGATATTTTAGATAAAAGTCAGTAGATGATATGATCTCAGCCTGAAAAAAAATTCAGACAGAAAAAAATGTTTGTGGGATGAAATGATATCTAGTTACGAGTAGAGGTTGAGGCCTTTGTGTTTTGACTTGAGGAGTCCTGACAAGTTGTGTTAGGCTCTGTGGAAGGAAGAAACAGACCCCTCCTCAAAAGTTCTCATCCATGTTATTAAAGGAAAATGAAAATAAGTAACAGTTAGTTATAAAAGCGCATATTGTAGTAGGAGTGGTCTTAGGAAGAATTGAAAGTACATTCTATTCAAGCAAAGTGGGTAAAAAGTGGGTAAATTATATATATATATATATATATATATATATATATGTGTGTGTGTGTGTGTGTGTGTGTGTATATGTGTGTGTATGTATGTATATATATATACATATATATAATTTGTAGGGTAAAAATCAATGTCACTTCAGTTTTGTTTATTATAGAATATGTATGCATGTGTATGTGTATATGTGTGTTTGTGTGTGTGCATAAAATCATATTGTTTACTGAAATCTCTTTCTGGATAACTATTATTTGATATTATAAATCATAAAGACTATTGTTCTTCCTCTCACTCTTCATCCCTCACCCTAATACAGGTGACAATGAATAACTGTTGCCCAATAATTAAAGTGTTGAGCTCTTCATATTGCTAGAAAGTTTAAAATCATTTTAATTCAGATCTAGGATTTTGGATGGTTTGATCTGCATAAATCTGTCATCATCCTCTCTCATAACTATTCTGCATTGAGAAACATGCAAGCACTGAGAGTATGAAGGACTATGTTTTAATCCAAAGCTTGCAGTCCTGTGGGAAGAGGACAGTAAAGATTTGGATGCAGTCTCAGTGGAATTTCATAAAGTGAACTGAGCTGTTCCTGTAGTCAAAACTGCTCAATATTTTGGAATCTGTTAAGTACCGTCTCTCCAAATTATGATCAGATATTTCTTATCTGAATACTTTATCTTGATTTGTGCTCATCAATAAAAGTAAGGTTATATGACCTCAATTACAATCTTGAAAAACTGTCTGCAGAATCTGATTGGTGAGCATTGCTTAATTGCTTAGAAAAAAAAGAAAGAAAGAAAGAAAGAAAGAAGAGAAAAATCTAGGCAATCTTTCTTGGTTTCTACCTGAAAGAACTACTTGATAGAAAATGCAGAGGTAAGAATGGTAAAATTTCCTTAAGAGGTTCTCAAACATTCCCAGTAGGTCTGTGGCCTTAAATTAAAATGACCATCCCTCACAATTGTCCTTAAGACAACAGATTTCTTAGGACAATGTAAAAATGTTTGTGATTGCTTCATGATGCCTTACAGAGCTCTACTCTCCTTTTTCTGTTTGATACAAAATAGTCAACCACACATTGGACAGTGAGGCATTTTTCTGTTGTTGTTGTTTTTAATTTAATTTTTTATTAATTTATTCATATTATATCTCGATTGTTAGCCCTTCCCCTGTTTCCTCCCATTCTTCCCTCCCTCCCACTTCCCCTCTTTTCCCCTCCCCTATGTCTGTGATTGAGGGAGACCTCCTCCCCCTATATATGCTCTTAGGATATCGAGTCTCTTCTTGGCAACTTGCTATCCCTCCTCTGAGTGCCGTCAGGCCTCCCCATCCAGTGGACATTGTCAGAAAAGGGGCACCAGAGTTTGTGTGAGAGTCAGATCTCACTCTCCACTCAACAGTGGAGAATATCATGTTCGTCGGCTAGGTCTTGGTAGGGGTTCGAAGTTTACTCCCTATATTCTCCTTGGCTGGTGCCTTAGTTTGAAGAGGACCCCAGGACCCAGATCTGCCTGTCATAAAGTTCTTCTTGTAGGTTTCCAGGACCCTGTGGGTCCTACTATTTCCCCATTCTTCCATGCTACTCTCGCCTAAAGTCTCAATAGGATGACCTCTCCTCTGACCAACTTTCCTGGTAAGTAAAATTTTTCATGGTACGTATCCCTTGGACTAGTGTTTTTATATAAGTGAGTCTATACCATTTGTCTCTTTTTGCTTCTGGGTGAACTCACTTATTATGATAATTTCTAGATCAATCCATTTGTCCACAAATTTCGGGAATTCCTTGTTTTTAATAGCTGAGTAGTATTCCATAGTGTAAATGTACCACAGCTCGTCCTCGTTAGTCATCAGAGAAATGCAAATCATAACGACACTGAGATTCCATCTTACACCCATCAGAATGGCTAAGATCAAAAACTCAAATGACACCACATGTTGGTGAGGATGTGGAAAGAGAGGGACACTCTTTCATTGCTGGTGGGAATGCAAACTAGTACAACCACTTTGTAAATCTATCTGGCGCTTTCTCAGAAAAATGGGAATAGAGCTTTCTCAAGACCCAGCTATCCCACTCCTGGGAATATACCCAGAAAATACCCTACCACACAACAGGGACATATGCTCAACCATGTTCATAGCTGCTTTATACATAATAACCAGAACATGGAAACAGCATAAGTGTCCCTCAGTAGAAGAATGGACTAAGAAACTGTTGTTGTTTTTGTTGTTTGAGATACTTCTTAATTTATGAACTGTAAGGAATCGCAAAGTATTTCCAAGTTACCACTGATGTCCAATTCCTTGGAGAATTGGAAATTTGTCTTCTTCAAAATTGGGTTAAATATGTTTGTAAGTTAGTAAACTTATGTTAATTTATCAGTTTGCCAAATTACAACCTTTCTCGTATTAATTCATACCTGGACAGTTCTGTACCAAAGTGGGCAGCATAGCAGCACCATGTAGTGGTTTGTGAGGGAGCTGTCCTTGGTGCTGATAAATCCTGACATGGTCTTTGTCTTAGTCTTCCATTGCTGTGATGGAACACCATGATTATAACAATTGGGGGAGGAAACGTGTTTATTTGGCTTACATACCATGAATCACAGCTCACTAAGGTAATCCATAGCAGGAACTCAAACAGGGCAGGAAGCTGTAGGCAGGAGCTGATGAAGAGGCCATTAGGGAGTGCTGGTTTCTGGATTGTTGCTCATGGCTTGCTCAGCTTGCTTTCTTATAGAACCCAGAACCACCAGCCCAGGAGTCCAAATCAATTGCTAATTAGGAAATGCCTTACAGGCTTGCCTACAGCCCAGCCTTATGGAGGCATTTTCTCAATTAAGGTTTCCTCTACTCCGATGACTCTAGCTTGTGTCAAGTTGACTTTAAAACTATCCAGCATTATCTTTCATATTACAGTTGTGGCAAACATCCCTTGCCTTTTGCCAATAAAGAACTCAGAGGGATAACTGGGCTACAGAATTTAGCCACACTCTGTCTCTATTCATGTGCCATTTTGTGCACATGGGAGATGAGGCAGTGTTCACTTATCCATGGCAGAACTCATCCAAAAGGGGAGCAGACATGACCACAGTGATGCAGCTGCCACATGTAGACTTGCCTCTTCATTATAAAAAATATCTTTGTGATTTTTAAAAAATTACCTTTTTAAAAGATCAAAGCCTGAGCACCTAGGGCACCTAGGGCAAAGGAAGGAGTTACTAAACAGGACAGGAAAAGCACACTGAGGGATGAAGGTAATGAGGTGCATTTCACAAACCTGTCCCTTTCACTTCCAACATTCAGACCAGTGAATAAGAATCACACTAGTGGCCAGTGGACATTTTATTCAAGATGGTCACTCCCAAGCATAGCATAGCTGAAAGAAGATGGGTCTTCACTGTGGAAATAATTTGTGATAAACACTCAAGGATGCTGAATTGGGAGGGTATGAATAAGAATGAAATAAAATGATACATAATGAAACTCATTACTTTGTGTGACAATAAAAAATTAAAACCACTGGAGCTGGAGAGATGGGCCAGGGGTTAAGAGTGCTGCCTGCTCTTGTAGAGGACCTGTGTTCTGATCTCAGCACCTATATCAGAGTGTTTATAACTACCTGTAACTCTATCACCAGAGGGTATAAAGCCCTTTTCCACAAGTGTGTGTACTAACATGCACATACCCACTTACAGACACAAATAACTAAAAATAAATATTAAAAAATTTAAAAATTTAAAATTATAAGATAAAATATTTGAAAATTTTAAGGCAATGGTAATATCTACTGCACAATATGAATATCCTTTCCATTGTGTTACTATGTTTATATTTAATAATTTAACAATCTATAAAGTGGATAGGTAGGCATTTTAGAGTCACATTCTTCATGTGCAGATAATACTAATTTAAGGCTTTGTAGAGCCTTACTCACATTTGGAAATAGGTATCACCACTGTTAGAGCTGTGGGGCTGGGAAAGATGCTTAATGATGCCTGGCCACAGTCCTTTTCTTTTCAGACAACATTCCCCTACACTCCTGTACACATAAACCTTACCGCTAGGCATGTGTCTGCAGCACAGCCAGCAACTATGCCATTATTGCTCTCTTTTGCCCATTAGTGATCTCTAGTAGTTATGATGGTGGGAAAACCAAGCATACTTTGTAAGCCTGGAGTCAAACCGCCTGAAGCGCAAAGCTAGGATATGATCAATATCAAGAATGGATGTTTACCTGTAACATGAACATCTAAGAATCTTACTAGAAAAAATTATGTATCCATTTATTAGTTAGTTAGTTAGTAGGTTGTTAATTAGTTAGTTAGTTAGTTAGTTAGTTAGGTGCTAAGGATTGATGCTACAGTCTTACACATGCTAAGCAAATGTTCTACTACTGACTATATCCTTAGTCCAAGGCTGTTCTTGACTATCTATTATTTTTGCTTCTACACATAAAGTAATATATGCCAATATAGAGATAAAGTCTCCCCATTTAAACTTACATTCCTTCCCAGAAACAAACAAACCCAGTTCCCTTTTGTAATCATATTGGTGAGACACTATAACTTCTTCATTTGTCTCTTGCCTCAGTTAACAGGCCCTGTGCTTTGTTGCCTGACTACATTTTAACTTTACTCAAGTTGTTGATGAACAGGTTCAAGGGGATATTTGTGGTAGTCTTTGTGGGAAGAAAGCAAATGTCTTTCAATAGATAGCTCTATGTTGCCTTCAAGAAAGAGTGCGGTTTCCACCCCTAAAAGGTAGCATGGAGTTATTTTGTATCTTAGAGAATTCAGAGGAAATGACTGAGTGAAAGTTGATGACTTGGACTAAAGTCTCTATAACTAAAGCTGCCCTCAAATCTAGGAAACTGAAATGAATTAGCACAGAAGTTTTCTCTCAAGACTGAGGACTCAGCACTGGCATGGCCAACCTGCTTAAGTCGAGAATTAAACCTTACCTGAGTTTTTGTCTTTCAAACTGATGAACTCCTTTACCGGCTGCTTAGCTTTTTCAGTATCTGCTACAAGAAGTGAGAGTTTGTTTGGTGGCAGAGATGGTTTTAGAACTACGCCTTAATTAGTGAGAAATTGCTTCTAGCTATTCATTGTCTTCCTGCCCTGTATCAAGAGACTCCGACAATAGTCACTCTATCCCACAGTGCCAATCATTTCTTCCCTTGAGCCTTTTAAATATACAGGATTCCATGTGTACCAGTTAATTCCCTTCTCCTGATGTAGCGTTGACATCTATAGCTATGAGAATGGTAATTTTGCCTCTGTGACACTCCACAGGGCCTGTTTTTTCAAAGCATCAGTTGTTAGATCCTTATACATATATATTATCTCATACATAGCCATCTCTTCAGTGCTCCCTTGGTGCCAACTTTCTACGGTTAGAATCCCTGGGAAACAGACTACGAAGCAGATAAGCACAGAGTATCTTTTGACTTGTATATATGAAAACCCAACCTGCAAAGTGTTTACAATAGAGGTCGTAGAAATCTCACCACTTGTGCTATTGTTTGCAGTTTTCCCTGTATTGAAGAAAGAGAGTCAAACATATGAGCCTCCACACTCATTAGTCACTGCTTATAATCTGCCTAAAAGAAAAGGAATGATGCCCTTCACACACCTAGGCCAGGAGGCAGCATTTTCAGAGAGTGACTCAGAGTGAGCTCTAAGGGACCAGCCGGCACTCCAAGTCAGAGAAAGCAGTAACAATCTTGAAGCAAAGTGACCCAACTTAGTGATGCCAAGCATCTCTGCAGTGACTCTGGGGGACAGGTGGGTGGATGCTGGGCTGACGACGATTGACACTATCTTAATGGTGTTCAGAAAGTGTCCATTCTCAGGGTTGTCACTTGCTTATGCTTCCTTCAAAACTAGAGAAATTTACTTAGAAGATAGTCTCGCTTGCCTTTGAAAGTATGAGGCATTTAGAACATTCCTAGGTTGTAATCTCTCAGTGCAAAATACTATATTCACGGTGGTTATTCTTGTTGAATGTTTTGTTGAAACAAAAACTGGCTGATGCTAAGTGTGTTTTAGCTTTGAACTAAAGAGACTTTGCATGTATACCCAAGCATTCCATAAGAAGAGTGTTGCCAATTTCCAAACACCTGAGTTGGATGTTTGAATTCTTCACCTGGGACTTGTATTAACTATCTTCAATAGAATCTGATATCTTTATTGAAATTTTTAAAGGAAGTCTTCCTATTAGGCATTCTGAAATAATGCCTTTTGGGATTAACTTTAAAAGCATCCCGTAATTTAGGAAAATGATGAAATTGCTACTTTGTGAAGTGACACTAATTTAAATTTTAGTAGTGAGTGGCACGCCCATTTTTGCCTGAGTGCTTTAAAGCATAAATATTTGGCTTTCATCCAAGAATTAGACTCAACAGAAGTCTGTGTGAAGAAAATTGCAGTGGACTTAATACTCTAAAGAGGAAGCAGGGAGTGGACAATGTAATTATGCGAGCCTTTAAGTTCTGTGTTGTGCAACGGTCATTAAAATTTTAAATTCTTACTTTTAATACAGAGCAGGCCACATCCAGAGTTATACACAGGGAGGTAAAAGGGGTAGTAGGAAGCCATATCCCGGGCCAGTGGTGATGGTGAAGTGAATGTGTGGCTTTCTTTTAGATCTTCATTTAGGATAAGTCGTTGTCCTATTTTCATCATTGCTGCTGTGATAAAAATGCCCTGACAAAAAGTCTTAGGGTACAAAGGGTTTATCTGGCTTACATCTTGAAGCTACAGCCCATCACTGCAGCGCTATCAAGGCAGGAGCCCAAGGCAGACAGTCATGCCACGTCCAAGAGCAGGGGGGATGATCAATGCATGTTAAGCCAAGCGCTTGGCTGGCTTTCTCTACCCTTACACAGTTCAGGATCTCCTGCCTAGGCAGAGCTGGTGCAACACCCTCCCCGTGGGTGGGTCTGCCTAAACCAATTAACAGTCAAGACAAACCCTCACCCTGATGTACACAATCCCTCATTGAGCCTCTCTACCAGATTCTAGCTTAAAAAGCTAACATCGCACCGTTCTAGTCCTGTTTGATCATTTTAGTATCTGCCAGTCTATTGGTTCCAATTTTAGAAAGGCACAAAACCAATAGCTCTCTTAAACATCCGATATTATGGGGTGGGTGGGTCATCAAAGGTTCTGTTACTATAAGAAAACAATTAAGGTTGTTAGACTTTGAGGCCACATGCAGAATGACTCTCTGTTATACATGACCCTTTTCAGTAGTGTCATCCTAGAAACGAAGCCTGCAACACACGGGCTCTGGGGCACACAGACATAAGCCATAGCTCAGTATTCTATGCTATCACAACGGCTATCTCTGTGACTTTGTCACATCACACACAGAGTCCCCTTGCCAACTTTATGAAAGTGTTTGTTAAACAAATATAAACCTTTATCAAACGCTGTAAAGACCTTCTAGAATGTTCGGACATTTGATCTTTGATTTTATCCTGTTTACTTATCATCTGCTTTGTTCCAACATATCCAAGCTTTGCTTCCTCTCTATTTAATCCATGTGGCTCTTCATTGCCTAGAGGCAATGCTGGATCATCCTCTCATCCTCAGATGCTCTGGCTTTCTTCTCTGTAGTATTTCAATGACCCTACATACAAAGTTTACTGGGCAACGCTTTGGCTAATGCCACCTCTTTGTGGAGCCTTGTCTTCCAGATGGACTTTGTAAAAAGTCCCTTCTTCTCAACTCTGCCTTTCCACCCAACAGGAAGTGCCTTTCAGTCAACCACTTTCCAAGTAACCACAAACTTTATTGCCAAACAGATATTTAATACACTATATTCATATGTCACTAATGTTTATGTTTAGAAGAACTAGTTTTGAGACATAGTTTCACTGTGTACAGACCAGTATAGACTGGTTTTGAAATCGCTGTGAACCTCCTACATCAGACTCTCAAGTTCTGGGATTAGAGGTGTGAGCTACCACGTATGGTGGAAATTCTGTGTTGTTTGTGTATGTGTTGGCATGCATGTCTGCATGCACATGTGTGTACATACCTATGTGCATGCAGAGGTCAGAGATCACCCTTGAAACTTTCAGTCATTATCTTCTTGTTTTTTTTTTTTTAATAAGAGCTCCTCCTTTCAGCCAGAACTCAGAAATTTTATTAGGCTTGCCGGCCAGGAAATCCTCAGAAGAGTCCACCTTTCTCCACCACTCTACCTTTAGAATTACAAGGACATGACACTGTGCCTGCCTTTTAAAGATTGGTTTTGGAGATCCAAACTCAGGTCCTCAATGCTCACACAGAAGGCACTTTACTGGCTGAGTATCGCCTTATCCAGGATAAAAATGTTTTAAAGTGATGATATGTTTAGTCTAAGGTCTTTACTCCCAGGATGCTACTGGAGAGGAAAGCAGAGGCTTTCTTGCTGTGTTGCTGTGTGGATTCATTGTAATCCTAATTTTAGTAGAGTATGCCTAAGGCAAAGTCAGTGTAGAAGAAAAGTCAGTGGGCTGGAGGGCTGGCTCAATGGATAAGGGCACTTGCTGCTCTTGCAGGGAATCTGGGTTTGATTCTCAGCACCCACACTGCAGCTCATAACCACCTGTAACTCCTGCTCCAGGGAATCCAGTGCCCTCTTTTGACTTCTGCAGGTATTGCATGAATGTGGTGCACGTATATACATGCAGACAAAAATACCTGCGTGTGTGTGTGTGTGTGTGTGTGTGTGTGTGTGTGTGTGTGTGTGTGTATAAAACAAATAAATGTCATGGATGAGTAAGGCCACCATATCTATCTAGAGTTAACAGATAATAGAATAGTAAATAGAACAGCTGAAAATCAGGTGACAAGCTTTGGGCTCCCAGGCCAGGGTCAAGGTCAGAGTTGAGTCAGCCTCATGGTCAAGCCCAGACTGTGGAGCTTGAGGAGGCAGCTGGCCTACATTATGACCAGCCCAGCCTCTTTGCCTCTCCTTTCTTCTAGGAAGTTAACTCTGAATTCTCAGCTGTCTGACTTGAAAACGCATTAACTCAGTTCAGGTAATAATATAACAGTGAGTTGCTAATTTTTCTTAAAAAGGTTAATTAACTCTTTAGTCCATAAGGATTTTCCAACTTGAGTCACACTGAAAAGGTCTTTTACAAAATGAATTTGTTAACCAATAAAGATGATTTCATTAAGGCTAGTTTCAGAATTTTCATATCTTAATCCAAATCTGGAGCTCAGAGCCAACGGGGATATTGCTTATTACCTGCATGATCTAGCACAGATTTCCCAAAGCGCGACATCAGCTTCTTTCATACAAATATTACGAAAATGAAAAAATAAGGTAAGTTTCATAGTGGTTGGTATATAGTAATAGTTAAATGTTACCAGTAAGACCTCCCATAGCAACAGTCTAATATTTAAATCCTCAAAGATTTGCCTCCCTAAATTGTAATTCTGACTTTCAGTTTTCATTATGCAATATAGTGTGTGCTGTGAAATTAAACATAACAAGTGCAAAGAGTAAAGGAGACCCTTGAATTGCTGTGATTGAGAATTGGATGACTATATGCTAGCTCTGCCCATCCCCTTCCCTCTACTTCTTTTTTTTTTTTCTACATCAGAATACCATTTTATTTTGAATAAACTGAGGAACAGAGTATATATGTTTGTGTGTCGGGGTTGGGTCACCACTACAGGTCCTGTTCATCTTAGCTGACTAAGGACGAGGCTACCTATATGTTTTACTCAACTGTGTATATTTTGGCCACTTTTCTCTCTCAGAATATTTTCTTTTCTCATCCATGTTAATAGGCACCATTGTGTCCTCTTTGGTGTCTCATTGTGGATTATGGTGATAATTTCAGTCTCTGGAGCACAACACATGCTCATTACACGTCAGCTTTCTTTCCAGTCCCGGTCACGTGTCTCAAATGAGTCTCATGGTTGAGATATAGGATTCAGCAGCACTTTTACTCGGTCTGCTATGCTTTTGTGATGGGATTGTGAGAAAAGAAAACAAGGAGGAGGGAGAGGGGACATAGCAACTGGGAAGGTGAAATCCCAGGAAGGGACCACCATGGCTGAAGACAGCATTAGGATTTCCTTCCATCGGCTTATGCAGAATGCCTGTATCCTTCTCCTCTTGTTCCTCACTTAGAAGGTGTCTGAAGTTGCATCCCATTTATGCCTCAGTCTCATTGGACACCCTGGAAATCTAGTTGCGCCTCCTTTCTTGTCACTACCCTTCTCTGTCCTAGCAACCGCTAAGATTTGCTGAGCCGGCCTGTGTGTCCAGACAGTCGTAAGAAGGTTTTTCAGGATAACTCATTTAAATCGTATGGCTCCCTCAAAGGAGATTATGTTTATACTCCAGTGTCCTAAAACTCAAGCGGAAAAGAAGGCTGGCTGCTTTCTCAGGATCACACGGTGGCGTGTCTAAGCTGGGATTACCATGCAGGAAATCTGTGCCCAGGACAAGGCAAGGAGTGACTGATGACCAGTGCCTCTTCAGCAAATAGAACTTAACCTACATCTAAGACTGCCAAGATCCTGGCTCAGTTACCCCACCCTGATGTAAGCATTTCTCACAGGCCAAGGGAGACACTCTTCCATCTTTGGACATAGCCTGTGTGCCTCTGGTAATTGGTCTTAAACTCAAAATTTTAAAAATTTTTATTATTATGGGGCTGCTTTTTAAATTTTGACAGTTTCTTATTTGCATAGAATGTAATATTTTCATTTCCCCCATTATCATATTGCCCTCCCATCCCTGATGACCTCTTTATTCTTTTTAATCTAGTCCCCCACCTGCTCTCAAGTCTGTGTGTGTGTGTGTGTGTGTGTGTGTGTGTGTGCACACGCGCGCGCTCATGACAGTCTTGTACAGAAGGTCACAGCTGCCTTGTGTTCAACAGCCATGTCACATCCAGAAGACAGCGTTTCTTAGTACTCTCCTGATGCTCCTCCACATAGTCTTGTCACCCCATCTTCTGCCATGTCCCCTGGACCTTAGCGTAGATAATGCAAATACCACATTTTGGACTAAGCACAGACAGTTGCTGAATCAGAGACTCTGACGCCATCAAAGTACTTTTGCTTTTGAGACAGATTTTCACTTTGTTCCAGGCTTTCCTGGCTGGAGATCACTATGTATTGTAGCCTGCCCTCATACAGTGATTCCCCTGCC
The DNA here is from genome assembly GCA_907169655.1 of Acomys percivali. Lineage (NCBI taxonomy): Eukaryota > Metazoa > Chordata > Mammalia > Rodentia > Muridae > Acomys > Acomys percivali. The sequence continues at coordinate 45,024,268 of OU015755.1, forward strand.
TCATCCTTCCCTGTTCTGGTGTTGGAGGTATTCCCCACCATGACCATCCTTCACACTGCATCTGTTCTGGATTATTTGGGTCAAGTTCTGAAGCTAATGTTTTCTAGGTCTGAGATACACAGGCATTTTATGGATAGTCACAAGAGATGTGGTGGGAAGGGCAATAGGGAGGAATTATGGACAGAAAGAAAAGCTTAGAAAAGCTCAGAGTAACAAGACAAACGTACAGTGACCAGTGAATGGATGTCCCTTGAGTAATGTTAGGGGCAGTATGCTCCTGAGACTGGCAGGGTGCTTTCAGCAGTAGGATTTGCATATACTAAATGTTTTTGTTCTAGAGATTTTTTTGTTTGAAAGAAGAGAAAAATTAGTGTTAGTAAGATATAGTAGAACTTTGTGCTTCTGGAAGAAATGTCTGACATCAGCACCCAGACAGAGGAGGCAGCAGAGGTTGGGTCTACGGTCACATGGCTCTGTGTACCTATGGATGTGAGAGCTGAGGGAGGAGGAGGGCTGTCACATCATGGCTGCCAAGAAATGGTAATAGGAAGGGGCCAGGGCACCATAGAGTCACTAAAATTATACCCCCACTGACCTGCTTCCTTCTACCAAGCCCTCCCTTCCATTTTTCCACCATGAAAGCATGCAAGTTTTATATCCATCAATAGATTAAACTTTGTATCATGTCTGAGCCTTCAGAACTTTGAACTACTGAGGTATAGATGAATGCAGGGCTATAGCAACCAAGCCATTCTGTATGGTTGGAGTACAGAGCAAGATGGTTCCTCAGGGCAGCTGTAGACACGTGCCCCTGGGCTCTGTCTAGTGGGATAGGACATCCATTTGGACAGCCCTTCTTCCAAGTGTTCTCCCCACAGTGACAGTCCCGAACTGGCGGTGATGGTCATGCAGTCGAGATGTGAGGACCTCAGGCACAGTCACAGAATTATCGCTTTTAGTTCATCAAAACACAGACAGTATGTGTGGGCTTGTTAAACCTGAGGTTTTAGATTGAAGACTTCAGTAGAACACTTCATTCTACCAAAATTCATTGAAAATGATTTTTTCCCAGTATAGCTTAAGGTTCTGAAGTCTTTGATTTATAAGGAGAGGCCACAGACATCCATAATAAAGTTTTTTTTGAACACACTTAATTCAGGAGTCAACTTTTCAAAGCCATCTTAGTAGAAGATAAGTCTTGGCTTGTAGTTGTAATGAGTCAGAAACCGTCTCAGAGAAGAGCACCTGCACTCTCAAGGTGGCAGTCCTCGCAGACTTTGGCATCTTTAGGCTCTCTGTCTCTGCATCTGTCTCCTGCCTTCCCCATTCACACACCCCTTCCCTTGGGAAGCTTGGCTCTCTGCCACAGCATGTGCTCCCAAGTTCCCACAGAGCCTGACTGAAGAGAAACTGGAGATTTTCCAAGTGGAAGGGGGCAGAGGAAAAGTCAGAGACATCCAAAACCTACACTAAAATTATGATGTATCCTTTATTGAGTTGCATAGGCTGTTTTTCTACCTAAATCCATTCTTTAAAACTAGCAGAGGCTTTGTTGTTGTTGTTATTCTGGGATATATCTCTGATAAAATACTCCACAAGTCTTTTGAGTGTCTATCACATGCAAGGCAGTGTGCCATGCAGTCAGCTGCTCTAAATATAAACTTTTTCTCCCTGTTGTCTGAAAAGGAATCTGTCAAGAAGGTGCCATGGTTGTCTGTCAATCATGCTTCAAAAAACAAATTATTGGTTACCTGTATGCTTGTTTTATCTGTGGTGCAATTTTATTTGGTAGCTGGAAAATCCATCTCTGATGATGTTCCTAGTAGACTCCAAGGGTGAATTTCCAGCCACATGTGAGGAGGTTGTACCAGTTGCCTAAGCTGGCAATGCTATTTCAAGACATGGACTTTTACATTTTGCTTTTAGTGTCTCAACTTTTTAGGCTATTTTACTATTCTTTTTTATTTATTGTTTTGCACTGTTTAATATAACCTTAAATGTATTTTAACTCCTGATTGTCCATTGTCAGATTTGATGTCTACATTGATCTCTTGGCGTTTATTCATCATTGGAAATATTTATTAATTTTAGTTATTTTAGTCTTTGCTTAAGGAATTCTCAATTATTGAATTCCTATGAGAGAGACAGAGAAGTTATTTCTATTGTAAAAAAAATCTTGCCTGCATGGAAAAAGTCTTAACCAAACAATGGCTCATATAAATATGGTGAATTTGGAGAGTCTAGTGTAGGGAGACTATCCTTATATCCTTGTATTTTTGTTAGTAAATGCGAATTTAGAAAAAGAAATAGAGTAGGAGTGGCATCACAGCTATGTTTAAATTGTCATTTTATTATTTTTTGAAAGTAATCCAAGTATCATCTGTCAGTATTTCAGTTGCAAAAACTGATTTAGGAAATGGCCTCATATAATGAATACATTTTGATTTAAGCTCAGGGAACCGCTTCCTTCCTCTGCAGCTTTGCACACGGCACCTATCACAAATACGTTGGGAAATGTTAGAAGTGGGGTGAATGGGGACGTGAATTCTGGTACTGATTACAACACTCCTTTCTTTTCAGATGCATCAGAAAGTTATGTGGACGTGAGCAAGCCATGAAACCCCCCTTTCACAAAAGAATGCCTTTCACAAGTGGTGGAGCCAGGCTGGTGGGTCCCACAAGACCCTGACTTCCCAGGGGGCTGTCGACGGCTTTCTGCTCCTTCTGTGGTTGATAGCACCTCTGAACAGTGATGCTGGCCTTGCGTTTACACGCCGCCATCCCGGTGCCTCTTTCACTTCCTTGGATTAGAAAGGCTCACCCTCATTGCTCTCCATGGTGGCCAGTCTCTTCAAGAGTTTGATTTTAGCTTATATACATAAGCTTTGCAAAGGAATGTTTACAAAGAAATTGGGAACTACAACCAAAAAGAAAGAGGATCGTCAGCAAAAAAGAAATCAAGATTTCCCTCCTGCTGGCCACACTAAGCCACCTAAATTGTCTAATGCCCTGAAAAGCACTGTAAAAAAGATTGCAAAGTGCTCATCCACTCGTAATTTCTCCATAGAAGACGAAGAAGGCCACAAAGACTTCTCTCTGTCGCCCACGTTCAGCTACCGAGTCGCTATCGCCAATGGCCTGCAAACAGCTGTGACCCACAGTGATGAGGATCTACTTCAGGAGCTATCTTCCGTTGAGAGCTCCTACTCTGAATCCTTCAACGAGCTAAGGAGCAGCACGGAAAACCAGACCCAGTCAACGCACACCATGCCTGTCAGACGTAACAGGAAGAGTTCCAGCAGCTTGGCACCCTCCGAGGGCAGCTCAGATGGGGAGCGCACCCTCCACACCTTAAAACTGGGTGCTCTACGGAAACTGAGGAAATGGAAGAAGAGCCAAGAGTGTGTCTCCTCAGACTCAGAGTTGAGCACCGTGAAGAAAACCTGGGGCATAAGAAGCAAATCTTTGGATAGAACTGCCCGGAACCCTAAGGCAAATGTCTTGGAGCCAGGGTTTAGCTCCTCTGGCTGCATTAGCCAAACCCATGATGTCATGGAAATGATCTTTAAAGAACTTCAGGGAATAAGTCAAATTGAAACAGAACTCTCCGAACTCCGAGGGCACGTGAACGCTCTCAAGTACTCTATCGATGAAATCTCCAGTAGTGTGGAGGTGGTTCAGAGTGAGATCGAACAGCTACGAACAGGCTTTGTCCAGGCTCGGAGGGAAACTAGAGACATCCATGATTACATTAAGCACTTGGGTCACATGGGGAGTAAGGTAAGCCTGAGATTCTTAAATGTGCCTGAAGAAAGACTTGAATACGTTGAAAGCGTGGTGTACCAAATTCTCATAGACAAAATGGGTTTCTCAGATGTACCAAATACTATTAAAATTGAGTTTGCCCAGAGGATAGGGCAGCAGAGGGATTGTCCAAATGCAAAACCTCGGCCTATCTTAGTGTACTTTGAAACCCCTCAGCAAAGGGATATTGTCCTAAAGAAGTCATATAAGCTCAAAGGCACGGGCATTGGGATCTCCACAGATATTCTGACTTATGACATCAGAGAACGGAAAGAGAAAGGTGGGTTACCTTCTTCCCAGACCTATGAGAGCATGGATATGAAGCTATCCACACCAGAGCCCAAAGCCAAGAAGAATGCTTGGCTGTCACCCAACGACAGTGACAGAGAGTCTGACCTTAGCAGAAGCAGCTATGCTGACTCTCCAGCAAAGGGAAACACTTCTAAGCCCAGCTCAAAGGCACACAGTGCCCGGTCAAAGAACAAAGCGGCTAACGGCAGAACGGCACAGAAGTCAGACTACAATAAACGGCCCTCGCAACCCTCAGCATCAAATATCCCAGAAAAGCAGCCACCTCACTATGTGGAGGCCACACCGCTCTGGCACTCGCAGAGCGACTTTTTCACTCCCAAGTTTAGTCGTTCTGAGTCAGATTTTTCCAAATTGTGTCAGTCTTATTCGGAGGATTTTTCCGGAAGTCAGTTTTTCTGCAGAACTAATGGGAGCTCCCTCCTTTCCTCTTCTGACCGGGAACTTTGGCAGAGGAAACAGGAGGGCATGCCTGCCTTGTACCACAGTCCTCAGGACCAGGGTTTGGATGGGAACATCCCAGCAGTGCAAGCGCAGGGTGAAATTGAGAACACAGAAACAGTAGACAGTGGGATGAGTAACAGCATGGTGTGTGCCTCTGGAGACAGAAGCAATTACAGTGATTCCCAGCTCTCGTTGCATGAGGACCTATCTCCGTGGAAGGAGTGGAACCAAGCAGGGCAAGGAACTGATGTTGGTTTAGACTCATCCACCCAGGAACCTTTTGACTATGACACCAACAGTTTGTCTGACCAACAGCTGGATGACTTCAGCAAAGACCTGGATGACCTTGGAAAGTGCCACAGTGACCTGCAAGATGACTCTGAAAGCTACGATTTAACCCAGGATGACAACTCCTCTCCATGCCCTGGATTGGATAGTGAACCACAAAGCCAGTGGGTGAGCCAGTATGATGCTTATCAGGAGGCCAGTTCTAATGACCTGTACCCCAGTCAAAGCCATCCAGCCATGAGGTATCGAAGTCAAAGTGAGCTGCAAAGTGACGATTCTGAGGGGACCCCACCCAAGTCCTGGCACAGTCGGTTGAGCATTGACCTTTCTGATAAGACCTTTAAGTTCCCTAAATTTGGGTCTACTCTTCAGAGGGCAAAGTCAGCCCTGGAGGTGGTGTGGAACAAGAGCACCCAGAGCCTCAGTGGGTGTGAGGACAGCGGCTCTTCCTTAATGGGGAGATTTCGGACACTATCTCAATCCACAGCGAATGAGTCAAGTACTACCCTCGACTCTGATATCTACACAGAGCCCTATTACTATAAAGCTGAGGAAGAGGAGGACTACAGTGAACCAGTGGCTGACAGTGAGACGGATTACGTCGAGGTGATGGAGCAAGTCCTAGCTAAGCTAGAAAACAGGACTAGTGTCACTGAAGTTGACGAACACATGAAAGACTATGACCACCCTTCCTACGAAACTCCTTATGAGACCCCGCAAGATGAGGGCTATGATGGGCAGGCAGATGACATCATTAGTGAGGGAGAACTGGAAACCTTAAACGAGCCAGCAGTTGAAATGGAATTAGCAGAAGACGAAAACCAAAACCTCCCTGTAGAGCCGCCAGAGGTCACAAAGCCAAAGAGGATCCGACCCTCCTTCAAAGAAGCGGCTTTAAGGGCCTATAAGAAGCAGATGGCAGAGCTGGAAGAGAAGATCCTGGCTGGAGGTACTTAAATGCTAAGTTCTGTGCTAACTATGTCTTAACACTTTATTGTGCAAATGTGCTCTGAGAAGAATTTCCTTTTGTTCACATAGCTCTCCCCCAACAAGGGATTCACAAAGAAAACAAAAATAGATTACAGATAGTTGATACTGAAACGAGCCCAACTCTAGCTCTGTACATGGTGGCTAAAGATTCTTGTACTACGTGCAGGAAATCATTGGGGAATAGACAGGCGGGCCCTTAACCAAGCAGCCTGGCGCCTGTGTTCTGGTTCTGCTAGGTAATAGGAGGGAGGAGAAAGGAGTGTTTAAATTTAAAAATTTTGGAGAAGACAGAGGGTGGGATATGAACATTGCTTTGTAGAAGTCCAATTTGGAGCCTAATGTTAGGAAGAGCTGGGTTTGCACAGCCAATCCCAGCCAGACCCGTGGGTGATTGCCAGGCTGCCTTATGCACACCTCACAAGCTGAAAGATGCAGGAGAGCCAGGAGCCGGGGATACCTCAGAGCAGACAGAAGTCATTCTTTGTGTTAGTAAAGAGTGAAAGTTGGAGAGTTTTTTCCTGGAGTGGTTTAGAAGTTGCTTCCCTCTTATGAAAGAGAGAATGGATCAATTTTTCTTAATTTCCTAGGGGAACAATTTTGAGTGTGGGATTTAGTAGCTGTGGATAGATATGAGTACATTGACTTCGTTGATTAACTAAACCTCATCTGTACTCACCTCAATTATTTACATTATATTTTATTTGCATGCCTATTGTATCTTGGGACAGCATTTCAAAATCTCATTTTAAAACAAACTTGATATTTTTATGTGTTCTCAGATTATAATGTTCAGATCTTTCATCAAAATATTTGTTCTCTATAATGCTTTCTAAAGGCGTCTGTGTACAAAACCAAGTATTAATCTGCTCCTCTGAAATACTATTATGTAGTAATAGTACAGTTGATAGCTGATTGTGGCTTCTTTGCCATCAACCACTCCTAACTTAAAACTTTCTCATGCAAAGGGCCAGGCTGCTGAGTCAGCAGTCACCTTTATCATCAAATGTGCAAGACCTAAGACAGTTAGCTTTCTTTCCTTCCAAAACCTTACCCATAGAAAACAACACAGCCTGTTTCCTTAAAGAAGAGAAGTCATGGCAGGGGGAGAGGGTACTTTGCCTGTGTTTTTATTACTGATTTAGAGGAGGCAGCTCTTAACTATTCAGAACCTATTTGAAAATGCAGAACAGTCTAATGTTATTGTTATATAAATATAATTATATTAGAATAATATTATCCCGCATCAGAATAAGACTTGGTGGAAGTCTTTGTCAGTGAAATTCAGCTGGCAGGTTTTTTTAGATAGAATCTGGAAATTTGACTTTTTAATTTACTATGGATTCAGCAAGTTACTTAAAGACTAAACTGGTGGTGGTGGTGGTGGTGGTGGTGGTGGTGTGTGTGTGTGTGTGTGTGTGTGTTTAATGTGATGTAATGGATGTGTGTTTACAGTCAACAAGCTAAAGATATTGGTTTGAAATATTAAGCAGTATAAATATAGCACATCTTTATATCTCAGAAGAAAAATGTAGAACTTCAATTAAAAGATTATTTTAGTTACTGCTTATCAGTGATTTGCATACATGTATGTCTGTGTACCACTAGTGTACCTGGTGCCCTGAGAGGCCAGAAGAGATGCTGGATCCTCTGGAAACGGATTTATATGGGGTTGTGAGTGGTCATTTGGGTTCTGGGAAACTGAATCCGGGTCCTCTGCAAGAGCAGCCAGTGCTCCTAATTTTTTAAAGAAGGAAATTGACATGTATAAACGAGGAATATTGTTTGGCTTTCTGTGAATGGATGTCTTGCCACTTGTTACAACATGAGTGGGTCTTTATGTTGTCGTTTGTTAAGTGATGCTGGACATAAGAATATCACAGGATGCGACTTCTTTGAGACATCTGAACAAAAGCAGGCAGGGCTTGATTGAGTATGGCTCACTGACAGAGTGATAAACTCCCGTGTGAGAGCTCTAGGGTGCCTCTTTAACACTTACAAAAGAAATCAAATACAGAGAGAAAGACAGGAAAGCAGGGATAAGCATGGCATGAGGAAGAGGGAGCAAGGCATACGAGGCCAAGGAAAGAAGTGGTAGATATGTGAGGTTTGCTAAGTCTGGGATCCAGTGGCATAGAGATGCCTAGAGCAGGTTATAGTTCTACTACTTTGTGTTTGTGATCTCGGCAGACACCAAGGGATGACTGTGGGAGCTAATGAATCTGCCTATTGTTTCGCAATAGTCATTTTACTCCCTATAAATATCTCATTGTGTCTTTGAAATATACACAAGAAATTTATATAAAAACTAAACTGAAATTGAAAATTCCACACTAGCAATCCTCTACAAATCAGGTTGCTATGATAACGACCCTCCCACCCCACCATCAGTGATGCTTCTCGGAAACACATCCGTTGTGCCTCTGTCGCTAACATGAGAATTCTGAATCAGAGAAAGCTGTGCCATGTATTTGGCATCCCGGACAAGTCTGCAGAGGACTGGAGCCCTCCACCATCTTGTTTTATTTCCATCCCACAAGGCAGCCTTGCATAGACTCTGAGTGGCCTCACCATACTTAAGATCCGCTCAGGTTACTGAAAGGCAACAGCTTGACTCCCCAGGAGGCTGCAGCAGCCTGCATTTCAAAGGGCAGCTCAGCTCCACTTGGCAGTGACCAGGCCTTTTCCCCATCCTGTGCTCCCAATATGCTTCTGAGGGAAGGGCAGCCAGAGAAGGACTTTTCCAGGCCCTTTCCTGCTCCAGGCACCCAATAAGGTGCCAATCGATGTGATAGTTTTGTGCCCATGGCCATCTGCTCCTTGAGCCTTGGGCAGGTGCCTGCAGGCTTGCTCTCCATGTGTGCCTGATACTCACTAGGCAGCAGTTCTGCCTTTTATTACAAACTGGGCCAGAAAGGTCTTGCTGGAAATCTCTGTGGGGTATGGAACCCCAAACATGGTATTACAAAATTATGCGTTCAGACACTTGAATTATTTCAACTCTTACCTTTAGAGCCTAGAGACAAGAAACCCTTAATGGCTGTGGCTACATGGTGATGGTATTGTCAAAAAGATTTCAACCCTTCAGCCTTCCAGTAGCCTAAGAAATCTTAGGCTCCATATGGTCAAAAAGCTGCCACTGTGGGGTCCAAATCTTCCCCATCACTGGTCACTGGGCCTTGCTGGGTGGTGTCATTTACGCAGCTAGACCAAACTCAGGGTCATCCTCAGACTGTTTTGGTTTCTCCCTCGGATCAAGGACTAACTGCTAACTGGAGTTCACTCTAGCATCCTTTAAGTCCCTGCCTATCTGTCCCCGTGGCCCTGGAGTCTACCTTGTACTTGCATATGTTTCTTATTTCTCTTCTGAGCCATAATCCAGAATCTCAACTAAACCTCACACAGAAAGGTCAAGAGTTCAAGTGTTGATTTCTTGCTCACATGAAAAAGAAAAGAATGACAAAAAAAGAAAGAAAGAAAGAAAGAAAGAAAGAAAGAAAGAAAGAAAAGAAAAGAAAAATGGTGAACACAATCCTCAAAATAGAGTTCAAGTTCCAACCTCCATGGTAGTCAGTGGCTAAGGTCATTATGAATGATTTGTGATGAAAACTTATCACTTCACTTGGCTGTATATGTGTGTATGTGTGTGCACATATACATACATACATACATACATACATACATACATACATACATATACATACATACACATATATAAATACCTGGCTTGGGTCATTGAGATGAAGTCTCCCAAACTCATTTTCTTTTTTTTTTCTTCAATAAAATTGATATTTCTTGGTTACATATACTTCAAGGTAGTGAGCACCATTTAGTTGACTTTCACTATGATAACCAAAATCAAATTATGATTCTCTCCTCTGTGAGAAGACTGACAGTGTAGACAGTTCTTTTCAGTGATGACGTAGCCCGGCCATCACCAAAACTGGATTATTTCACCTAAGGCCCAGCTTAATAGTAAGTATTTCTGTTGTAACTCCAGGACTTTCTGTCCCCAGTTATTAAGTCACCTGGGTCCCACTGTGGAGTCCAGGCCAGAGCTGGGCTTTTAATGTGCTCTTTCGGGATCTGACACACACGGTTATTGGGGCCCATTGAAGAGCACTGTTGAATGCTTCACAGCAACACTTACATAGAGCATGCTCTTTAATTTCTTGTTCTTTTTAAACTAGTAGAGAATTAGCCTAAAGAAATACACTAATGATTTTCTGAATTTAAAAAGAATTTTTAAAAACCAGAACAATTATTTTTCTAGCCCTCTAGAGTGAGAGATTTTTAAACTTTATGAAAAGCATTTAGTAACATCTACACATTAAAATGTAGAGAAGCAATAGATTTGTTCCTTAAAATCATAAATTGAAGTATAGAAATTGTCTACTTTGGAATCTGGGGAGTTGACTTGATGGTGAAGAGCACTTGCTATTCTTGCAGAGGACCTTGGTTCAGTGCCAGTGCACACATGGCAGTTCACAGCTGCCTGTTGCTCCAGTTGCATGGAATCCCATGCCTCTTTTGGTTTCTGCAGACACTGCATGCATATGGTACACACACATACACTCAGGTACACCACATGTGCATAGAACAATAAACAGGTTGTAAATTTTTTATTTTTCTTCTCTTGTACAGTGCATCCCGACCAGAGATTCCTTGTCTCTCCATACCTCTCAGAAATTATCTATTTTAAAAGCACTGAGAACATTTTCCTTGGAAATTATTCAGGAAATAATTTTGTACAAAAATACCTCCCATTCTTCCCACTTTATAGCTGTTTTTTGAAAACTTGAGGCCGTTTCTAGTCTCCCTCTCCGTCCGGCCCTCTCCCCCCACATGTAGCCTCTTCTCTCTGTTCTCTTCTTTCCTCTAGCCCCACCCGCATCTTCCTCCAAGCCCAGCATAGTAACCCTGGTGACAGTAGAAACTAACTAAATCCAAGTATGAAGTATATAATGGCCTCTGGCCTAGAACCATTTGCTCTTAGTGATCTAGAACTGTCTACAATGTAATCATCTTTTCAAAAGTTTCTACTTAGCTGGGCATAGTGGCATGGTACATACTGTAATCCTAGTACTAGGGAGGCAGAGGCAGGCAGATCTCTTTGAGTTCGAGGCCAGCCTGGTCTACAAAGCAAGTCCAGGGCAGCCAAGGCTACATAGAGAAATTCTGTCTCAAAACAAAAACAAAAAACAAAAAACAACAACAACAAAAACAAACAAACAAACAAAACAAAAAAGTAACAACAGAAACCTGAGACGTTTCCACTTATCAGTTCTGCATATATTTATGGAGTATTTTGGTCTAGGTACAGAAGTCAAGCTAATTAGCACATTCTTCATTCTATTGAATTATCATTTCTGTGGGAAGAATATCTTTAAAAACTTAACAATCTTGAATGCCAGTTTGTTGATGTGGTCATCTTGTGACATCACACTTGACTGCACTGTATCCCTACCGTCCTGAAGCATCCTACCCTTTGTGCAGCATCTGTTCTCCAGATGCTGGTTCCTTCAGCATCTGACCACACAGTCTTGGTGCTCTCTGTCTCTGAGGGATGATATTTGTGGATTTCAAACACCTGGAAGAATACAGCTCACATCTTTTTGTGCCTGGTTTACGTCACTCTGTACATTGTCCTCAATACCTACCCATCCTGCCAACAGAATTTGATTTTTATGCTAATTACTGTATAATTCTATAGATGTACCATACTGTATCTTTTTAAAGATTTATTTTTGATATTTAAGTCGTGTGTGTGTGTGTGTGTGTGTGCGCGCGCGAGCGCGCACATGCACACTCAGATGAGTGCCACCAGGAGGGGTGTTATATCCCCTGGAATGGGTGAGACACTGCTCCCAGGGAACCAGGAGTGCAAGTACCTCTTTAACATGCTGACTTGGATCCTTTGCGTGTCTCCAGGATGCAAATGCTCCATGCTGTGCTCTTTATTTCAGGCCTTGGGTGACTCTCTCTGGCTATTTTCCCATTGACTGTGTAAAGTGTGCTTTTCTCCATGTCCTTCTTCACCCTTCTCATCCATCTTTCCTGGACAGACATTGTGACAGGGCCATGGATTTCCGTTGACACTGTGCTGATAATTATGGTGTTGAACAGTTTTTGTCAATACTTTTGGTCATTTATATATCTTCCTTTTTCAGTGTGTGTGTGTGTGTGTGTGTGTGTGTGTGTGTGTGTGTGAGTTTGAGTATACTTGAGTGTATATGTACTTGCACATGCACATGTGGAGGCCAGAGACGGATGGCCAGGGGTCTTGTCTAGTATTTTCTGACTCATCTTTTTATTTTTATTTATTTTTATTTTTTATTAATTTATTCATATTATATCTCAGTGGTTAATCCCTCCCTTGTATCCTCCCATTCTTCCCTCCTTCCCATTTCCCCTTACTCCCCTCCCCTATGACTGTGACTGAGGGAGACCTCCTCTCCCTGTATATGCTCATAGGGTATCAAGTCTCTTCTTGGTAACCTGCTATCCTTCCTCTGAGTGCCGCCAGGTCTCCCCATTCAGGGGACGTGGTCAAATATGAGGCACCAGAGTACGTGTGAAAGTCAGACCCCACTCTCTACTCAACTGTGGAGAATGTCCTGTCCATTGGCTAGATCTGGGTAGGGGCTTGATGTTTACGGCCTGTATTTAGGCAGGGTCACTTGTTGAAAGTGAAGCTCAAGTACCAGCCAAACTGGTTGGCTAGTGAGCTCCCAGGATTTGCCCACCTCTACATCTTAGTGCCGGGATTATAGGCACACACTACTGAACATGGCTTCTACATGAGTGGTGAGGGTCCAAACTCAGGACTTCATGTTTGCATGGCAAATACTTTATCTCCTGGTTGATCTCCCCAGTCACCTAGGACAAGCATCTGTTAAAGAAAATAGTGTGTATAGCTGGGGAAATTATCTCATGTCCTATTCATTAGGTCTGGCTATTTCTGGCTCTTAGCTAATCCAAAGAAGCCCTCAGAAGTAAACAACAACAACAGCAAACAACAGCAAACCCACAACTTTCCATGTTGAAAAGTCACTGTTAATGTCTTTGGAGGTAGGCAAGGCCAACAGGCCCCAAAGACAGCATGAGCAATGCCATTTCCTCCCTGGCTTCAACTGTCCTCTCTGCCCTCAGCTCATCACTCAGTTATTTTTTTCCTTAAACTTGGTGAGATCCTTTCAAATAATCTTCTTGCCTCCATGTCCTCCCTTGTCCTGATCTGTCACCTCTCTGTGGTCGAGATACACACAAATTTACAAAACTGTCAAGATGTCGGGTTTTTGTACTTATGTTAGCAGGAGGGCTAAGAAAGCAGTGAGGCCCACAGTAGGAGCAAAGTGTTCCTCCTGCTGCCTCCCTAACCAGGCTGCAAGGCCCACACCTTTATCCTTTGTTCCAATGATCAATACTAGCCAAGAGAGGCAGCCAAATGTGGTGGTTATGGGCACAGTGCCTGCGGTCACCCTATACGTTGTCCGACTGTAGGCAGGTTTTTTACCCTCTAAGCAGCTCCATACTGGAAATGCAGATAAGCCGTCCTTTCTGCAAAAGAAAGAAAATATGTACTTAACAATGAGATAAGCATTTGCCCAAACAGTAAATTAGCAGCAGAAGCCAGCCTACCTAACAGGCACGATGATTTCTATTTCAGATCATAAACTATTTCTGAGAAATATGAGGCAGAAGCCAAATGCTCTGATTATCTTCCAGTGCAATTCTCCTATAAGCTAAAATGATGGCCCAGAATGCATTTGGGGAAGTGATCAATTATATGGTTATTTCTGGTATTTGAATTTCAGAACAACACTGTGTTGAGGCAGCTTTGTGGAACTGGGCCGAGCCTAATAGCTGTATTTATTAATATTTTCATGAAACACAGGCACATACGACTTCCTGGACTGCCCAGTTTGTTAATATCTTTGTGGGGAAGGGCAGTAGCAACAAAAACAACCAAGACAAGTGAAGAAGCAGCATTCAGTGAGCACCCAGGGGTGTGTTGAATTCTGGGGTGGTGGATGGGAAGACAAAAATTAAAAAAATACGCACCCGGACTTAGGGATGTCTGTCAGTAGAGAGCTTGTTGCACAAACCATGTAAGACTGCGTTTGGATCACCGGCACTCATATACTATCTGGATGTGGTGAGCTTACACTTGCAAGCTCAGGATCGGGAGGCAGAGACAGGCAGGTGCTTGGAGCTTGGTGCCTAGCCAGTCAAGCCGAATCAGTGAGTTCCGTCTTCAGGAAGAAATCCTGAGTCAAATGATAGTGTGCAAAATCATTGAGGAGCTACCTGATTTCAGCCTTTGGCCTCCACATAAACACACCCAGGCAAGCATGTATTTGCACACATAGACATGCGCACACACAAACTTATACTCACTATTCAGTATGTATCCTTTCCTTGATGCCATCAGAGTCCAAGTGAAGGCTATTCAAAATCATTTCTGTTGTGGGAAGCAAGTGGATCTTCAACCTGTAATTCAACTGTCTCTAAGCACCACTTCCTGGCACCAACTTGAGCACATAGTGTGTATGACATTGTGGTTAGAAATAAAAGAAAAATCACAGAAAAGATTATTAACTAACTATGTGGCTAATGGTATGACCATTTAGTTATTGCTGTTTAATCACTATATATTACTAACAATACAGTGAGGACATAAGTGAAGTCATAAAGAGCTCACAATTAATTGACCCTGAACTCTGCAACAGTGTCAAATACCTTGCAGTTTGCCACCCTTTTCTGCATGCCGGCTCAGAAGGTGCTGAGGGTGTCTCCAGAGGCTGGCAAGGCCCTCCCCAGCATTGCTCTGACTGTGGGCACTGCTTCAGGATACTATATTCCACAACCAC
>OU015755.1:45048503-45113200 GCA_907169655.1 Acomys percivali
ACACACACACACACACACACACACACACACACACACACACACACACAGAGCCTTATCATAGTACGGCACTACCAAGTTAAGAGATTTCAAGGCAACTTTTGCATGCCAGGGATTCAAGGAGGCTTCATTCCAGTGCCTTGCTCTATGCCAGGCCCTCTTGTGAGCATCTCTTCTCTATTGCAACTCTCCTCGCTACTCACAATGTGAGTTAACCCCACCCACCTGGCTTAGGCTGGCTTTCTTTTTTATGGACTTAGAGAAGTTTAGTACTCTGTAGCGATGTTGGAGGTTTTCCATGAACTGAGACTCCCACGGTGCTTTCACTTTGACAGACACACTGAGATGATGAGGTCTCTCCCAGAACCAGATCCTCAGATTCAAAGAATGGAACTGGTTTATTTCATGGGCAATTGTGGAATAGCACTGTGTGGAGGAGAGGAAATGAGTCAGTGACCCCCCCAGGACACCGAGAGATGATGTGAATGCTCTGAGTAGGTGTTGCGGATCCCACAGAGTAACTCTATAGCCTTGCTATTTAAGGTATGGCCTTAGGGCTCACTACACCGGCTCTGCCTGGGAGTTTGTTGGAGAATGACTGCACTCACTCCAGAATCTGCACTCCAGCAAGCATTTCAGGGTGTTCCTGTGCCAGCAGGCGGTGAAGAACCCGAATTATCCTACCGTAAGGCAGGCAGCCCAGGGTCTTTGCTCAATGATCCCTTAACTGATCAGGAGATTCCTGTTTTGGAGGACATTAAAGGATGCACAATGTAGGGTTAGTTTGATCTGTGGTCTGAAAGCAAGGGCCTGTAGGAAGAAAGAGGGCCCCAAATGTCACAGCAGACCAGCTTCAGGGATGTGGAGGTTTTACACACACAGTACCAATAGCATCTCCTGCTGAGCCTTGGCTCTTTCATCACCTGTTCTCTTCACCTAAAAACCTTAGGTGAAGGAATTCCTTACTCATTAGTGAATCCCACCTCCTCTCAGTCTTTGCTCAAAGCTCACTGTCTCAGTGAGGTGGACCAGTACTTGATTTTACTAGCGAGCTGCGTGTACCAATCCAGCATTCCCCAGGACCCGTCACTTTTCCCTTCTTAATTGCACTTGAACCTTTTGATTCGTGTATAATCTATTTATTTAATGTGCTGACTGACTGCCACAGAGTAAGGTTAGCTTGCTCTGCCAAGGTGAGGAACTTTGCTATGCTTCCTGATAAATGTCATTATCAATATCTCTAGCTTGGTGAGGACCAGAGTGATGGCTCAGTGGTTAAGAGTGTTTGTTATTCTTACAGATGACCAGCATTTAGTTTCCATCATACACATGTGTATCACAACCACCAATAACTTCAACTCCGGGGAATTCTATGCCCTCTTATAATCTCCATGGGTGCTACACTCATGTGTACGCACATATACACACTCTCTCTCTCTCACACACACACACACACACACACACACACACACAGAGAGAGAGAGAGAGAGAGAGAGAGAGAGAGAGAGAAATTGATAAATCTTTAAATAAAAAATCTCCAGATCATGATTTATTTTTTATGCCAAGTATGTCTTTACCTACAAATATAATTAACATGAACCTTATTACTTGGCATTTAGATTTTTTCCTGTTTTCCTCTTATGATTATAAATAATGAGGACATAAGCTTTTCTTTTTGAATCAGTTTCATTGAGCTATTTTAAGATAGCTTCCTAGAAGTCAAAATGCCAAAATAGGGGCTGAAAAATACAAATGTCAAGATTCTTCTAGTGTTATAAGTTTTTTCATTATTCTAGAAAGTCATCTATGCATATGGCAAGCTCCTATTAGGTTCATCTTCCACTTCTCCCTTACAACTCTCTATGTAGAGTGCTCTCTACGGCCCCACTCCATCTCATCTCTTTCCTTTTATAACCCATCAAGCCCAATTAGTGCTGCTCATATATGGGGAGGCATCTACTGTAGTGTGTCAACATACCATTGGCTTAACTCCTAATGTAAACCGACCCTCTCTCTCCGAGCAGCCGTTAGCTGACAGTAACTTGTCAGATGGAGGCAGAGGCCCAGGAGGCCATCCCTGGCCATGCTGGGATGCTGGCTGCTGTGATCTGGTGCCAGTCTTTGTGCAGGCAACCACAGCTGCTGGGAGTTCTTGACAGATATGGACAAAATGTGTTCAACAGATCTTGCACGTGTTTACCTCGAGCTAGCCATGAAAAATACAACTGGAATGCCCAGCTCTTCCCTCAACCAGAGTGATGTTGCCAAGTAGCAGAGAGAATAGTCCAAAGACGAGCTATCTACAACCATGACTATCTGATGTGTAATTATGTAACAGGGCAGATTGTTCATCTGCACGGCACCTTCTTAATTGGTTAAGTGGGATGATGACAATAAGAGTTAATGTCCTAGGGTTATTATGAGGATGTAATTACTTAAAATAGAATATTAAGATGTTCAACTGTGACTTAATGAACATTGTACAATTTCTAGCTCTTAATGTACTGAGATCACTTTAAATTCGGTACGTGAATAAATTGTACCTTGAGTTTCTTTGACTTGACATTTCAAATTTTCACTTGTTGAAATTTTTCTTTTGACATTTGTATTTTATCATGGACTTTTTTTTTTCTATTTGTGTTTTCTCATTGGCCAATATATACAAACTATAGTTTGTAGAAATATTTTCCTAATTTAATGCTTATTATTTACTTATCATTGGTGCCCTTAAATTATTCCTTCTGCTTAAATTTTATATACTTAAGTATATTATAAATAGCATACTTTCTGTGACTTGTCCTCATTTTTATGTTTAGAATATTTCTTTTATATATTATTTTATTTATTTTTCTTTCTTTCTTACAGTATATCCCACCTAAAGCCTCCACTCCATCCACACCTCCTCTCTTCCCCAGGGCCCTTCTCCTCCATTTCACTTCAGAAAAGAGCAGGCCTCCAAGGGATAGCAACCAATCTCTGTATAACAAGATGCAGTAGGAATAGGCATATACCCTCATATCAAGGCTGGAGAAGGCAACCCAGTAGGAGGAAACAGGTCCCACAAACAGGCAAAAGCATCAGACATAGCCCGCTTCCATTGCTACAAGTCCAACAAAAAAACCCAAGCTAAAGAAACACAGCACGTATGCAGAGGGCCTGGTGCCGGCTCTGTGATGGCTGCTTCAGTCTCTGTGAGCCCCTACAAGCTCTGCTGAGTTGATTCTGTGGGCCATGTTTCCCTGCTGTCTCTGAACCCTCTGACTCCTACAGTCCTCCTCTTCTGAGGATTTCCTTGGGCTCTGCCTAATGTTTGCTTGTAGGTTTTTGTAACAGTTCCCAATCAGCTGCTGTAGGAAGCCTCTCTGCTGATTAACCAGGCTAGGCACAGATCCTATGAGTATAGCAGAATATCATTAGGATATTCTGACTTTTTGTTTTCTGGTCAGTCTTGTTTGGATTGTTTGGGTCTATCCTAGGTCTCTGGGCCATCCAGCTTCAGCATCCTGGCCACCTGGGCAGGGTACGTGTGCTGTGGGCCTGAGGTTAGGCCAGTCATTGGTTGGCCAACAAGCTCTGAGCCACCACTGCTTCCAACATCTTGTAGGAAGAACAGGTTGTGGGACATGGATTTTGTGGCTGGGTTGGTGTGTCAGCCCCACCACTGGGAGCCTAAGCTGGTTACAGAAGATGGCTGATTCAGGCTCCATATCCTTCATTTCTAGAAGTCGTTATTACCCTCATAGGCTTCAGGAAGTTTCCATTGCACTATCACCCCCTAAATGCCCACCTATTCCAGTCATCTCCCTCCTATTCTCCCCCACCTGATCCCACCTGCTCCCATCCCCACCCGCCCCCAGTTCACCCACAAAATCTATTCTATTTCTCCTTCCCAGAGAGGCCTATGCATTGCTTCCCCTCACCCCACCTCCTCTATTTATCTAACTTCTCTGGATCTGTGTACTGTAGTGTGATTATCCTTTACTTAACAGCTAACATCCACTTATACATGAGTACACATCATGTTTGTCCTTCTGAGCCTGGGTTACTTTGTTCAGGATGACTTTTTCTAGTACCATCCATTTGCCTGCAAATTTCATGATGCTATTTTTTTCCTAACAGCTGAGTAACACTTGTATAAATGTACCACAGTTTATTTATCCATTCTTCAGTCAAGAAACATCTAGGCTGTTTCCAGTTTCTGACTATTATGAATAAAGCTGCTATGAATACAGTTGAGCAAGTGCCCTCTTGGTAGGATGGGGCATCTTTTGAGTATATGCCCAAGAATGGTATAGTTAGATCTTAAAGAAGATCAGTTCCCAATTTTCTGAGGAACTGCCTTATAGATTCCAGAGTGGCTATGTGAAGTTGAACTCCCACCAGCAATAGAGGAGTGTCAGTTCCCCTTACTCCACAGAATGAGCTGCCATTTGTGGCTTTGATGGTAGCCATTCTGACACGGGTAAGATAGAATCTCAAAGTACTTTTGATTTGCATTTCTTTGATGGCTAAGGATGTTGAACATTCCTTTAAGTGTTTCTCAGCCATTTCAGATTCCTGTAAGAAGAATCTATATTGGATTGTTTGGTTTGTTGGTGTCTAGTTTCTTGAGTTCTTTATATATTTTGAATATTAGCTCTCTGTTGGATGTGAAATTGTTGAAAAATCCTTTCCTAGTCTGTAGGGTGCCATTTTGTCCTATTGACAGTGTTCTTTGTCTTACAGAAGCTTTGTAGTTTCATGAAGCCCTATTTATTAATTCCTGATCTTAATTCCTGTGCTATTAGTGTTCTTCTCAGGAAGTGGCCTCCTGTGTCAATGCATTCAAGGCTATTCCTCACTTTCTCTTCTAACAGTTCAGTGTGTCTGATTTTATGTTGAGGTCCACGTGGACTTGAGCTTTGTGCAGGGTAATAAATATGGATCTATTTATATTCTTCTACATGCCAACAACCGGTTAGACCAGCACCATTTGTTGAAGATGCCATCTTTTTTCCAGCAGTATTTGTTGAAGGTGCTTTATTTCCATTGTATATTTTTGGCTTCTTTATAAAAAAAAATCCGGTATCTGTGGGTATGTGGATTTATGTTTAGGTCTTCAATTCCATTGTTACTAAGATAATCAGAGAGATGTTTACCTATATTTTAGATTTTATTTTTATTATAGTTGGTTTAATTTGCTGCTTTACCTCCTTAAAAATGCATTATAGTATACTTTTGGGATTTATTTTTCTCCATGGTATTTTGCCTACATGTATGTATACACACATACCATGTATGTACCTGGTGCATGTACTTTAGAGAACAGAAGAGGGAGTCAGATACAAGTTACATGTGCCATGTGATTCTGGGAACCAAGCCCCAGTGGTCGTAACCACTGAGCCATCTCTTTAAACCGTGGCGCAGTACATTTTCTAGAGCTAAATCCTCACTCAGTCTATATTTCCAAATTATCCAATACATATTGAAGGAAATTTGACTATGAGAGGAAAAGAAATTGGATGAGTTTTCTAAGTCAGCTGCCAGAGCTGTGCTGACTTGAGCCTTCTAGGAAAGCTCACCTCAAAACACTTTTAAGAGCTCAAGATGCAATTCCTCCAGACAGCCGTAATTGGCAGGGAGATCAGCTCTGGGTCCTAGTTTAGTTTTACTTTCAAGGCAGGTTACGAAGGAGGATATTGCAGTAAGTGATCTCAAGTAAGCAGGGCAACATCTGTTCTGTGTGAATTATCTGCTGGCATCTGTGGAGGGGGCTGCTCTAGACACAGTTTGGAGTGTTGCAACATTTCTATCACTTATTCCTGCTGAAGCATGTCTGGGTCTGTCCTGGGGGTATAGTGCTGTCAGGCTGAGGAGAACTGGCCACTAAGATTTATAGGCTCCGTAATGTTTTCACCGCCCAGACTTGTACATGTCAATTTAGCATGATGGAGCTGGAGCTGGGCACAGTAAGAAATAACAGTGTTGCTGGCCTGTGTTGGAGCCCTGGATCCAAATCGTCCCCGGAACATTTTTCTTACTTTCTGAAAATTTTATTTTAGACAGTAAAACTCTCAATGAAAATAAATGAGAATTTTTCATTGTCAAGTTCTGAACTCACCATTGGAAAAAAAATGCCATTTTGTAGGCACGATCTTAACAGTGGTTGTTCAGTCTTGGGGCACCTGGTTTAAACAAATGATTAAATATGCTTATGAAGCTAGGACCCAGAGTTATTCTTTAGGAAGAGGAAAGATATGTATATAAAAGAAATAGAAGACCTTTTATCCTTGTGTATGACAAAAGGCACACGTCCATTCTTCATTCATTGAGTGCTTAAACACTGCTTAATAAGAGTCTCTTTTGCATAGGGAGTGGCATCAGTCCCTATGGCATGCACCCACCAAGATCTTGACCAGGAAGTCCCCTGGACTCAGCCTCTTTAGCCTGGGAATCTGGCTGTTCCTCTCTATGTGGGAAACACTTATAACTTAGACTGGTTTTCCAGGAGCTTCCCAACTGCCATTTGAGAGTAAGCCTTGGGGTCATGTGTTTTAGATGTGCACTTATACACTGTCAGTCTCTTTGCCTATTTATTTTTTCAGTTTCATTCAACTCCTAGCTGTTGAGTTGCAACTAGTTTCTGTATATTTTAGTTACAATTTCTTTTTGAGATGTGGGATTTAGAGTATTTTATCCCAGTGCATGGGTTGCTGTTTTGCTTTTGGGATGGTGCCCGTGAAAAATAGAGGCTTTAATTTTAATAAATCTCATTATCTTCTGGCTTACTTTTTGCTGGTGCTTTGTATTGTGTCTAAGAGTATGCTGCCAACCTCAGATCAGAGCAATGTACTGTGCGGTTTGGTCCGCTAAGCAGTTTATTTAAGAGCATTGCCCATTCTGTACCAACTTTGCATGGGGTTTCAGATACTGGTCCAAACTTCATTCTTGGACATATGAATACTCTATTCTGTCTACATCACTTTTAGTTTTTTTTTAAATTTAGTTTTTAATTTTTATGTGTGCTTATGCCACACCAAATGCATGCAGATCCCTGAGCAAATCAGAAGGGAGCATTGTAACCCCTAGAATTTGAGTTACAAGTGGTTGTGAGCTGCCTGATATGAGTGCTGGGAATCAAAACCAAGACTTCTGCAGTAGTAGCTCATGCTCTTAACTACTAAGCCATCTCCCAGCCTTGGGTCCACAGAATTCTAAAAGAGATTTGTTACACCCTTCCCCCATTTAATTGTCTTGGGGACTTTTTGGGAACACAGAATGCTTTTTTTTTAACTTGTATTCTTTCTTAAAAGACATTTGTGAATATATTTCTATCTATTCCCCATTGACTGGTCTATTGCTTTCTCTACTATAAATTTTATATGCAAGCATCCATACCAAAGGGAAAAGCCTCCAGACAACTGCTTCAGAATGCACAGTGGAGAGCAGCACTCCAGCGGAACTGAGATAATCCTACAGTGAGTCACTCTGAGGATGAGGGTGCCATATAACGGGGAGCCAACGCAGCCCAACAGCCTAGCGAAGCATACACCTGGGCCCTTCCCTGGAAAAAAGCAAAAACTGTCACTAATAAATAATCTCTGGGGAAATATTTTGACTTTCTGAAACTATTGTATTTTGCTCCTAAACGGCTCACAAAACAATGTTACAACCCATTAGGAGTTTCTGCTTGAATCGATCAGTACCATCGTGGTTGCAGACTGATGATTTTTATTGTCACTTTCCTCCATAAACATGGCTTTCTCTTCTTCTTTAAAAAAAAATCCAGCTGTCAATATGGACATTCGATCCATTTTTTTTTTATTTATTTATTTCCCTAGCCCTTGTTTTATTTGTTTTTGCTTTTTTTTCTTTTTACCTAATAACCTACCTTGGAGCTTTCCCCGGTTGTTTGTCAGTGTTTAGGAACTCTTCTTGGGTAGATGGACTATAGAGCAGGTCTGCCAGCCTCTCACTGTGGACATCTGGGTTACTCCCCACAGTTTACTATCACAAGCAAAGCACAGCATCGTGGATGCAGTTGTCTACCGTAGAATGTAGGTTTTCTTGCTCGTTCCTTGAAGTGGGATCTGTATATTGGTTTACCTTTTTTTTTTTTTATCATGCAAAATCTTTGTCCTCAAATACTCCCATATACCAGTCTCTTACTGGCCCTGGGTTTCCCTCATAGGAAGTTTGCTTGCCCTGTTTTCCTCTAAGCTTTTAAGATTTTGTGCGGTTCATTTGTAATCTTGATGTGTGTGCAGTTTACAGAGATGTGTGGCAGGAAATCCAATTTCACTGTTTTCCAAATGACTATCCAATGTGCCGGAACTATTAGAAACTCTAGTTTACACCCCACGGATTAAGATGGCACTTTTATAACGCACTAAGTTTCATATCTGATTTCTTTCTGTGCTTTTCCACACTGCTGCTCTGTCTATTGTTGGGTGCTACCTCACAGTCTTGCCAGTGCAGACCATCTCCTATACTTCAGCATCCACAGAAGCCTGAAGTTAACCAGGGCTTCTCTTTTTTTTCTCTGCATTCTTAGAAACTATAGTTGATTTGCAGTGGTCTTTGTTTTACAATAATAATTCTTACTCTTTGAAAGTTTGTAACATGTGTACGATGCATTTTGAACTCCTCCACCCTCTGCTGTCTCCTTTTATCTCCCCACAGGATTCTCAACACCCCTCCCCTGTGTTAATGCTGAATTTGTTAAGTTGTCATTGGATGACTCCATTAATGTGTGTATGTGCATGTGTGTGTGCACGCATTGTGTGTGTGTCCATGCATGTGTGCATGTATGCGTGTGTGTGTGTGCCTGTGTGTATGCATGTGTGTGTGTGTGTGTGTGTGTGTGTGTGTGTGTGTGTGTGCATTTTAGCAGAGTCTCCTTATGCAGTCTTTGATGAGCTGGCAATTATTTCATGGACTAGGCTAGCCTTAGACTCAGAGCTCTCTGCCTGTGGAGTGCTAGGACTAAAGGCATGACCACCATGCCCATCTAAAATAGAATTTTCATAATGAGTGAGTTAACCCAGAAGCAGAAAGAGTCAAATAGTGTATATTCACTTATATCTGCATACTAGCCCAAGGGGCATGTCCCATGAAAGTCTTCACTTACCAGGAAACTGGGACAGAAGGGTGGACATCCTATTGGGACTCTATGGGAGAAGAGCAAAGTAGAAGGATCCAGTGGGTCCTAGAAACCTACAAGAGAAACATTATAATAGGCAGATTTGGGCCCAGGGGTCCCACTCAAACTATGACACCAGCTAAGGACAATACAGGCAGTAAACTTCAAACCCCTACCCAGATCTAGCCAATGGACAGGAAATTCTCCACAGTTGAGTGGAGAGTGGGGTATGACTTTCACATGTACTCTAGTGCCTCATATTTGACCACATCCCCTGGATGCGGAGACCTGGTGGCACTCAGAGGAAGGATAACAGGCTACCAAGAAGAGACTTGATACCTTATGAGCATATACAGGGGGAGGAGGTCTCCCTCAGTCATAGTCATAGGGGAGGGGAGTAAGGGGAAAATGGGAGGGAAGGAGGAATGAGAGGATACAAGGGATGGGATAACCACTGAGATGTAATAAGAATAAATTAAATTAAATAAAAATTTAAAAAATTTTCCAGAAAGTCAGAAAACTATACAGGATCCATAAAAAGAAAATTATAACTGTTTTGAATATATTTTCAAATGGAATAGATATGCTTCTTAATAATGCCATTATTGTTAATAATATATAAATACTATATAAATCATTAAAAAATAGAAATTTATGAATAGAGTAGAGTGTTACAAACAGACCTAGAGTAGCATTTAGTCACTCATTCTATACTTTGAATGTGGATATGTTATACAGAGTACGCTGAGTTCCTTTGCTCTTTATACAGACTCCATTTTCTCTAGCCATTCTACAGTACAGTATATCAAGTGATAAACTATTTTTACACATTGATTTTGTTATTTAGAATTATACCGTCTACCTAGGAAAAGGTATTATTTTAAAAGTCAATTTTTATTATGCTGTTACAATAATTACTCTGTCTAAAAAGGCAAATTAAAGTAGGGAAGAGGCATGAATGACAACAAAACCTAGTGAACCATATGAATAAAAATGCAACAAGGAAACCAATCACTCTGCCTACTAACTTGAAAAATAAGTAAAAATTTTGAATTTTTTTTAAAAAGCAGAATGATTTGACTAATATTAGTAAGGTGCATTGTCAGATAATAGTTTTTGTTTTGTTCTGTTTTAAGCAAGAAAAGTTTGAAGAAACAGCTACCTGCAGTAGGGAGGGAGCCTCGAAACAAGTTGCCTGATATGCATTCATAATAAGAAAACAGTCATCACCTCACCTAAAACTGATTCCAGAAACTAGCTTGCAGTGTGTGGGCGTGTTCCCAGTGCCACCAGCCCTCCTGTGAACTGCTTCCTGCTTCACCCTCACTCGGTCACCACCCCTCAATGGCCCTGCTCTGTACCATCACTGCTGCTGGTAAAACTAACAAACTAAACCCTGATGTGTATGTCTGCGACTGTTTTTCTTGAGAACATGCGTTTCTCAAATCCTACTTTTAATCTGAGGCCTTCCTGTTGTTGTGACCTGGTGCAAAACACACAAGCAAGTGCTATCACATGCTGTCGTGTGGCATCAGAGGTGTACTTCATGCCTTCAGACGAGCAGCAGAGGAACTTTTGGTGTGTGACCTTGTCTACACTAAATGCAAATGCGGGAGTCCGCTTTATTGTCTTCCTGTCACTGTGCACCTGGGAAATTTTGAGCACAGTCCTATGAGGTCCCATTTCAGGGCCACACAGCACACTGTCTCTCCCTCTGCTTTGTGCCTCATTATGCTAAAGGACTTCAGGCGAGTCTTTTGCCCTTTCTGAGCCTCAGTTTCCCTTTCTGGAAACCATAGGGTTGGACTTGATAGTCTCTGAAGAAGGGGTTAGGGGAGTTAGAGAGGAAGAGGGTGGAGTTGAGCCTGAAGGTGAGAAAATGAGAGTTCCTGTCCCAGCCACCTCCAATTCCAGGTTTAGGGGAGGCCTCAAAGAGTCCTCAGGAAGAAACTGGTTCCTTAGGCTGGAAGAGAAGGCTTAGTGCAGCAGTTTCCAGATGGCTCCTTCCGCTGTTTCAGTCCAGCTCTTTCGCTATTATGAGGTTCCATTTCAAAGAACTAGTTATTGAGGCATTTGAGGGGACTCAGAAGACAGTTGGATGGCACTTCCCAGATTTAATGGTAGATCATTTCCTGTATTTAACCCTCCAGGACATGCTGTACTAGACACACCCAGAAATGTGAATTATGAGGTTCCTAGGTGCTCCTTAATCCAATCCAGTTGACAATCAGGACTAAGAAGGTGTGACCAATATTCTTGGAATACATGGACTGCTGTGATTTTTAGAAAGATGCTGTCAGAATGTAGCTTATTAGATGGGTCAGAATGAGTGAATGTGATAATAACAGAGAGTGAAAGCTCGTATGACTTGTAACGTGTATTGCTTCTACTGGGTTCAGTTTATTCCTGACACCTTTAAATTTTATTAGGGCAACCAAATACACTTATTTGGGGGTTGAATAGCAATCCCCAAGATCTCTGTCAGAGAGCTGTGAATATCCTCCCCAGATACACAAGGCACCCCTAGCAACTGGTTGTGTGATGTTACCTTCTAAGCATCGCTCAGAAATGCCATGAATGGGAAAAGTCTAGCAACACCTACGAGCTGGTAACTAGAGAGAAACAGTCGCTCCATTCTGCTACACTTGGCTGAAGCAACTCAAGGTAGGAGCTGTGCCATTTTCCACAGTGTAGGCCCCAGATCGCCATGGAGGTAGCTTTTCTTTCTTGGCTTCCTTTTTCTCTTTCCAACACCTTTGCTCATATTCCCCTTCCTTCTATCAAGTAAACTAACTGTATTTACAACCTATTTTAGTGTCTGATTCTGGGGGAATCCAATCTAAAATGGTGACCAATTAGTGCAGCCACCCTGAATTTAGGTCACTAGAAAAAGTGAATCCTCTATTCAGTATGAGTTGGTTGTATAAATACAAGAAGCACATCTTGGAAAACTCTTGGGAAACTGCCTATAATCTTCCTCCAATCATAAAAATCTGCCCTGCCCCCTTCGGGTAGATTACTGCCCAAATTTGCTTCAAAGGAGCTCTCAGATGGCCCACAGGACATTAGAGTCTTCATGGAAAAAGTGTTCAGTTTCTGTGCAGTTCTGTGACTTCTGGGACTTGACCCACAGTCAGGCAAAAAGAATTAGCAAATATATTATGCTTGCCCCCGTTTCAATTTTTCTCCTCCTTTCAGACTTTTCAGGCCAGTGGCTTTTTATGTTTCACACTGTTTTGACTATAATTTCATTTCTCTCTTTCTGTCTACAAAGCAATAACCTGGCTTTGCACACATGCAATCAATTTTTACTTTTAACGTTTATAAAGAAATGGTCACAACTTTAAAACTTGAGGATGCCTAGAGTTCCTTCAAGAAGGAGGTGCGATGATGAGATCTTTCCTCATGGTATGAGACTGGTAGATCAATCCCTCAGATCTCCACTACTCCCCTCAAGGCTGGAAGATAATAAATGCATACTACATCTTCCCAGCTTCATTCAGGATGCAGACGAGAGCAGAGACACCTTTGCGGTGTTACTGATTTCCCTGGAGAATCTGTTAATGAACAGGAGCTCATCCAAAAGAATAAATGAGTGTCTTCCACATACATGTGTGTTCACACCCATCCCTCCCTTCCCGACTCTCTGTATTTCTCCCTCCTCTGCATTATCAATCAATCATTAGGAACCCCTACAGAAAGCTTGTGAGGACTATTTAAATGGGGCTGGTGAGATGGTTCCGCAGGCAAAGACACTTGCCTTTGAGTTCTATCCTCTGGACCCACATAAAAGTGAAAGAAGAAAACTGACTCCACAAAGTTGTCCTCTGACCTCCCACACATACACACCCACACCCACCCACCCACCCCCCCCCACACACACACCATATCACACTAAAAACAAAAACAAAACCCACTTAAGTGAGAACTAGATACTTAGTGTTCAATGGAGCTACAGAAAACAGGCTTTAACTGAAGAGACTTCATCTCTTTTGGTGCCATTTGCCAAAACAGAGGTTTGGGTTTGCCCCTGTTAACCATTTCTAAGATTTTTGGAAACTGTCTTGTATTTATTTATAAAAATAAATACAGTGCTGGGCATGGTGGCACACGCCTATAATCCCTGAACTCAGGGCAGCAGAAGCAGGTGGATCACTGTGGTGGACCTCCCTACAAAGGCAGTCCAGGAGAGCCAAGGCTACACAGAGAAACCCTGTTTTAGAAAACCAAAAATAAATAAATAAATGCATACATGCATACATACACACATACGTACAGTTGGATGGACAATTAGGTGAAATCTGTGAGTTTTACATAGAAAAGATTCCTATAACCTCATCAAAACCGAAAATAAACAAAAGCCAGTCTA
Organism: Acomys percivali; assembly: GCA_907169655.1. Lineage (NCBI taxonomy): Eukaryota > Metazoa > Chordata > Mammalia > Rodentia > Muridae > Acomys > Acomys percivali. The sequence continues at coordinate 45,061,991 of OU015755.1, forward strand.
GAGCAGTGCTTCACGGCCTTCATAATGCTGTGACCCTTTAATACAGTTCATCACGCTGTGGTGACCCCCAACCATAAAACTTTTGTTTCTACTTCATAGCTGGATTTTTGCTACTGTTATGAATTATCAAAATATACATGTTTTCTGCTGACCGTAGGTGACCACTGTGAGAGGGACCTCTGGGTTGTGACCTCTGCTGCTCTAGATGGCTAGCTCCTTAGCTCCAGCTCCATGGAATCTTTGCAGTGACTATCTAGGCTCCAAATCAGATATGCCCTTCACAAGGCTTCCCAGAGCCCCTGCTGTACTCTGCATTCCAAGGAGCCTGGCTCTTCAAGAGCTCAGCTTCTAGCCTGGATCTGAGAGATAAGCACACGTACAGCCAGGAAGGCCCTCCAGGACTTCCTCCCTGTGGGTGGCCTTTCTTGCCACCCTAATGAAGGAGCCAGCTCCAGCCTTAATCCTCTGCTGCTCTGTGATTACAAGCACTTTCTGTGCTGCTTCACTGTATTGTCTGATTTCTGTTGGCAACCCACACAGTTCACTGCCTCTCCTCTGCTCCCCGTGGGATCTGAGACTGCCTTCCAGTGAGAATGAGCCATGCTAATGGATTCTGTCCCTTCCAGCGTCAGGGTCATGCTGGCAAGCTCTCAACAGAAGACTCTACAATCACATGGGTTTTCTACCACAAAGATTTTTTGACTACACAATAGCTCAGCGCAGGACAGAGGCTGTCCTCCCTGTGAGGTGTGAGGATGTAGGCGACTGGCTTTGCTTTAGGGAGGTGTTGCTCATCTTAGAGTTCCTTATTACTCCAACCTAGTGAGTAAAGGTCAGTACCTGAGAGGGATCCTAGTAGGCCAGGCCTTTGCATTGGCTGGACTGAGTCCCATAGCGCCATTCTGAGTGCCACTGCCATATATTGGGGGACCTCTGGGTTTGCTCTATGGCACATATCATTACATGACAAATCAGATTGGCTTCCAGTAAAGGGAGTAATTATAGTGCCCTCACTACGGCTTAGACATATCCTTTAAAAGATCAATTGTTGGATCCATAGTACTCAAGTTAATATAGCGGTAGTGTTTGAAGGTAGGGCCTTTGGGCTGTTAGTAGGAGTGATGAAGCAATGAGGGTGGGGATCCCATGACAACACTGGTAGCTTTAGGAAAGGACTGAGGGAGACCTGTTTTGCTCACTTACACCGTTTCCCTCCATGAGTCTTCTCCCTGTGTCTTGATGCCGCAGGAAAACCTCCACAGGTGCAAGCACCTCGACACTGGACTCCACAGGAGTAGAACTATAAGGTCTAAATTGCTTTGTAAAATCCACCAGCCTTTGGTGTTTGGTTAGAGCGACACAAAACACACTTAGACAACTGAGGCAGAGAAATCAAAGCAAGTGTGAATTCTTAGATAATTAATTTACTGTGCCGCAAGTATGTTAGTGGAGACACTCACACAATCCTGGAGGTTTAAGTTAGCTTATTGCAATGCTCTACCACTCGTTCTAAATGCTGTTTGAGCAGAGCTAAGCAAATAGAAAGAAAAACCCCTCAGTCCAATTAGTGAACTTGAGTCCTAAGGACCTTCTAGGAATAGTGTATTTTACTTATGTGATTTGTGCCAATGAAAGATACTGAGATACTGTGGACCATCTAATTTAATCAGCGTGCAATGGTAGATTAATTAAGGCTGTATCTACAGCTCTTTCTACATCCCATCATTATGATAGCCTAGCACCCAGTGGGTTTTGAATAAAAGTTTGTCTTTGTTCCTGTTCCACTAAGTAGTTTCTCTGGTGAGTCTGGAGGTAGCTTTGTCTATCCTGTTAGTGATTTCAGGGTGGATGTTTGCTTACAGGTGGCCCATATTGTGCCTGGTGTTTTCTGGGCTCAGAAGTCTACACACACTTGGTGCTTTCTGCTTACTTCTTTAAAAATTGAATCAGAGATCTTGTTTTTCAACCTAGGATGTCACTCAGCCTCAAGCTGTGGCTCCTCAGGGTTCTCAAAATGGAGGGTACTGGGGCTCCTCAAAAGTTATTTGTGGTCACATGTACTTTTTCTAGAAATCATTTTTTGGTGTTTTTAAAAATATTTTAAATTATATTTGTTACTTTTTATTTATTTAGTGAGGAGCATGTACCATGGTGCACATCCAAGAATCAGAGAATAACTTGTAGGAGTCAGTTCTTTTCTTCACCATTTGGGTCAGTTTAGGTAAAACTCAGGTCACCTGGCTTGGCAGCAAGCACCTTTACCCACTGAGCCATCTTGTTGATTTCCACTTGAACTTTCAATGGACAATTTCTAGGAAGTAAAGAATCAAACTTGATAGGCCATACCTCTCTTCTCAGTAGGAACCTGAAATGAAGCCAGTGGGTTTTGTGAGCCCCTGACACCAAGGAACCAAGTTCAAAAGTCTCAGGAATGGCTAGCTCAAATCGCTCATGAGATTTGTTTAGCACACTGTTCTAGACAGCAAAGCCCGTGCCAATGGGAGCATCCAAAGTTGTCTGGATCTCAGGGCCAGTACAGACGTGGAAACAGGAGCTGCCTTATTGCTTTTCAATACAGCCAGGTTATTTCCCATGCCTGGGTGGGTGCGGGCACACTCATTCTTCCTCATGCTCAGCTGGCTTTGACAGTCATTGAGCTTGAAACTTTTGGCTAATGCTGATATTTTTCAAGGTAGATGAATCTCTTGGATTCTTAGGATGGTACTTCTTCCTTTAGGGTGGCAATTCTTCCATTCCCCTCTCTAGTTCAGCTGGATTACTATTTTCTTGATTGCATATGAGTATTCCTGAAAGTGATGTTGTCTTAAGTGATTGTATTTACCTCCAGGAATACTAGGTTGTCTTCCCGGAAGACACTAGTGTGTAGTTAGGCCAATGCAATGGACGACACACCTTTCACTCCTTCACTTTACCTGCTAAAAGCACAATTGGATCTGTTACATAGTCTTTTAGGGAAACACATTTTTACCTATCTGCAGATTCTATGTTCTCATATTTAATTAGTGCCCTTATAAAATTGTTAAATATTTAACCTCAAATTAATTTTTAAAGAAAACTGCTCTTTCTCCAGAGGAACACTCATTTTTTTTTCCCATCAGTAAGTTATTCAACTAAAAGTTGCCTTTACAATCCATTTGAATGACTAGGTAATAGCTGTAAATGTAATGACGTGTAAATAAAACAGAACGGCAGCTTCAAGCTCAGACTTCTGATGCATGTATCTTTACGAGTGACAGCAGTATAACACAGACAGCAATTCCTCAATGAACTCAGCGCTTATAGCTTTCCAGTGTTACTACTGAACATTTAGGGTTATTTATCACTGATCCTCTAGGTTTGAATAATTCATAAATCCTGGAAGCCAAGACTTACTTCTGCCCTCAGAAGGAAGGTGATACGTCCTGTGCTCAACTGGCATACTGCTGTGACACGATGAAGTCAACACCAGAGCAGAGACTTACGCAAAGTTGCCCATAATCTGACTTCTTCCCCCAATTCAGAAATTAGAGAAGCATTTTACACAAGATAAAATACATTTTACTTATATCAAACCACAAATGATTCATATTTGCTGCCTCTTGGATTTGTACTTTGGGGTTGTTGGCAGTCTCCCTCATTTTCCAAAGAGAAGAGGTCTTTCCTGCCACCTCATGTCACCTATACTGGTGGCAATTGTAAGTGGGGATTTTTGGAAGCCCATTAAATTTATCTTCTTCCAAACTCTTTGATTAACATTTCCAAAAAGAATGTTAGTGTATCCTGAACAGCACTGGCTAGTCAGGGAGGTTTCCAGCCTTAACGCATAGACACTGAAGATCAACTGAAGACTGTCTAGCCCAGGTAGCGAGGAACAGGCCAGGGCTACGCTGTGACGTGACTCATTGCCACCATAGAGTTGGTTAAGCCAAAGCTTCATCCCCCCAGCCTCGAGGCCAGTATTCCTCCTCCTATGCTGTGCTGGGAGCTAAATCCAGGCTGCCTCTTGCTGCTGTACTTGGGGTGTTACTGGAAACACAGCCTCGAGCCCCTGTTTATGTATTGTCTAAGGCTGCTGTGAGTGTACAGGGACAACACTGTGTAGTTACATAACAGACAGAGAGCCTGGCAAAGCCTACGTTTATCATTTGACAAGTTATTAATGGCATCTGCCATCCAACACTCTCTTTCCTCATGGTTGTAGGGTCCTGACTGGATTCCCTCCTCTCATTGTCACAGCCAGAACTGTACTAAATGTATAATTTATTTTTCAAAAATGACAAAGCATGAAATGTACAAAACTAAGAGTGAATTTGTAGATCACCATGAATGAACCAGTCACTGAAAATATCTTGAATGAACATGTAGATCACCATGAATAAGGCAGTTACTGGAAAATGAAAATTGTCAGGATGGATTATCTCTTCCACTTATATTTTCCATCCCATAATGAGAGTGAACTCCACAATTGAAACATGGTGCTTATGCAGAGATTATGCTGTAGAACAGTCTGCCTGTTTCAGATATTCTCAAATAAGGTCCCATGCGGGATTCATTAGATACACTCTGTATTGCCTAGTATTTATTAAATAATTTGAGGGGCAGCTGAGCATGGAGACACACAACTTTAATCCCAGCACTCAGGGAGTGTGGAGATGCACACCTTTAATCCCAGCATTCAGGGATGCAGAGACAGGGGGATTGCTGTGAGTTCAAGGCCATCCTGGTCTAAAAAGTGAGTCCAGGACAGCCAAGGCTAAACAGAGACACCCTGCCTCAATAATAATGATGATAATAATAATAATAATAATAATAATAATAATAATAACTAATACTATAATAATAATAATAACTAACACACTAACCTGTACTGTATCCATGGATCTCAGAGAGAGATGAGAAGACTCTGCTCCAGTGTCACGTCTGACTTCTGTTCCTCTTGGAGTGACAAATACAAGTGTGGGAAGACTAAAGCAGCTCCTGCATGGTGAGGAAGCTGCACAGGGTAAGGGCAGGACCTGATGTCACCTAGTCTCTTTCTAACAGAGAAGTCTGTGATTGGCAGTGTGATTATTGAAAGATCTATTCCCAAGCTTTGAGCAGACATTTATAATATCACATGTGTGTTGAGGAGTACTCAATCACAGAGCATTCTTCTTAATAGAGTTTGTTTCAAGATCTAGTACATCCCATATGAAATAATCTTGGGGGACCACACTCTTCACTAAAGTGTTCAGTTGCAGACACTAAAACTCAGACATAGCTCTGCGCTTTGCTTAACTTGCTTCCATTTCTTTTTGCTTGTATTTTATTGTTTCTTGTACTATTGTCTATAAGACTCCTTTTCTTTTCTTGACTACTGATGCAAGAAAGAGACTCTGTACTTGCCCACATCTGTTCTATACGATGCAGTACAGTCACTCTACAGATGCTCTGGGTGTCTTTCATTCCACATGTAATGGGGCTGGTCACATTGCTTGAAGGAAAAAAAGCTGACCATCCTCTCAGATATGTGGGATTCCAAAGCCCCTTGTTGGGAAATTTTCCCACTGATTAAGGAGAATCCAGGGAACCAGGACTGAAGCTTTCTGCTGTCAGAGCTGTTTATAATCCATGAATACAGAATCCAGCTGTGTTCATTACTCCTCACTGTGCTTGAGGCTCTGTGATGGTTGTTACTGACTCACAGCTAATTCTCCACCCTCTGAGGCTCTCAAGGATGTCCTCATCCAGTTATCAATAAAGAACATAAAGAATGAAGAGAGTAGTGGACTTTAGCCCTGTCTGAGGGCTGATAGCCTGAAATGTCAGCTCTGCAAGGGTTTCAGTGGAGAGCTGGCCCTGGTCCAGCTGAAGAGAAGTCTCAGTGGATAAATCACCTGCCACACAAGCCAGAGCGCTAGAGTTTAGATCCACTAAAACCATGTAGAATTGGCCTTACATGGCAACTCCCTGTAATCTCAGCATTGAGGAGAGATGTGGGATCCCATGGAAAGCTAGCTAGCTAGATTAACTGGAATTTAAAGGCTCTAGGATCAGTAAGAGACCTGGCTCAATAAATAGAAAGTGGTAAAGGAATACACCCAACCTTAATTTCAGACCTCTGTAGTCACACCTATGCACCCACACCCCACAAACATATGTGCCCACATACATGAACATGTATACAACATAATACCACATACATGCACACAATAAGAAGAGCAAACCATACCCCACACATGTAACTAGAAGGAGCAAGTACGTAAACAATATTACAGCCGATCGATTGTTCAGGTGAGCTTTGCAGCTGCTGTACAGCAGTTAGTCTATAGGCCCGCTTCACTCTTCCATGTTTTCTGTTTTCTTAAATTTAGGCCACTGCACATGAGATCAGGATTTGATTTTCTCAAAACAAGAAAAAAGATATCTAAGGGACATGTGTCCACCTGGCCAAAGTCAGGACCTGTGATTTCCAGTGTCTGCAGCTTCTGCCTTCTCTGGCTTGTCTCTGCTCTGGTCCACAGTTCATCAGTCTTACCTGATATAATGAGCATGGGCAATCACAGGCCCCAAAAGAGGAAGCTGAGATACCAGCAGAAGGAAGTGAGGTGTGTGTGTGTGTGTGTGTGTGTGTGTGTGTGTGTGTGTGTATGATAAAGGTTATGTTTCAGGTGCTATTCCTCTGGATACTATGTGTTTTCCGTTTTGATGCATAGTCTCTCACTGGCCTGCAACTAACTCAGGTAACTAGGTTCTGGTAAGCTAGTTGATTAGACAACCCCAGAGTTCATTCTGTCCCAACATCCACAATCCTAGGGTTACAAGTGGGATGTCTGGCCTTTGGAAGTAATTTATTTTTTTAAGATCTGAATCAATTAGAAAGAAGGTAGGTTGGACCCAAGACTTCAGACCAGAAAGCTGGTTTGCTCGTAGGTCACACTGTCACTCATGAAGTCATGTTCATACTTCAGTAGAGAATGTGCAGTTAAAATAGTTGTGTAATTCATTATCCAGCATCCAGCAACTCAAAAATTTTAAACCTTAGAAAATAAAAAAATTCCATATATCAACTATTACATTATGAAGCCAGCAAGGTCTAAGACCATACTTGATAAAATAAACTAGTAATTATACAATGGAATATGTGAATACCCCACTTAGTGAGAGAAACAAAGACTGTGTACACATGTCGTGCTGGGAAGTATTTTGCTATAAATTTGGGATGATTTTGTTGGTGAACTTTCAGGAAGTGGCTGACTATAGATTCGAATACCCTTGGATCTGAGTGACAGAGGACCTCAGTTCTCTTACCAATAAATGGAGGTAATAAAACTTTGTGATTTGTAGATGCTCAGTTACACTGATTAAAGTTTAAAAACAGTTCCTAGAGGATGCTATCAGCTATGTGGGTCATAGTAATTATTATTTTTCACCCATGGTACTTGTTTGTAAAATGTGCGTTTTATAAATCTTTGACTCATTCTTTTAAACCAGTTCCTAATATCCTTTGGCTGTTGTTGTTGTTGTTTGTTTGTTGAGAGAAGTTTTCTATGTATATCCTTGGCTGTCCTAGAACTAAATATGTAGATCAGGCTGGTCCGGATCTCAGAGATCCATCTGCTTCTTCCTTCCAAGTGCTGGGATTAAGAGTATGCACTATCACACCCAGCCTAAGAATCCATTTGTAACACACACACACACACACACACACACACACACACACACACACACACAAAATGAAGAAAAATGCAAGGAGTAATTTTAAATAGCCTACCCTGAGTCAGGCTCCTGAAAACAAACAACAAACAGCTAGCGGCCCAAACATGGCCTTCCATCCCTTTGTAGAAACAGCAAACTAAACATGCATTTCAAATTTGAAATGGATGCAAAATAAATGAAAAGAACAGTATTTTGTAACATTTTAAAAATCACATATAAAACTCACACTTTGATGTTCATACATGGAACTGGAATCAAGACCACCGCCACCGATATGTTAAGTTTGATTGATAAATGGCAGAAGTGAATAGTCACTGAGGAGGCTGCAGTCCTTCAAAGACAACCCCCCCACACACACACACACCCTGCCTCTAGTCGTGTCACACACTCCCTGCAGCTCTCAATGTCTCTAGCATCTGACTTAGTTTGCTATATGCTTTCCATAGCCTGGCTAAGGGAACACATCTGATACTCCCAGCTCCCAAGGTGACCTTGAACTTGTTTGACTATTTTGGCTATCCCTTCTTTATTGCAGAATTTGACCCTCTCGGCTTCCCTTATTATTTTTTCAACACACAATATCTTCTACTTTTTTCAGTTTCAGGAGTGAAAAGCCAGGTTGCCTGATTTATGGCTGCAGTGTAACCTGAGGGAGACAGGGCTATTGGGAACTCATTTCCTTTCAGTTGCTATTTTAACCCTGTCTAAGATGCCAAAGCCTAGTGGAAGTAAGTCTGCCATTCCTATTTCAAACATCTACATTCTCAAACTCTATGCCCCTCTCTTTGCTAAAATCTGGGGGCCATTCTGAGGCGACCTGTGTTCTCCTTCAGAACTGTGGACTAAGTTCTGATGGAAATAGCACATCGTGCTCCAACTGGGAGTGTAATGGGAGTCGGCTGCCTCTGTTACAAGGGTCTTGATTTGCATGTACAAAACTAAGTCTCTTTATCTCCCCTTTCCTGCAAGATACTAAGTTTTCTTTCACCCCATAGTGATTTTAATGGAAAGTTCGGCTTGGGGTAAGCAGAAAGAGGTAAACTAAGAAGAGATTTATTAAGCTACCTGAGAACTCATAACAAAAGAATATTTCCTTGTTTTTTTTTGGGGGGGAGGAAGGTGTATATACTTTGGAGTCTTTCAAAATGCTACAAAGGAGGAGAGCATTTTTTCCAATTGTGGGCATAGTTATATAACCAAATAATAATTTGGCTAGCATCAGCTGAAACCTTGGCAACAGTTTCAACTGCAGCTCCATGGCCTCTTCTTCGATAAGTGATCATTTAATAAGTGATTCATTTCTTAAAGATTTATTTTAAAATTTTTTTGTGTATGATTGTTCTTTATACCTGCATGTGTATCTGTGTACTATGTGACTGCAGCGCTCACAGAGGGCAGAAAGGGCCATCATATCCCCTGGGACTGGAGTAACAGTTGTTAGCTGCCATTATTCTGGAACTAGAATCTGGTTCCTCTGGAAGAGTAGCCAGTGTTCTTTACCACTGAGCCATCAGGAGGAAGGGTACGCAGGCTATCAGGATGAGACCTGATAGGCTGTGGTCATATGGTGGGGAAGGAGGTCCCCTTCTGTCAGAAGTCTAAGGGAGAAGAATAGGGAGGAATGAAGAGAGAGAGAAAGAGAGAGAGAGAAGAAAAGATACATGTGAGGAGATAACAATCTGGATGTAATCTGAGTAAATCATTTTTTTAAAATTTTTATTAATTTATTCCTGTTACATCTCAATGGTTATCCCATCCCTTGTATCCTCCCATTCTTCCCTCCCTCCCATTTTCCCCTTATTCCCCTCCCCTGTGACTGTTCCTGAGGGGGATTTCCTCCTCCTGTATATGCTCATTGTGTATCGAGTCTCTTCTTGGTATCCTGCTATACTTCCTCTGAGTGCCACCAGGTCTCCCCTCCAGGGGACATGGCCAAATATGAGGCACCAGAGTTCGTGTGAAAGTCATACCCCACTCTCCACTCAACTGTGGAGAATGTTCTGTCCATTGGCTAGATCTGGGTAGAGGTTTAAAGTTTACTGCCTATATTGTCCTTGGCTGGTGCCTTAGTTTGAGCGGGACCCCTGGGCCCAAATCTGCCTATCATAATGTTCTACTTGTAGGTTTCTAGGACCCTCTGGATCCTTCTACTTTGCTATTCTCCCATGCTTCTCTCATCTAGAGTCCCAATAGGATGTTCTCCCCTCTGTCCCAGTTTCCTGGTAAGTGAAGGCTTTCGTGGGACATACTCCTTGGGCAAGTATGCAGATATAAGTGAGTATATACCATTTGGGTCTTATTGCTTCTGGGTTAACTCACTCAGGATGATCATTCCTAGCTCAATCCATTTGTCCACAAATTTTGGGAATTCCTTGTTTTTAATAGGTGAGTAGTATTCCATAGTGTATATGTACCACAGTTTCTTTATCCATTCTTCTACTGATGGACACTTAGGCTGTTTCCATGTTCTGGCTATTATGAATAAGGCTGCTATGAACATGGTTGAGCAAATTTTCTTGTTGTGTGCTGGAGCATCTTCTGAGTATATTCCAAGGAGTGGAATATCTGGGTCTTGAGGAAGCCCTATTCCCAGTTTTCTGAGATAGCACCAGATAGATTTCCAAAGTGGTTGTACTAGTTTGCATTCCCACCAGCAATGAAGGAGTGTTTCTCTCTCCCCACATCCTCACCAGCATATGATGTCACTTGAATTTTTTATCTTAGCCATTCTGATGGGTGTAAGATGGAATCTCAGAGTTGTTTTGATTTGCACTTCTCCGATGACTAAGGAGGTTGAGCATTTCTTTAACTGTTTCTCAGCCATTTGATATTCCTCTGTTGAGAATTCTCTGTTTAGTTCCAAGCCCCATTTCTCAATTGGGTTATTTGGTTTGGTGGTGTTTAATTTCTTGAGTTCTTTATATATTTTGGATATTAGACCTTTGTCAGATGTAGGGTTGGTGAAGATCTTTTCCCAGTCTGTAGGCTGTTACTTTGTTCTCTTGACAGTGTCTCCTGTCTTACAGAAGCTTCTCAGCCTCATGAGGTCCCATTTATTAATTGTTGACATTAAGGCCTGGGCTGTTGGTGTTCTGTTCAGGAAGTTGTCTAGTGTGCCAATATGTTCCAGGCTCTTCCCCACTTTTTCTTCTAACTGGCTTAGTGTCTCTGGTTTTATGTTAAGGTCTTTGATCCACTTGGAGTTGAGTTTTGTGCAAGGTGACAAATATGGGTCCAGTTGCATTTTTTTATACATAGACCTCCAGTTAGACCAGCACTATTTGTTGAAGATGCTATCCTTTTTCTATTGAATGGATTTGGCTTCTTTGTCAAAAATCAAGTGACCAAATGTGTGTGGATTCATATCTGGGTCTTCAATTCGATTCCACTCATCAACCAGCCTGTTGCTGTGCCAGTACCATGCTGTTTTAATTATTATTGCTTTATAGTACAGTTTGAGATCAGGTATGGAGATTCCTCCAGAGGATCTTTTATTGTACAAGATTGTTTTAGCTATTCTGGGTTTTTTGTTTTTCCATATGAAGTTCAGAATTGAACGTTCAATGTCGTTAAAAAATTGTGTAGGTATTTTGATAGGGATTGCATTGAATCTGTAGATTGCTTTTGGTAGGATGGCCATTTTTACTATGTTAATTCTCCCGATCTGTGAGCAAGGAAGATCATTCCATCTTCTCATGTCATCTTCAATCTCTTTCTTCAGACTTTTGAAATTTTTTTCAAACAAGTCCTTCACTTGCTTAGTTAAAGTAACTCCTAAATATTTTATATTGCTTGTGGCTAATGTGAAGGGTCTGGTTTTCCTAATTTCTTCCTCTGCAAGCTTGTCATTTGTGTATAGGAAGGCTATAGACTTTTTTGAGTTAATTTTGTATCCAGCCAATTTGCTAAAGGTGTTTATCAGCTGTAGGAGTTCTCTGGTGGAATTTTGAGGGTCACTTATGTACACTATCATATCATCTGCAAATAGGGATAATTTGACTTCCTCCTTTCCCATTTGGATACCCTTGATCTCCTTTTGTTGTCTTATTGCTCTGGCTAGAACTTCGAGTACTATATTGAAGAGATATGGAGAGAGTGGGCAGCCTTGCCTTGTTCCCGATTTTAGAGGAATTTCCTTGAGTATCTCACCATTTACTTTGATTTTGGCTATTGGCTTGCTGTATATAGCCTTTATTATGTTGAGGAAAGTGCCTTGTATCCCCAATCTCTCTAAAACTTTAAACATGAATGGGTGTTGGATTTTTATCAAATGCTTTCTCTGCATCTAAGGAGATGATCATGTGGTTTTTTATTTTCAGTTTGTTTATATGGTGGATTACATTGATGGATTTCTATATATTAAACCATCCCTGCATGCCTGGAATGAAGCCTATTTGGTCATGACGAATGATATCTTTGATGTGTTCTTGTATTCGTTTTGCAAGAATTTTATTTAGTATTTTTGCATCTATGTTAATAAGAGAAATTGTTCTGAAATTCTCGTTCTTTGTTGAGTCTTTGTGAGGTTTAGGTATCAATGTGACTATGGCCTCATAGAATGGATTTGGTAATGTTCCATCCATTTCTATCTTTTGGAGTAGCTTGAAGAGTATCGGTATTAGCTCGCCCTTGAAGGTCTGGTAGAATTCTGCACTGAAACCATCTGGCCCTGGGCTTTTTTTTGGTTGGGAGACTATCAATGATTGCTTCTATTTCTGTAGGGGAAATGAGACTATTTAGCTTGTTTATCTGTTCTTCACTCAACTTTGGCAAGTGAAATTGATCAAGAAAATTGTCCATTTCCCTTAGATTTTTGAAATTTTGTGGCATATTTGCCTTCAAAGTAGGATCTTATTATTCTTTGTATTTCTTCAATGTCTGTTGTTATGTCTCCCTTTTCATTTCTGATTTTGTTGATTTCAATACTGTCTCTCTGCCTTTTAGTTAGTTTGACTAACAGTCTGTCTATCTTGTTAATTTTCTCAAAGAACCAGCTCTTGTTTTTGTTGATTCTTTGGACTGTTTTCTTAGTTTCTAATTTGTTAATTTCAGCCCTGAGTTTGATTATTTCCAGACGTCTACTCCTTTTGGGTATTTCTGCTTCTTTTTTTCCTAGGGCTTCCAATTGTGTCATTAAGATGCTTATGTGCAATATTTCCTATTTCTTTTTAAAGGCACTTAGTGCTATGAATTTTCCTCTTAACACTGCTTTCAATGTATCCCACAAATTTGGGTATCTTGTTCCTTCATTTTCATTGAATTTCAGAAACTCCTTGATTTCTTTCTTTATTTCTTCCCTGACCCATGTGTCATTTAGCAGAGAGTTGTTTAGTTTCCATCTATGTGTAGGCTTTTTGTTATTTCTGTTGTTATTGAATTGCAGCCTAAGAGCATGGTGATCTGATAGGATACAAGGTATTATTTCAATCCTCTTGTATCTGTTGAGGCCTGCTTTGTGACCTACGATGTGATCAATTTTGGAGAATGTTCCATGGGGTGCAGAGAAGAAGGTATATTCTTTCTTGTTTGGGTGAAAGGTTCTATAGATATCTGTTAGATCCATTTGACCCATGGCATTGGTTAATGATGTTATTTCTTGGCTTAGTTTCTGTTTCAATGACTTATCCTTCAGTGAGAGTGGGGTGTTGAAGTCTCCCACTATTATTGTGTGGTGATCGATGTGTGGTTTAAGTTTTTTAGCAGATCTTTTACAAATGTGGGTACCCTTGTATTGGGAGCATAGATGTTCAGAATTGTGATGTCTTCTTGGTTGACTTTACATTTGATGAGTATGAAGTGTCCTTCTGCATCCCTTTTGATTAATTTTTGTTGAAAGTCTATTTTGTTCTATATTAAAATGGCTATGCCTGCTTGCTTCTTGTGACCATTTGCTTGGAATATTTTTTCCAACCTTTTACCCTGAGGTAATGCTTATCGTTATGGGTGAGATGTGATTCTTGAATTCAGAAGAATGTTGGATCTTGTTTATGTACCCATTCAGTTAGTCTGTGTCTTTTTATTGGAGAATTGAGACCATTGACGTTGAGAGATATTAATGACCAGTGACTCTTAAGAGTCTTAATTTTGATGTTGGTTCCAGTCGAGTGTTTGTGTAGTTGTGTTTTTGCCATGGTATAGTTATCTATTTCCTGAGTAGTTTTGGTTGTAGCTTGACCCTTTGGGATGGAGTTTTCCTTCTAGTACCTTCTGTAAAGCTGGATTTGTGGATAGGTACTGTTTGAATATTTTTGTCATGGAATATTTTGTTTTCTTCATCAATGGTTATTGATAGTTTTGCTGGGTAAATTAGTCTGGCCTGGCATCTGTGGTCTCTTAGGGTTTGCAGGATCTCTGTCCAGGCTCTTTTGGCTTTTATGGTCTCTGCTGAGAAGTAGGGTGTAATTCTGATAGGTTTGCCATTAAATGTTATTTGGCCCTTTTCCCTTGCAGCTTTTAATATTTTTCTTTGTTCTGTATGTTTTGTGTTTTGGTTATTATGTGACTGGCAGTTTTTCTTTTCTGGTCAATTCTATTTGGTGTTCTGTAGGCCTCTTGTATGCTTATAGGCATCTCTTTCTTTGGATTGGGGAAATTTTCTTCTATGATTTTGTTGAGAATAGTTTCTGGGCCTTGGAGTCTGATATCTTCTCTTTCTTCAATGCCTATTATCCTCAGATTTCTCCTTTTCATGGTGTCCTTGATTTCTTGGATGTTTTGTGTCAGGAGTTTTCCAGATTTGGCATTTTCTTTAATGGTTGCTTCAAGATTTGTGATTGTATCCTCTAGACCTGAGATTCGTTCTTCTGTCTCTTGGATTCTGTTAGAAAAGTTCACCTCTGTGTTGCTCGCCTTCTACTCTGAGGTCTCACGTTCTCTTTTTTCTTCTGTCTGTGTGTTTATCATTGAATTCATTTTCGTCTTCAGATCTTGAACTGATTTTTTTATTTCTTTCATCTGATTGTTTGTATATTCCTGAGTTTCTTCCATTGCCTCTTTATAGGACTTCAGAGCCTGAACCGTTTTATTTATTTCTTTTATATGGTTGTTTGCATTTTCCTTAAATTTTTCCAATTCCACTCTATGTGCTTCTTTTATGTCTCTCACCTGTTTGGCTGCGTCTTCCTGTATTTGATTATGAATTTTATTTGTTTCCTCCATTAATATGTTCCTTATTAAGGATTTGAGGTCATTTTCTTGTATATCTGTTGTATTTGAGCTCTCTGGGTTGTTTTCTTTGGGATAGCTGGAAACTGGAGACACCATGTTGTTTTGGGTTTTTTTTGCGTATGCTTTTACGCTGTCCTTTAGACATTTTGCCAGCTTTGCTTTTGTTGGGTAGCTTCCCAAGTTGGATGGAGGGAGTCTGATGATAGATTCACTTGTTTTCTCACGATTTCCGTAGGCTGGAAGTTCTGATGCTTCACTGGTGTTGATGGCAGGAGGTTAGCCCTGTCATTTTGGACTCTCACAGCCAGTGATCCTAAGCTCCCCTGTGCTGTGGGTCCTGCAATCGTTCTGGGTCTCTGAATGAGCGTTGAGTCAGGCCAAAGTATCCACAGCCTTCTGGGTCCCCTGCCAAGTCCACCCAGGGACACTGGGCCCGAACCACGCACCAAGCTCAGCTAGATTCTCAGGGCCCAAACAGTCTGCTGAGCTCAGCTAGGGCCTCTGGGCCCAATCTGCACACTGAACTCCCCTAGGGACTCTGACCCCAAAATGCACACAGAGTCCAGCCAGAATTTTTGGGCTGGGACTACTCACCAAATTCAGCTAGGGGCTTTTGGTCCAAAGCGTGTACTGTGGTCAGCTAGAGACTCAGGGCCTGAACCATCTGCCAAGCTCAGCCAGGAATTCTGGATTCAAACTGCGCACTGTGTCCAACCAGAGTCTTAGAGCCGGGACTGTGCCAAAAGCTCAGCTAGAGTCTCTGTGCCAATCTGTCTGCCAAGCACAGTTAGGGACTCTGGCCCCAAACTGCACGCCGAGCTCTGCCCGAGTCTCCGGGGCAGATTTGTGCACCGAGCTCAGCCAGGGACTCTGGACCCACGCTGCACGCTGAATTCAGCCCGGGACTCTGGGCCTAAACTGCGTGGAGAGTCCAGCTAGAGTCTCAGGGCTGCCGAGCCTGTGCGCAAAGTTCAGCTAGAGTCTCTCTGGGCCCAATCTACCCAGCAAGTCCAACTAGGGACTCTGGGCCGAATCTGCGTGCTGACCTTAGCCTGAGTCAGAGCAGCAGAACTACATGCTGAGCTGAGCTAGTGCCTTGGGTGGAACTGAGCGCTCTGCCCAGCCTGCATCACAGCAGGGGAGCTGTGGCTGAGCTGAGCTAGTGCCTCAGGCAGAACTGCTTGCTGAGCTGAGCTAATGTCTCCACAGCACTGTGCACTGAGCAGAACTTGAGACTCAGGGGCTGAACTGTCTGCCGAGTCCAGTTTGGGTCTCAAGGCACCGTGCTACCCAAATCCTGCCCAGAGTCCCCTCTCCTGCAGCAACTCCCACCGGCCACCACACCAATCGCCTCTGCTGGAGGGCTCCAAGCTGCAAACCTCAGCCACTGCCGCTGTCACCGCCTCCGCCGCCACCACCGCTCCAATCCAAGAAAATCCGCGCTCCTCCCGTGTGCAGGGGCATGCAGGTCCTCTGCACCCTGGTCCCTTCGAAATGTGGAGCACTCCTGCTGCTGTGGTGTGGGGACCTCGGTGTTCCTGGTTCAGAAATCTGTGCATTTCCCTGAATTGTTTACTGGAGCCGCCATCTTGGATCTCTCCCAGTAAATCATTTTTTAAAAATAAATAAATATATATTTTAAGTAAATACACATTTTAAAATAAATAAATATACATTATGGTGCACCTTCTCAATTGCAAATTTTATTTCTTCAGCAAATTTCTCCTTCCTAAATCCTATAATTGATACAAACAGTCACTGCTTTATTACTCCCATAACATCTAATTAAATGTAATACCATAATTATAAGCTAACTGGCTAAATCAAAAATTGCCACCTAAATAAGTAAGCCTGGGTGGTTTTCTTTCCCCATCATCTTTATGTATGTTATTACTTTTTAATGGACTTTTGATTCTGTTTCTTACCTAACTTCAATTTTAGATTCTCTCAGTGATCTCTGTCTTTCTCTGTCTCTCTCTGTCTCTCTCTGTCTCTGTCTCTCTCTGTCTCTGTCTATATCTCTGTCTCTCTGTCTTTGTGTGTGTGTGTGTGTGTGTGTGTGTGAATATGTAAGTATGTGGGCTTATGTGTGTATTCATGAACATGTATATGGAGGCCAGAGGTCAATGTTGGGTGACTTCCTTCCTTACTCTCCAAGTTATTGGGATGCAGGGTCTCTCACTGAACCTTGTTGCAGCTGATTTGGCTAGACTGGCTGGTCAGCACACTGCAGGGATCTCTGTTTCTGCTCTGACAGTGCTGGAGTTACAGGCACATGCCACCACACCTGGCTTTTTATATGAATTCTGGAAACCCACACTCAGGCCCCCATGCCTATGCAGTGTGGTGGCCAGCTTTAATTTTCAGCTAGCCACAATTTAGAGTCATCTTGGAAGAGAGTCCCAGTGAGGGATTTTTCTCTATCTGGCTGGTCTGTGGGTTGGATTGTCTTGATTGTTAATTTTTGTAGGAGAGCCCAGCCCACTGTGGGCAGCATCATTCCTTGGGCTTGGGTCCTGGACTATGTAAGAGTAGAGGTGATCAGCAGGCATGTGTGCATTGATTCTCTAACTTTCTTACTTTGACATCCCCGTGGTAATGGGCTAAGAGCTGGATGATGGGCCCAGTGAGCACTTTGTCCCTTTCAGTTGCTGTGATCAGGATGCTTTATCACAGCAATATGACAGAAACTAGGACACTCAGCGAGCACTCTTCTCACTGAGCCACCCCACCTCTCGAGCCTTTTTATGACCTCTGTAATTCAGGGTAGAGGTGGACTTGCCTTCTATCCATCTTAAATAACTTTACAACTGATTTGCCTCTTTTTCAAGGGTCCAGGCAGGAGTCTGAGTTCTTTCCGCCCATGTTTCTAATGCTGGGGTTCTTGATCTGTTCTTCTCTCTGTTGCCAGTTTCTATGGACGGGTTATGTGAATTCTCTGAGCCTCGTATATAAGTGTTAATATATCCTGTGTGGTTGGTCTACACCACCACTTTATTGAAATACAGTAATTCAGAATCTTTGGACTCTCGGCTGCAAGCTTTTATATCTTAAAGTGTCTTGTGATGAGATGGCTGGTATCCAGCTGACTCTAGATAGTTTTTTTTAACAGAAACTAGTCATAGGAAAAACATAGAAGGTTGAGATTTTTAACCTCACCTTCCATTTCCTTGAAAGGAGGGATAAAGATCAAATTAACCACCAGTAGCAAATTGAAGGTGTCCAACCTTTCAGCTTTTCTGGGTCATGTTGTCATCTGCAAGGTTTATACTCAAGAAACACATAGCTGTCTTAAAAAAGAATAGCTGAAAAAAAAGAGATTGCATAATGTTTTTCAAATATTTATGATTTTGTGTTGGGCAGTGTGTGGACCAGAATCAGTCTTCCTCTGTGTACAAGACTCCATACAACCCCAAGAGAAACATCTGGGTAGCTGAGTACACAGTGGTTCATGGTGAATGCTGCACCCAGACCTGAGGGCTCTGTCTCTTCTATATGTGACTCTGTGTGTCTCTTCTATTCAATGCCTTGTAAAGCTTTTGTGATAATTCAATCTTGTGAGCCACTTGAAGACATTTGCCAAACCAAGAGATAGGCCATGAGTACTTTGAATTATGGCTTCTTGGTCAGAAGTTCCCAATGCCTGGATTTAGGTTGGCACCTAAATTAATCAACAATCTAATGAGACTGAGATCTTGACATGAGAGGTCGTGTACCACATCCAGTGAGCAGGCATAATGCCGCAGAATTAGAAAGCAGCCAGATGATGTCTACTGGAGAAGCAGCATTGGTTGCTTGTTGGAAATCCCCCATATTTTGTCTCCACTGTTGTGTCTACAGTGCTATAATAGCAAAGAAAAAGGCTTTCACAGACCCTTACCTATCATATAATTCTAGTGACATTTGTGCATAGAAGCATTCAGAGTATAACATTGTAAAAGTCTCTAGCTAGCAGCAGCCCACTATCAACCATATAGTTGGTAAGTCACATTGCAGTCATCAGCCATACAAGGGACACTCTATGGCTGTGATTCCCAATGAACAATATGGACCTCAGAGGACAACTGGTAATGTCACAGGGGTTCTCAACTTTTCTAATGCTGTGATCCTTAATACAATTCCTTGTGTTGTGGTGACCACCCCCCAGTCATAATTTTTGCTACTGTTATGAATTGTAGTATAAATATCAGTGTTTTCTGATGATCTTAGGCAACCCCGTGAAAGAGAGTTGTTCAACACCCAAAGTAGTTGCAACCCATATGTTGAGAACCACTAGTCTATAGACATTATTTTATGACTGAGTCAATAAATAGGGCCTATTGAAATCTGCTGGGTGAAGGCCTGAGACACTGGTAAGGTTGCTCCTATAGTATGTGGGCAGTGCCCATTACAAGACCATTATCTGTATGAAAATCAAGGTTGAGAAAACTCATTTTGTTTGTCATTGAAATGAATGAAGAATAATTATGCCAAAATTTTGCATGAATTTCAAATGGTCACATGGGAGGGGGCAGCAACCTCAATTTCCAAAGAATGTGTGCATACTAGCTCACATAATAAAATCTAGAAAGACAGAAGAATTAATTAACATTGAAGTAGACACAGTTACCTTAGGAAGAGTGGGGGAGTTTCTGGAAAGGGCACAGGTGAGCTTCAAAGGTATTGGCAAAATTCTCCTTCCTAAGGCTCAGCTGGTGAGAGCACTTGCTGCTCTGTAGAGGGCCTGAGTTCAATGCTCAGCATGCACATCAGCTCACGATCACCTGTAATTCCACTGTCAGAGGAGCTGATGTCCTTTACTGGCTTCTGCAGGCACTGTATGCACACAGATGCATGAGAAACACTCATGCACCCCCCCACACACACACACACTGTTCTGTGTAGACAATGGAAGATGGTTAAACAGTACAAGACGAAGAGTTTGTGAAGTATTTGTGAGTGCATCTGAAGTCTGGGTAGCCTCCTCTTTTTTGGAGATATTCATTAGAAACAGATAGTGGGGGGCATCTCAAAGCAGCTTTGTGGAATGCTCTTCTCGTAGTCTCAGAAATATGTTTCTGATTTCTTTGAGAGTCACATGACATAGCTAATTTTTCCCCAGTAAAATTATAAGCCCAAGGCTTCTCTCAGTGAAATATTCATCAAAGCTCCTGGGGTGGAGAGGATGAATTTGACACAGAGTAGGAGAACCACTCTCCGCTCTGCTGTTATGCTTGTCTGATAATCTCTCTGAGACGCGGGTTCAAAAGGGCAGGAGGAGGGTGGTGAAGAAAGCGGCCTTAAAACTGTCCAACTGGAGTGACACATGGCCTCGCCGATCCTTATTTGCTGAAGGTCTGAAACATGACTGTTCCCTTTCCGTGCACCCAAGTGCTGCCAATTTCCTGCTTCGTTGCTTGTAAGCAGTGGGAGGCAGGGTTTCCCCTTTCTGTAAATTGAGCTTTCCTGATCCACACAAATGCCATTTACTCCCTATTCTATAGCTTTCTAATTGTTCCCATTCAGGGCAGATTTTCTAACAAATTCTACTTTAGGAGGTGGAGCCACGTTCAGGGCTAGTTATCAGTCTATTAGGTGTTATTCCTTTAGGCCTGACTTCTGGGTGTGCATCATTTCTTCCACTGTGTGCCCTGCGTTAAAGAGGGCAGAAATCAATGTAAGTTTTATAAAAATCAATAGAGCCCTTAGAAATAACTAGTTGCTATCACCTTCTTTTCTTCCCTACACCCATGATAGATGGATCGTCCTGTGCTTGCACGCTCCTGGCGTCGGGGATCCTTGCGTGATAAGGTGGCATTCCACGTGTTTACAATACTCTATGAGGAAGTTATTTTCTGTTAAATGGGAACCTAGAGTACTGTGTTTCCCACTCACTCTTAGCTACCTTGTTTCATCCATATTAGGATGTGATTATTTCCATTTCCTCTTTGGCAATGATCTCATTACCAATAATTCCCTGACGATCAGAACTGGGCAGGTTTCAGGCTTAAATCAGTATGACATGTGCTGTCATAACAGGTAGATTTCCTATGTGAGAGCCTGTGGTCATCTCTGGGAGAAGCCGAGAAACCAGTTGCTATAGACAGAGCTTTCTCCACATCACAGGAAGGTATTGTAAGAGATGAGCCAAGAAGTCGGCCTAAAAAATTGCTTCCTATACTCAGGAGTGATATAACTTGGTCTTGAGGGAGAGCAATTCCCAATTTTCTGAGAAAGCACCAGATTGATTTCCAAAGTTATTAGACAAGTTTGCCTTCCCACCAGCAATGGAGGAGTGTTCCTATTTCTATACATCCTCACCAGCATGTGCTGTCACTTGAGTTTGTTATCTTAGCCATTCTGATAGGTGTAAGATGGAATCTCAGAGTTGATTTGTGTTTCCCTGATGACTAAGGATGTTGAGTATTTCTTTAAAAATTTTTTACATATACATTTATATTAGTTCACATATATAAAATAAGCTACATACAGCAAGAAGAACCACAAAACAATCAGGAATTATATTGATGTTACATTCATAGTGTTTTGGCTATTTGTATTTGGAATTGAAGACCAGATAGTTTAGTTTTACAATTAAGCTTAGTTGTTTAGGGGTTAAGATGTTTTCAGGTCTAGATAAATGTTTTAAGTAGGTAGAGATGAGATATTATAGATATTGGTTTACATTCATAATTTTTAACTCACCAAGATAGAAAAGATGTTTTCTTTGTTGAGCATTTAAAGTACTTCTCAGCCTTTTGATATTCTTCTGCTCAGAATTCTCTGTTTAGCTCTGTACCCCATTTTTAATTGTATTATTTAGTTTGTTGGTGTTTAATTTCTTTAGTTCATTATATATATTGGATATTAGCCCTCTGTTGGATATAGGGTTGGTGAAGATCTTTCTCCAGTCAGTAGGCTGTCATTTCGTTCTGTTGACAGTGTCCTTTTCCTTACAGAAACTTTTTAGTTTCATGAAGTCCCATTTATTAATTGTTGACCTTAGAGCCTGAGCTATTGGTTCATGAAGTTGTCACCTGTGCCAATGAGTTCAAGGCTTTTTCCCACTTTCTCTTCTAATAGATTTAGTATTTTTGGTTTTATGTTAAATTCCTTGATCCACTTGGACTTGAGTTTTGTGCAAGTGATAAATATGGATCTATTTGCCTTTTTCTACATGTAGACATCCAGGTAGACCAGCACCATTTGTTGAAGTTGCTATCTTTTTTTCCTCTTTTGGCTCCTTTGTCAAAAATCAAGTGTCTGTAGGTGTGTGGGTTCATTTCTGGATCTTCGGTTCAATTCCATTGATCCACCAGTCTGTTTCTAAGATAGTAGCATGCAGTTTTTATTACTGTTGCTCTATAGTACAACTTGAGATCAGGGATGGAGGTACCACTCCTGGGCATATACCCAAAAGATGTTCCACCATACCACAAGGATATTTGCTCAGTTATGCTCATAGTAGTGTTACTCATAGTAGCCAGAAACTGGAAACAACCTAGATGCCCCTCAACCGAAGAATGGATAAAGAACTCTGGTGCATCTACACAATGGAATACTATTCAGCTATCAAAAACAAGGACATGATAAATTTGCAGGCAAATGGATGAAACTGGAAAAGATTATGCTGTGTGAAGTAACCCAAAGACAGAAAGACATCCATGGCATATACTCACTTATAAGCAGATATTAGCCATATAATACAGTATAACCATATTACAATTCACAGACCTAAAGAAGCTAAATAACAAGGAGGACCCTAGGCAGGATGCTTAATTCTCATTCTGAAGGACAAACAGAACAGACACTGGAAACAGTTGAAGAGAGAGAACAGGACTGGAGCCTACCATAGTTATCCTCTGTAAGACTCCACCCAGCAAAGGATCAAAGCAAAAGCTGAGTCTTACAGCTAAACTTTGGGCAGAGTGCAGGAAGTTCTCTAGATGAGTGTGTGGTGGGGCTGTATAAGGATCCAGAAGGGACAGGAGCTCCACAAGATGTCCAACAGAGCCAACAAATCTAAGCCCTGGCCAGGGAGGGCAGGAGTGGGGGTGGGGAATGAGACAACAGAGACTGATGCACCAACCAAGGACCGTGCATGGAGAGGACCTAGGCCCCCACTCAGATGTAGCTGATAGGCAGCTCAGTCTCCACATTGGGCCCCTATTAAAGGGAGCAGGGGATGTCCCTGCCATGGACTCTGTTGCCTGCACTTTGATCACTTCCTCCTGGTGGGATGCCTTACCATGCCACAGAGGAAGAGGATGCAGGCTGTCTTGATAGGCTGGAGTCAGTTGGTAGGAGAGTAGGGCTCCCCCTCTCTGAGGACAAGAGGAGGGGAATAGGAGAGGAAGAGGAGGGGAACTGGGAGGAAATGAGGGAGGGGCTACGATTGGGATGTTAAGTGAATATGATACAAATAAATTTAAATGAAAAAAGAATGGCTTCCTAGCTGTACACAGTGGAACAAGGCAAAGACAAGCAGATCTCTGTGAGTTCAAGGACAGCCTGGTCTACAAAGTGAGTCCAGGAAAGTGAAAAAATCCTGGCTTGAAAAACCAAAACTAAAACCAAACCAAACCAACCAAACAACAAAAGAAAGTCTTCCTCTTTCCTCATGTTCATCAAAACTCAGCCTCGTTGGGGCTTCCTTGGCTGAGAAAATGATGACATCGCATCCAGTTTGAATCAGTTCTGAACTGCTTGTGTATTATGTCTCCAGTACCGGCTAAGACAAAAATGGTGGAGCAGAGAGCAAAGTGCAAAGAACACACATTGATGTACTTGTAATTCTGTCTGACACTAATGTGGAAGAAGTGGACACAACTAACACCTGTGCAAAAGGGAATCGTCACTGTCACTTGCACAGTGGGTTGGAGAGTTTCAAGATATCCAGTAAAATTGACTCTTGTAGTACAACTAAGTTGCCTTTCTTGCCACTGCTAATATTTTTCTGGGATACAGTGTGCAAAACCATGCACATGGCTGAGCACCCCCTCTTCCCCATTAGTTTTCATTATGTCGTACAGTTCCTTCTCTCTCCTAGACCTCATTTTTCAGGATGCTATCCCCACTGGTCACCTTGTGTATACACCTACCTCTGCCCTTCTCTTCTACGGTGACACAGGTCAGTTTTTCCCTTGGAGAAGTAGTTGGGCAGAAGGAACACAGGTTATTCTAAGTATAACTAGAGAGAAACATTTTCAGTCAATGTTGGTTAAAATGTGACAGGCAATTGAGTTCTAAAAATACATGCTTTTAAAGTGGGTAGGTGATTGAATAGGTGATTCGAGTGATTTATGGGGGTTTTAATCTTTTCCCACCAAAACGATATTGTTCTTAGTGTTTGGATCAGAGCTCAGCTATGAACTGTCTGCTCCCGGGTTGTCCTTGATGGAACGCACTGACTCCCTTCTGTAATTACTTTTGTAAGGTTAGAACTGGTGTGGCAGTTGGGATCATAGATAGAAGGGAAAGTGACTGCCCTCCGTGTATCCTTGTATCTGTAATTTTAAGCATATGCAGGGCAGAGACAATGTCGTGTATGGTTTGACCCAGCTGTCACTTTGCAAGGGAGATTTGGGCATTTCCTGTTTACCTTGCATAATTTACTTTTTTTTCTTCCTGTGTAGTTGGGGCATGGAGGGGAGTCCTTGAGAAGGAGGAACTAATTTTATAACATTGAAATGGAAGAAAAGCTTTAGTTACCCTCTCTGGCCCGTGGAGTCTGATAGGTGGGCATGGGAATGTCATGAAAACTTCAGGAACTGCATCTGAATCTCAGAGGTGGCATCTTCTACATAGCCATGTGCTGGAACACTGAGCAACCTGTTATACCTTTCCCTAAGCTGTATGTTTGCCTCCCATCCCAGCCTTTCCATTTCTGTGGAAGCCTATCTTCTCCCCCACATGATTCCTAGACCTGCCAGCAAACCTTGTGAGTAAGCTGGGTTGGCCTTACCCACCTGACTGAACACTGGGAAAAATTAAGAGCTATGACCAGTAAGGTACCACAGATAAAGAACGTTCACCATACAAACAGCAGCTTGCTCTCTAAAAGATAGGGTCCGCATTTACCATTTCTTTTCTGTAATTAGTAAGGATGGACATCTTTGGTTGTTGTGGACTCAAATAGGGGTTCAAGGTGGCTTCAGAAGAAATCAAGAAGAGTGAAGGAAAGTGAGCAGAGAAGCAAGGCTTTAAACTTCTTATGTGAAGATGCTAGCTAATAACATTTCTCAGAGGATGCTTTCCTAAAGTTGGAGGACAGCGTGTATGTATGTGTGCAGGACTCAGGTTGGGTGTGGGCATGGTGTTGTGTGAGTGGTCATTTGGAAGGAGCTCTTGAATTATGCAGAAAATACTTACAGTCTTTTCGCATTATTTCTTTTTTTAAAATTCTAATAAATTCGATCATTTCTCCCAAATGTCTTGTTCCTCCCATCTCAATGCCTTTCATGGCTCTGTTTGATGAAGTTCACATTTGGATTCTGATAATGTTATAAATTCAACTGCTGAACATACCCCCCAAGAAAACTACTCAGGAACACATCTCATTGTAGAAAGACATGGCACAAATAAAATTTGTTTCCTCTCGGACTGGCTCATCAGGATGGGACCAGGACAGAGTAATACAGGCATTCTGCTGCTCCCACCCGCAGTGGAATGCTGGACAGGAAGTGTGGATCACACAGGGCTTTGACCCATATTACTGAGAAGGGTTGTGGCCTTCCACAGATAGCCTGAGGGAGTACAGCGTTTCCTTTGCTGTTGTACTTGAGAGCTGTGACTCTGATTGACCTTCTTTCTCTGAGAACATGCGTCACCTATAATGTGAAGTGGTTACCCTCTGGTTAACCAAAGGGAATCAGCGCCCTGAAAATGGAACAATTCTTCACTGAGGGGAATGCTGCCGCTGAGTGGGTCTCTGCGGGGAATGCTGCCCCTGTGTGGGTCTCTGCGGGGAATGCTGCCCCTGTGTGGGTCTCTGCTCCAGGGCCTTTTCCTCCTTGCTGAAGATTCTTCTCAGGTACTGTTTGAAAACAGATCTTTCATATATGATGCATTTCCATAGAAAAACAAATATTGGCAAAAAAAAAAAGGGCTCAAAGAAAAGGAATGGAAACTCCTGCTTATCGAGGCAGATGTCCAGGGTAAAGGAAGAATAAGGGGCTGGAGAGATACCTCCGAGTTCAATGTTCTTTCAGAAGACCTGGATTTGGTTCTCAGCACCCACATCAGGTGGCGCACAACAGTGTGTAACTTCAGTACCACAGGCTCTGATGCCCTCTTCTGGACTTCACAGGCACCTCTATGAACTTGATTCAAATAAAGGCAGGCAGGCAAAATACCTATAAACAACAAAATATAATTATCAATAATAATTGTAATGATGATGATCATCATCACATGATCATGATCATGATGATGATGATGATGATGATGATGATGATGATGTTTGTAGCTCTGGCTGTCCTGGTACTCACTATATAGACCAAGCTGGCATTGAACTCACAGAGAGCCACCTGCCTCTGCCTCCCAAGTGCTGAGATTAAAGGCATAAGCTACTACATCCAGCTATAATATTAAATCTTCAAAATAAGAGTAAATGTATATTTCAAAATGACTTTGCATATGTTTTATACTCCTCGCAATAATTTTATATGATGCCGACCCCAGCTCACTAGAGAAAGAGACACTGAGGAGAGGACAGTTCACACCCAGAAATGGCAACGTGAGGGCTCCAACCCCACATTCTGGTTCAACTTTACGTTTTTCATCATTAGTGTTGTGTGTAGCCAGCCATAAAGGTTACTCTGCACACTGTCAAGCGGCAAAATGCAGGAAAATATCAGAGCAGAAATTACTCAACCCTTTATTCCACCCAGATATTGATCTGAGAGATGAAAGGTAAGATTTGATAGCGCAACCTCGAAGCCCCATTTTTTGCATTAAGTTGCTAAGATGTAACCAGATATATTTGTTCTGAATAGTGGGACTTGATCCTGTCCCTGTGTGACTGAGAAGATGGTGCAGCTGGCTCATGTCACTAAGGGGCTTCAGATAACTACAGAACACTATGAAGAATTTTAAGTTTATGCTCAAGGAACAAATGACACATGTGTATGTTGGGTGGTTCTGTGAGCTCTGGAGTTACCCCCACAGGCCCAGGGTATATGTGTTCTACGGAGACCAGAAGAGGTGGCCCTAAAAGTTGTCTATGCACCTTCTGGAAGCATCTCCTCTGCCCTCTGCTTCATGCTGAGTTGCTTTCTGACTCTTGATCTTATGGCTTAGCTGTTACATTTCCTGTGACAGCCCGTGTTTCACCGCACTCTGCTCTTCTTGGCAGGGGTTGTCAGGCATAGAAACCTCCTACCCGTTGTGTCCTGCACAGCTCCAGACTTGTCTTCTGGAATCTCTTTCCACAGTGGTTCTTGTGGGTGGAGGTTTAAGGTCCCTTTAGAGGTCCTAATACAGCTGGAACAGGTAGTCATGAACCTGTTGTAAATGTGCTGATTTGAGATGAGCTGCAAAGCTTCAATGAGGAATCTTCTCATCCTGTTATTCTGTTTTCATTTTTGAGATTTATATTCTTGTTTTCCTGTAACATTCCTTACATTCTAAAGGAGGCTCCTGCATAGACATTAATGTTTATTTCAGCATTTTTATATTGGATTGCTTCATAAATGCAATTACCTTATCTTTTATAACTAAATAGTATTATTTTGGAGAGATGCTATCAATGTATAAGTATGTAATTTGAAAACAGTCTCACTTCAGAAACCTATTATTGACACTCTTACAGGTTTTTAGCTGACTTTTTTTTCCAGAGAGCATTGATTTATTAAGTTTTTGTTGCATAGAACTTAAAATTCTCCATCTGGCTTGATCCCTGCCACTAGAATTCCCCCACCGAGGTTCATTCCTTGATTGCAATTCTCCAGCTCAGCCATTTGCTTATTAGACACCAGGTATGTATGTTTCCTTGGGGTTGTTTTTAAAAACACAAAAACAGTATTTAAAAGTTTGATATCAGTATTGCCCATGGATTCCCATTTACCCCAATGTTCAGGAATTTTGGTATGGGGCCTCGCTTAGGAGGCATGGAGTGGATTTGTCTTCAAAGAAATGGTCCCTTCTCAATTTCTCCCCTTCAGGGCTCAGTGGTGAACTCGCCTGTCTCACTGGCCTCAGATGGCAGCCATCTCTGAAGGGAGGCTGGCAGTTTGGACAGCTGCCTACAGAGTGATTCCAGAAGAAAGGAGGTGCTCTCGTGCAGTCAGATACTTTACAGGGTCATTTTTATTTTGGGACCCTAGAATCACCAAATTTCTGATTTGTTTGTGAACTGAATGGTCACAAACTACCTGAATACAACAAATATTTACACATTATGAGCTGTACCCTAAAAATGATAGCTACAAGAGCAATTGAAAATAAGTCATGTTTTATAATTATAAAATACAAATATTATGATTATACTATAATTATACAACATGTTTTGTTATATATAATTATGTTACAAATATATAATCTTATATAATTATATAATCTATATGATTTATTATATATAATTATAGATTATATAATTACAATTTTATTTTATGTCTATGTGACCTAAGTTTTACATAGTTATTCTATTTATGCTTATAAGACTTTGAGGTAAGTACTTTTACTTGAGTAGGATAATTAACTTTTTATTCAAAACACATTTATCATTGGAGCCAGAAATAAGCTTGGCAATATCATTTCTTTTAATTGTTAAGAACATGACAAGTATTGAAAAGGACAACTCTAAGCATACTCTTTAATAATTTGGGGTATGAATAGTTTTTTATTACAAATAGATTTTTTTTATTGTTTTTCAAGACAGGATTTCTCTGTGTAGCCTTGACTGTCCTGGACTTACTTTGTAGACCAGGCTGGCCTTGAACTCACAGCGATCCACTTGCCTCTGCCTCCCGAGTGCTGGGTGCACCACTATGCCCAGCTTCTTTTCTTATACAATATACAGTTTTCCTTCCCTCTCCTTCCCCCAGTTCCTTCCAACCTTCTCTCTCTACCAGATCCACTCCCTTTCTGTCTCTCATTAGAAAAGAAAAGACTTCTAAGAGATACCGACAAAATAAAATATAGTATGATAAAACCATCACATCAAAGTTAGACAAGGCAAACCAACAGAAGAAAAAGAGCCCTGATAGAAGAATCAGAGACCCACTCACTCGTTCACACACTCAGGAGTTCCATAAAAACCACTAAACTGAAAGGTATAATTTATATGCATAGGATATGGTGCAGACCCACGTCGCTTCAGTCTGTGATTAATTTTTTAAAGAGAAGGGGGATGTGTGGGAAAGATTAAGCTTTGTCACAGGTGGAAGCAGTCTTGGCGGGCTTTACCCTTGGGGCATCCCATGAATACCTTGTGATAGACTGAGTGGAGTCACCCTGGGCCTGGAATTCAGGAAGCAGACCTGGGAACCCCACCTGGGCTATTGTTTTCCTAATGGACCCTCAATGGGAGAAGGAGACTGCCCTTCCCATGTGACTCAGGCAGGTGGGGAAGAGAAAAACAACAGATTCAGCCGTTTTTTTGGGAGAGCGTGTGGAGAAAGCGAACAGGCTGGACTATCACGCGGGCCAGAGAGACACCTAAGGACTCATCCCTTGAAACGGATACTGGAAGGTTCACTCTTTTGTCCCTTTAACCTTTTTTCCTTCTTGTGTAAGCTAGTTGGGTTGTATAATAAAGTTTAATTGTTAAGAAACAGAGCCAACAGTTCTGTACATTTAATGTTTTGATTACTACTTGGCAGGAGGATTTTCTTTTCTGGTCTACTTTATTTTGTGCATTGAACTTTTTTTTAGCAATAATTTAACTATTTATTTTAATTTTTTACATATACATTTTATTATATATATATATATATATATATACACACACACACACATACAATAAACTACCTATAGCAAGAAGAACAATGACACAATCAGAAATTATATAACTGTTACATTCTTAGTGTTTTGGCTATTTGTATTTGACATCCTTGAAGAAAACATCTTTCCTATCTTGGTGAGTCTAAAATTCTGAATGTAAATCAATCTCCATCACATCTTGTCATAATCAACTTAAAACATCTATCTAGACCTAAAAACATCTTAACCACTAAACAACTAAGCTTCATTGTAAAACTAAGCTATCTAGTCTTCAACCCCATTAGATACTTGAGAAGGAATAAACTTGATTACCTGAGTATGCTGGGAGTGCAGGTTAGTAGCTTTCCAAATGAGGAGATGACAGAGACAGTTTTCTACCTGAATACTCACCCAAAACTCTCAATTATGTTGGAGCATCTTCTTCAGCCTTCTGTTCCAATATATAAGTCCATCTCGGCCATTAGAGATTCCTCTATTGAGAATTCTGTTTAGCTCTGTATCCCATTTTTAAATTGGATTATTTGATTTGTTGGTGTTTAATTTCTTGAGTTCTTTATATATTTTGGATATTAGCCCTCTGTCAGATGTAGGGTTGGTGAAGACCTTTTCCCGTTCTATAAGCCACTATTTCATCCTATTGGCAGTGTCCTTTGCCTTGCAAAATATTTGCAGTTTCACAAGGTCCCATGTATTAATTGTTGATCTATTGCCTCTGCTAACAGTGCTCCATTTAGAAAGCCTTCTCCTGTGCCAGTGAGGTCAAGGGTGGTTCCCGCTGTCTCTTGTATTAGGTCAGTGTAGGTTTTATATTGGGGCCTTTGATGCATTTGGAGTTGAGTTTGTGCAGGATGAGAAGTGTGGATCTATTTGTGTTTTTCTGCATGCAGACATCCAAAAATGTAAGTATACCAGCAATTAATTTTACATACAAGGAGTGATGAGACTCCTGGGACCGAGTTTCCTATGATATCATCTCTTTGCATCTTAATGTGGAGTTGGGTGTTACCTCACTAAAAGGAACTCATCATAAAACATTGGTTTGTGACAGGATCATTGGTCGCATTATGTATCCATGGCTGGATTAAAGCTTGTGGCTCTTCTGCCTACACTTCCCATATACTACTGGTATCACAGGCGTGTGCCAACACATCCAGAAAACAAATGTTTTTAAACTGTAGTTTATTTATAGCAATGATAGGGATGTTGTCCTTTGCTTGGAGAATAAATATCAGAATATTTTACTCAGAGAAAGATGAGATAGCAACCTAGAAAGACTTTTTGCTTTGGCATCAAAGGGCCCATTTCCTTTAGCCGCCTCGCATTCACTCCCTGTGGTGCTGGACTCCTGAGAGTCCATTCCTTGTTTGTATTTGGTCTTGATTATCAGCCTTGCTTTGTGTAGTTATGTTTTTATTATTCAACCTTAAGGCTGTGTGAATCTCGTCCACTTTGCAAATATAATCAAAGGCTTATTCTAAGCCAAACTTGTACCATTCAAATATGTTTGACCTACTTATCCCCCAACACATAGATGAGGTGATTGACAGAATTAAGTTTTCCACTTTCCCAAGGTTTTCTAGCAGTATATTTATTTAGGTCTATCTGCCTAAGAATGAATCCATTCATGCTAGCTCTATTTCAGCCCTACACCTTAAATTGGCTCCATTTCTAGATAAAGATGTTAACTATTAGCAACTAAGAAAACACACGAATCTCCATTTTGTCAATCTGAATATATTAACATTGCTGTCTTGAACACTTTAATGAGTTTTGTGTTATATTAACACCAGGGAACAATCTTCAGTATTGATGTAGTGTGATTTTGGTATGTCTGGATATGACGTGGCTGCCGTGCTGCTTGTGCTGTGGTTGAGAGCATGCTTGTAAATTTTTATTGAGCCACAGTATTTGTTATCTTCATGGTACACATGCATAGCTGTACACATTGTGTACATAGTGTGAGATTCAGATCACAATCACACACACACAAAATCAATTGCCTCAGTATAAGAGTTCACATTTCTTGACATCTCAACATTGATTCTCTTTTTGGCCTTCTGTTTACAGCTGTTCTAACTGCCATGACTTGATATCTCCCTGCGCTTTCGATTTGCACTTTCCAGATGACTGGTGGGGCAGAACAGATCTTCCACACAGTCGATGCTGTCTGATGTGTCTTCTTTTAGGAAAGTCTCTTTAGTTCTTTGGCCCATCTTAAGTAGATCACCTGTCTTCAGTGCTATTCAGTGCTTGAGTTCCACCTAGATTGACGGTCAAACCACTGCCAAGGGAATAGTTGGCAAGTATTTTCTTCCATTTTATAGTTAGCCTCTCGGTTCTGTTACTTTCCTTTGTAATTCGTGAGTCTCTTAGTTGGTTTCCCCTTGTCTGTTTTTACCTTTTCCCTCCAGGCCTTGGAGTCTCTTTCTACACTAAAGTTTTGAAGTGTTTCCCTGTATGTAACTTTGTGGTTCCTGGATTGACATTTATGTCTTTGATCCATTTTGAATGCGTGGAAGAGGCCAGGGATATAGTCACTCTGCTGTGCATATCCATTTATTTCCCAGAAAAGATAGTTACTTGACTGCCATGTGGATTCCTGGGATGGTTGTCAGTTATTAGCAGGTTGTATGCCTGTCACGGGAGGATGACAGGTGGAATCCTGGGCTCTCTTTTGATCCATTGGTTTATGCATCTGCTTTTATGATAGTGGAATATTTTTGTTGTTGTTACTACAATTTGGTAATGTTTTCTAAAGTCATGCATTGTCCTGATTTTTTATTTTATTGATCAATTAATTTACTTATTTATCATTTGTGAGTCCATGTGAACTTTAGAATCTTCTATGTCTATGAATAAAGTTATTTCTATTTTAATTCAAAGTTTTTTGTTCAATTTACAGATTGCTTTGAGCATGCCATAATTTTTACTGTGTTATTTCTTCTCCATGAACAAGAGATAGCTTCCATTTTTTGTGTATGCCCTATATAATTCCTTTCATCGATATTTTATGACTTTTCATGAAAGTAGTGTTTTTACATTTCCTTTATGTATTCTTAAATATTTCATCTCTGTAGCTCTCGTGCTATAGGAGGTGGCTTTCTTACTCTGTTTTCAGCTAGCTTGTAATTGCTCTATTCTTGGTTCGTTATCTTGATTTTGTAGCCAGTAGTTTTACTGAATTCATGTCAGTGTTCTAATAGATTAACATATTCATAATGCATTTAGGCTTTGATACATTTAAGTGCTAGAATTTTATGTGATTTGTTCAGTATGCTTTGTGTGTGTGGGATCTTAATTGTGGCTTTTCTTTCCAATACATTTTCTATGGTCTTATAAACCGTCTCTTTGGTAACTCAGATACCTAACAACTGGATAATTCACTTCTGCTTTTGCCTTTTTACTTTTGACGTTTAGTTGCTTGGCTAATAGCACAGATAGGGAATAAACCTCCTGGTTTGTGGGCTGTGGCTGCTGTTGCTGCACTTCTGTTGCTATGTCTCTGACTCTTGGTTTTACTACCAGATTGAGCTATATGAGAATAGACACGTCTCTCCTCATTATTTATGGCTGGAAATCATAAATGTTTTAAAATCAGAAGCAGTTATGTGTCTTCCCAAATACATTGGGACTGAGTATGTGGCTCCATGTTTAAGAGCACTTGCTGTTCTTTCAGAGGACTCAACTTTGGTTCCTATCACCCACACCAAGAAAATTACAAATGCCTGTAACTCCAGAAACAGGGGATCTGATACCCTCTTCTGATATATGCAGGGACTGCACGTGCGTGCGTGTGAGCGCACTCACACACACACACACACACACACACACACACACACAAACACACTGGGCCTATGCAACCTCTTCCTCCTCTTTCCACTTAACTTCTGGGATAGGACTCTCCATTTGAAAATACTCTTACTATTCTGAAGAGTGGGAAAGAAAACAGTTAAAAATTACAAAAAGTACCCTTAAGGTGTGTGCTTGATACTTTCTGCTTGCTCACCCCAAGGCATTGTCTTAAGCTACATACTTTTAACTGTTTAAATTACATGCTTCACAATATCTGGTCTACCAACTCCCCCTGAGTATCTGGTCTACCAACTCTCCATTGTGTCTTCTTAGCTTTGCAACTCTCCATCACACACTAAGAACAAGAACTCTGAAGGTGGTTACTAAGTCTGATGATTGAGGCCTCATGGGAAAAAAACAACAAGGAATGTGATTGGTCCAGGAGAGCATAATTTCCATGTAATTTCCGTGGTACTGCTGCCATCATCTAGTGAGGGGTGTATATGCACTCTGGGTTCCTGTTGGAAGCATGTCCGCATTAGCAGATGACCACTCTTACTCATCCTAAGCCTTCTTCAGAAGCATGTACAAGTTTATTTTGAAGGAGTCAGTGCTGTAATTCATTTGAACAAATTCAAGTCATGCTTGAGGTAGAAGTCTACTTCTGTTTATTTTGGTTTGTTATGTATAATCATCCTGTGGGTTATCAATTCTCCACTCCTTCATTCTGACCTCTGTCTCTAAGTAGAACACGGGTGGGATCTGCTTCTTCACTTCTATTTCTTAGCTACATTCATGTCTAAGCCAAATCTAAAACCTTAATCACTTTGAGGTGAAAGTAAAATTTCATTTTAAAATTTTAAAATAAAATTAAATTTTAATTTGTATTGTTTCATTGGATGTCTGCTGTTCTGCTCTTTCATGGAAATTCAAGAACTTGATTTTTTTCTAAAATGTGCCCTTTTGTATTACTTCCATCCCATTTTCCACTTTTTAATTTAATTTTTTGTTTTATGGCAATTGTAACCACTACATACACCAACTCCTCTCATGTGGACTCCCATTCTCCATCGAATGTTTGACCTTTTTTTTTGCATGCATGTACACACACACAAACACATGCATGCACACACCATCTGCTGAGTTCATTTGGTCTTACCCATATGTATACAGGTTTAAGGCTGATTACTTGGGATTGGATAAGCTATCAGGGACTCATTTTTAGAGAAGACTTGTATTGTAGATCTACTTTTTTGTATAATAAATCCATTATTTCATTAATTTTTTGTAAGAATCATGACATCATGATTTTGTTCTCCTCAGTGAGGTCAGTATGGAGTCTGGATTTGGGGCTTTTGTTCTTTTGTTTGTTTAGTAATTAGAAATAGTCAAGGCTTTGGATGTGGTTTGAGAAATCAGGTCACTAAAAGCCACTATTTTCATCAGGAAATTAGGACCAACCAAGACATTGAGGACTTCATTGTCAGCTAATTGACGAATGTTCTTGCTAATGGTTGCACACACAGGCCTCTTTCCTTCATAGTATCTCCCAAGCTTGCCTCTACCACCATTATGATTGTACACGTCTGAAATATCTCTGATTTGGCACTCACTCATTCTAACTTCACATTTGAACCTGACAACTTATTAATAGATGAGAAAGCTTACTGATTTGAGTTTTTATTTTCTTATCTGTATGTGAGAATAATAATATAAAGCTTATAAGATTTGAGACAGAATAGATAATTAATGTGAAATAGCACACTATCTGCTGTGTTGTTGGCATTTAATGGATCTTCAATTCTTTTCCTCCTAGGAAAGTTACTTTCAGGATGTTGTCCCAAAAGCTTTGCAGAGTATTATAAATTATTTTTTATTGCAAATGATTTGACTGTTTATTAAATAACAGTGGCATTGGCCTGATAAATTCAAAGATTTTTTTCCTTTATGCTGGGTCAAATTTTAAGATAAATTTTGGAATGAAGATGCCTTTGTTAGAATCATGGCTTTACTACTAGTTACAGGTTCTGGAGAAGTTAGTTTTCTTGACGGTAATATTTGGATGAGTCCTTAAAAGTCTTAATGAAAATTTCAGAGAGTAGAATCAAACATGACCTGCACTGCCTGCTACTGGGTTCAGTTTTTAATAAATACTAGCTGTCAGGCTTTTTTTTTACAACTTCAGGTTATTGAGCTTTCATATGCTTTATTATAATTAGAGAGAAACTCCTAAATCTTCCTACCCACTCCAGAATAATCCCCCTCTCACACACACTTTTTATAAGATTCATTTATTTTATGTGTGAGTGCTCCATCTGCATGTACACCTACAGGCCAGAAGAAAGCATCAGATCACAGATGATTGTGAGCCACCATGTGGTTGCAGGGAGCAGAACTCAGGGCTCCTGGAAGAGCAGACAGTGTTCTTAACCACTGAGCCATCTCTCTAGGCTCCCCTCAGAATAATTTCTTTGAGATTAATTGTCAACAACTGATAACTTCCCTTTCTCTAATAAACCAAGACAAGCCAACGTCTTCACAGAGAAAGGCTAGAGTGGTGCTAGATGGATGTCCCAGTTATGATCAGACACACTTCAGTTACTGAGCACAGACTCAGCAGGAATCCTGAAGAGATGGGCAGGTAAGTTTGTGATGGCATACTGCCCTCGCAGGGACCAAGGAAGTTTAGACTTCAGGGTTCATGGGGGTTACATGGGAGAATCATTCTTCTTGATAAGATTTGAAGGCAAGGGCAGTCACAAGTTTTCATAAGCTTTTCCATAGAAAGATAAAGAAAGTTAAGGTTTTGGAAATCTTTGTTGGATTTTCTGTTTTGAATAAGTCACAACCAGGAAAGCAAACTGCAAAGGATACATTCTAAGAAAAACACTTGACTTGCAGAATATGAGCAAAACCTTGAAAGTAGCTGCCACATGTGCAGCATTGTCTTGGCAAGGAGAAAAATCACCATGAGATTGAAATTCAGATTCACAGGAAGCAAGTTATGGGAAAACATAGAAGTGTTTGATGATTCACAGCCTCCTGCAGTTCCAGCCTGTGGCTTCAGTGCCCTCTTCTCTCCTCTGAAGACACCTGCACTCAAGTACACATATACAGAAAATAAAAAATTTTTTAAAAAACTTTTAAGAACAATGCCCTTCTAACTTCCATTGCTTAATTCTCACTTTCAATCTTTATATATTAATTTTTAAATGCTTGTTTATATACATGTGTGTGCTGCCTGCATGTATGTGGTCCACAGGGGTACACTGGTCGGGGGCATCCAGGAAAGGGTGTTAGAAATACCCAGAACTAGAGTTCAGATGGATGCAACCCCACATATGGGTCCTAGGTATGAAACTTTGGTCCTCTACAAAAGCAGTAAGTGCTCTTAACCACTTTGCTACCTCTATAGGTCCCCATATGTTAATTTTTTAGTAATTATTTAACATTTATTTGGTAGAGGCTGAATTCATAGGTCACAGGATGAGTGTCAAGCCATAAGAGTCAGCCCTTTACTTCTACATGTATGTCCTGAGGCTTGAACTCAGTTCATCAGGTTCCCAAGAGTGGACACCTGTACCCAATCATCAGCCTTGTATGTTAGTTTTTATTCTTCAACATCTTCTGCCTCCATTCAAGCATCCCACTATTCCACATTTCACTTTTATACTGGATTAGTTCCTGGTTAATTTATGCCTACTGTGGATATGCACATAGCTGGATGTTTATAGCAAGCCCAACAGAGTCCTTCCAGCAAATGTCCTTACTTGGGGACGTTTGTTTTCCTGGCGTTATTGATTGCCTTGCTCCTTCCCTTGCTTAATTTTCATGCCTCTGATAATTATTTCCTACATGGACCATTAGACTTCTCAGAACACTCTCATTATTTTCCAAGCACGTAGACCTTTAAGGTATCACTGCAGAGTCCTTGGAGTCTGCACACCGCTCACGTTACCCAGAGGTCATTTCTCTGGACACTTGCTGTCCCCATATCATTTCTCTTCCTGTCACTACCTGGAAACTGTTCAGACCTTCACTGTCCCTCTATGGTCCCTAGGTTCTCTCTGTTGGGTTTGTCTCCTGGAGGTTAGTAGCCTTCAGAATAAATCTTTCAAAGAGTCACTTTTTAATGTCTTTTCCACCTCAGAGGGTGTCTTTTTGTATTTTTTAATCAATGTCTTTATATTTACATATGTGTATTGATGGATGCATGTGCTCCTACAGTGTATGTGCACATACGTATGAACATAGAGGCCAGATGCCAATGTCAGGTGTCTACCCTCAATGGTAGCCCACCATCTTCTTTGAAAATGAGCATTTCACTGAAACTGGAACCCACTAATTTGGCAAGGCTCATTTGCCTGGTGAACTTCATGGATACACCTGTCTCCACTCTCCGAGCTCTAGAATTTCAGGCACCTGATGCCTTGCCTACCTTTTACGCAATGCTGGAGATCCAAACTCAAGTCCCCAGCTTGCATGGCATGCAGTTTAGCACTGAGCCACCTCCACAGCCCCTTTCTTGGAGAATATTTATAGTTTGATACATCTTGATCTCTGATAACTTTCTGGAAATGAACTTAAGACTAAACTTGTTGTTTTTATTAAGGGTATGAAGACAGGTAAAAGCTTATCCAAATAGCTGATATGTTAGATATCAACAATAATTATTCTTGAAAGTTCTTAGGTAATTTTTTTTCTCTACACATTTCTCTGCTCTATCCTGCATTTCTAAAAACTTGAGGTTGGCTTTTGAGAATTGACCTCCAGCTTCCTTTTTATCATTTCCCATCTTTTTATTTGTTTATTTTAGACGTTGTTTTACTTGGGAGCAATTTTCTGATTCCTGTCTTTTAATTCTTTATAGCTTTATATCAGCTTCTAAAATTTAATATCCTGGAGTTATTTCTCATTTATGATTCGTTTTGTAGCATCTCATCCATGTTCCTGCGGTGATGGAATTTCTAATCCGTAATGAGTTACAGTTATAATTCACTTTCATTCCACTTCGTGACTGCTCCCTTTTGACAGATCCTTCTACAGTTTGGTTGTGTTCACCTGCCGCCTTGGCTCTGGGTTCCCGCTGCTTGGCAATCACTGTCTCTTATTCATATATAAGCCTGAGGCACTGGGAAGATTATTAGAAACTCTGGGTATTTGATGAAGTTAATAACTGGTGGATTGGGAGTTGAGGCAAGCCTAAATTGGGGTGCATGTGTGAGTGCATATGCATGCGTGTGCATGAGTGCATGCGTGAGTGTGTGTGTGTGTGTGTGTGTGTGTGTGTGTCTGTCAAAGTATTCATCAGGCTGTCTTGTCTCTCATCCTCTTTTCTGTGTCTTGAAGAAAAGCTCCATTCTTCCACCTTATACCACACCTGCCCTGTAGTTCTAAAGCAGAGTGGGCGAGGGGACTGGTTAGTCAACAATTCATACACAGGATTTCACTTTACTGCTTTTTATCTCATTTTCTATGCTTTCTCTGAAGTTTTGCATCCATACTGTCTCAAGTTCAATTCTTCATGAGAATAAATTTTGGGGCTCTTCCCTGAGGCTGGAACAGCTTAACCATAATGAGGAAAATGGCACATGGAAGTCCAGACAATATGTTTAAATGGGTGATCTTGCAATTGCTTTCCTTCTCTTTCCCTGTGTTCATAGCATTTGCCCTGGTATCCAGCATGGAGACTCATTGTCAAGGTGCCTGTAATATGAATTAATTTTATTTTTTGCACTAACTCCCCACCATTGGCTTTCTCCTATTGTGCCGTTCATTTTGAGGGTTTTAAAAAATATTTTAATCTTTTAGTATATTAATGATATCACAAAACAGAGAAAAATATATATCTAGTTCACTGCATTTAAACAGAATTTTCATGGTGCACCTGAAGCCCTGGTGAGTCAAGCACAATAATAGGTTGTATTAACATTTATGTTGCTCTGATGAAACACCATGACCAAGAGAAGTTAGAGACGCATTTATTGGAGCTTATGGTTTAGAGGGTTAGAGTCCATACTGGTGAGTACAGGATGGCAGCAAGTGAGAGGCACAGTGGTTGAATAGGAAGCTGAAGCTGTGGCCTCCCATCTTGAGTTCACAGAGGGAAGGGGAGTGGGAGGAGGGAGGGAGGAAGGGAGGGAGGGACAGAGGGAGGGAGGGAGGGAGACAGGAAGAGGCATAGGATTTAACTGCTGAAGGCCACGCATGTGACATACTTTGTACAGCCATCCTGTGCCACCTAACCCTCCTCAACTGGGAACCAAATGTTCAAATGCCCAATATTTTCTATTCAAACTGCATTTCCTGGCAGCGGTAGAGGCAATGGGTGGAGGCTGTGACTGTTAGTGTTGAAGTGAGGGGTTTTTTACCAGACCACTTAGAGAAACAAATAGGATAATTGTATTTTTTTTAAAAAAAAAAGAACAAACAAAATGAAGAAAACAGCTGGAATAGTTTCACGGCTTTTTGCTGAAGTGGGTGGGAACCAAGCACTGACGTGGTGCGCAAAGTGAGCAGAGGAGGAAGGGGGATCAACTTACTGTATTTCAGACAGCGAGGGCTCAAGGGCTTGCTAGTTCCTTTCCTTTTGGTGGCTGGAGGATGGTGGTTGCCATGACACATGTGCCAGAACCGTCCTCAGGGCTAGTACTGTGAGACAGTCTTCCTAGAGACAGTGACCATCACCTGGCTTTAACAACCAATGTTGCTCCTATGGGCCGTGTCCACCTTATTGAAGACTAGGGAAGAGTTACCAGGACTCCGGGGCTCCTGTGTATGGAAGCAGGAAATAATACCATGTAGAGGGCTCTGGAATTTGAGTTCATCAGAGTACATGAATTTTTCTTATGAAAATAGATTATTACTGATTCTCAAGTCATCTTGAAGAGGATAAATATAAAAGCAAGAATTCAAGATGTCCCCTGTGACCACTTACCTCTTCCAAACTTTAAAATAAATCATATCAAGAAAGAATATCTTCAGTTGGCTTTTCAATGTGATAGAGATGTGGGTTTGCCTAGAGTGCCTTGCGCTGCGCTTGTGCGGGGCAGAGGCTGTGTGGGGCATCGCTTCGTAGTTCTCCCTACTCTGTCGTTGTTCTTTTTTTTTTTTTTTTTTTTTTTTGGTTTCACTGGGATGTCCTCGCCCCTCTTTCCTCGCCCACATTAACTTTACTCTGTGATTCTTGCACCATTCCCAGCATCTTCCTCATCAGATCGCTTTTCTCACTCATTCCTTTCTTCACTCCTTACTCCTCAAAGTCATTTCTCAGATCCCAGAACACCAGAGTTTAAATTGGCCCAAGCAGCAAGTCAGACAGTAGGTTAAAGCTGGTTATGGTGGACGACAGTAACAGAACCAAAGAGGAGTGTTGGCAATGCATCCAGCCAGGCAGAACAGTTCATGTGCTTGGCTTCTTCATTTTCAGACTAAAATCCAATTCAAAAACCACTAGCTAGGATGGGATCTCTTTTCTTGTGTGCCTCCCTGCTCTGTGTAGCTATGGCTGTTTTAATGTGAAACTGAATTCCAACAGACTGGTTTCTTTCACAGTTAATATGCAGTAAGCGTTATTTGGCCATCCTGGAATTAAATATTTAGGCAATATTAGAAAAAATGTCAAATGCTTTATTTAGAAAACCCAACTTAATTGTTATTAAAAGAAAATTATGACTAATATCTTTATAAGGATCGTTATTATACAAATATATGTATGAACACGTGACTTGCAGGATTCAGGAAGAGGCTGTCAGACACCCTGGATATGGGGTTGTAATAAGGTGTAAGCTGTCCACCATGGGCTCTGGAAAGCTGCATTTAGGTTCTCTTGCAAGATCGGTATGTGCTCTCACCCACTGAGCCAGCCCCTTAATACTTTCAATAGTGTTCTTTATTTTAGTCTTTTTTTTTCTTCTGAACACTTTTTATTTTTATTTTTTTAATTAATTTATTCTTGCTACATCTCAATGGTTATCCCGTCCCTTGTATCCTCCCATTCTTCCCTCCCTCCCATTTTCCCCGTACTCCCGTCCCCTATGACTGTGCCTGAGGGGGACTTCCTCCCCCTTTATATCTGCATACTAGCCCAAGGGGCATGTCCCATGAAAGTCTTCACTTACCAGGAAAGTAGGACAGAGGGGAGAACATCCTATTGGGACTCTAGATGAGAGAAGCATGGGAGAACAGCAAAGTAGAAGGATCCAGAGGGTCCTAGAAACCTACAAGAAGAACATTATGATAGGCATATTTGGGCCCAGGGGTCCCGCTCAAACTATGGCCCCAGCCAAGGACAATACAGGCCGTAAACTTCAAACCCCTACTCAGATCTAGCCAATGGACAGGACATTCTCCACAGTTGAGTGGAGAGTGGGGTCTGACTTTCACAGGTACTCTGGTGCCTCATATTTGACCATGTCCCCTGGAGGGGGAGACCTGGTGGCACTCAGAGGAAGGATAGCAGGCTACCAAGAAGAGACTTTATTTTAGTCTTAATGCGTATTATAAGTGTGCCTATCCTTTATATAGTAATCCACCAATAGAACACAGCTGAAAAATAAGGACCAGAAGGGAGGAGGAAGGCTCTAACAAGGGATATAGCTCAGTGCCTAAATGCTGCCTTATCCTCTGTAAGACCCTAGGTTTAATCTCAAGTAATTTAGAGAGGAACAAAAATCGAAAAGTCTTTAACATTTAAGACTAATATTTTTAGTGTAAATGTCTTCACTCACACAACCATGTCTATTGCTCTAAACAGGAACCTTAGCTGGGTTTTGCACATACTTGAATTATCTTCCTGTGTTGCTAATAGACACAAATGTTTGCCAAGCACGAATTGGAATGTAGTGTGTAAAAGAAATATGGCAGCTGTCTTCTCATCCTTTAAGGAACTAGAGCCAGCAGGAGATACAGCAAATGATACAGGCTTTAAAATTTATGGTGCAACCTCAGGAGCCAGCGGGAGTAGGGCTTCGACTGGCTTTGGCGCTGCAGTTTCCCCTCAGAATGAGTCTCAGCTTCTAGTTCAAGGGAAATCAGTATGATAGATGATGGTGCAGGCAGATTGAGGGAGGCCAGCTTTGATAGGAACAGCATCCTCCCATTTACCTTGGGATGGTTTTGCTATCTACTTAAGGAGAATAAGAATGAATGAGATCATCCTTCCTGCTCCATTTATTTCCATCCTAAGATGAAATCAAGAGAAACACACCCTTTAGAATGAAAATTCCCCCTGAAAGGCTAGAGTTATATTTTGAGGGGATTTAGACTGTAGTCATTTGTTCTAAATGTTCCCAAAACTGATCTTAGCTGAGGCAAAATGGAAATGGTTTATGTGACTTGGAGACTGAGGT
The DNA here is from genome assembly GCA_907169655.1 of Acomys percivali. Classification (NCBI taxonomy): domain Eukaryota; kingdom Metazoa; phylum Chordata; class Mammalia; order Rodentia; family Muridae; genus Acomys; species Acomys percivali. The sequence continues at coordinate 45,104,920 of OU015755.1, forward strand.
GCATAAAAAACCAAAACAATACTTCGGAGGGGGAAAAAATCCTGTGACCTTGAGTCCATGGTCTATAAAATGGGGAGAAAAGGAAACAGAAAAGTTTTGAAGTAAGAAAAAAATATAAAGATTAACTGGCTTTTATTTTGTTTGGGAGAAATGTCTGTTTTCTTTGTGGAACACTAGCAAGTATTTGGAGATAATGGCATGGTACCAATATTCTCTCTGAAATACATGTATTTTACTAAATAACAATTCACAGACCATTGCAATACAATAATTGCCTTAAAAAAGTATGGTGTTGTAGTAGGTTTGAATTTCTAGCCTCAAATCACAGAACGATTCTTTGACTTTTAAAAGCCGTAGCCTACAGATTTCTCTGTAGGGCCAGTTGGGGATAAGTGGCTTGCCTTCTTCTGCCATGTGGCTTACTTACTCCACCCTTATTATGTTGTTTGGAAGACAGGAGAAGCAGACTAAAGAGCCAACTGAATTCCTCACTATTGGGAAGGCCACAGACTCAGGCTGCTCTTCAAACAGAATCGCTTGCACACTCAGAGGCAGGGAGGGCATCCTCTGTGGCTGTTCCCTGCAAGGGCGATTTGTTTGGACAGCCTCAGCACAGAGTTGCTTCTCTTCTCTTTTCTAAGACAAGGTCTCTGTAGGAAGCCCTGGTGACTAGAACTCAATCTGTAGATGAAGCTGACCTCAAACACACACAGAGATACCCCTGCCTTTTCCTCCTGGGTGCTTGCATTCAAGGTGTGCACCACCACACCCAACAGGGTAGTAGTTTCTGACAGAGTGAATGAAGTAAAAAAACTGGAATCTGGACACACGCTTCCACTCCCTTTCACCTGCTGTGGGGTGATGTCTTCCATACCCATCGACAGGGATGATCTACCCACCATCACTTTCTCCATCCCTGGCCACCTCCTTGCATAGACAGATGTTTCTTGGAGTCACAGATGGCTTTATCTGTAGTGGTCTTAGTCTCCAGCTCATGTTTTATAAAAATAAAAGTAAGTCACGCAGTGCAACTGCTCTGTAACCATAGTTGAGTTTTTTACAAATCTCTCTCATACACATAACACTGAGCCACATACATCACATACCTATTTGTATGTATGGCATGTATGCATGTATCTTCATAGATGTATAGGTTCATAAGCATACGTGGGTATATGAACACATGTGTGTACATGGATATGGGGTTAGAAGTTGACCCGACACTCACCAACTCATCTGGACTGGCTTCTGAGAGAGTGTCAGGGAGCCCCCATCTCTGCTGCTCCAGCAGATGGGCAGTGGGAATCTAGACTCAGGTCCTATGTTTGGGTGGCAACTGAGTCATCTTCTTAGACCCCCCCCCCAAAGTGTTTTTAGTACTTTCTTCATCCTGAAAAAAAATTCTCCTTATAAACTACATGTATAGTGATGCTTTTTTTAAAAATAGTTTTTCCAGACAGGGTCTCTCTATGTTGTCCTGGACTCACTTTGTAGACCAGGCTGGCCTCAAACTCGCAGCCATCCACCTGCCTTTGTGCTTGAATTAAATCTCTGTGCCACCACACCAGGCTGACAGTGCTGCTTAATGAGAAGGGAAATGACGAAGAACAAAGGTGAGCTGCAATCTGTGGGATGGAGATCAGTGCTTGTGGATCTCACCCCCTAGAACAGACTTTCAAAAGCCTGCCACACTTACTCTAAATGAAGAAGAGGGATTAAAATGTCATCTTCATGGCTAAGATAAAAAACTCAAGGGACACCACATGCTGGAGAGGATGTGGGGAGAGAGGAACACTCCTTCATTGCTGGTGGGAATGCAAACTAGTATAGCCACTTTGGAAATCTATCTGGTGCTATCTCAGAAAACTGGGAATAGGACTTCCTCAAGACCCAGTGCTATTCCACTCCTTGGAATATACCCAGAAGATGCTCCAGCATACAAGAAAATTTGCTCAACCATGTTCATAGCAGCCTTATTCATAATAGCCAGATCATGGAAACAGCCTAAATGTCCATCAGTAGAAGAATGGATAAAGAAACTGTGGTACATATACACTATGGAATACTACTCAGCTATTAAAAACAAGGAATTCCCGAAATTTGTGGATTGAGCTAGGAATGATCATAATGAGTGAGTTAACCCAGAAGCAGAAAGACTCAAATGGTATATACTCACTTATATCTGCATACTAGCCCAAGGGGCATGTCCCAGGAAAGCCTTCACTTACCAGGAAACTGGGACAGAGGGGAGGACATCCTACTGGGACTCTAGATGAGAGAACCATGTGAGAATAGCAAAATAGAAGGATCCAGTGGGTCCTAGAAACCTACAAGTAGAACATTATGATAGGCAGATTTTGGCCAAGGGGTCCCACTCAAACTAAGGCACCAGCCAAGGACAATACAGGTGGTAAAATTTAAACCCCTACCCAGATCTAGCCAATTGTCAGAACAGTCTCCACACTTGAGGGGAGAGTGGGATATGACTTTCTTACGTACTCTGGTGCCTCACATTTGACTATGTCCCCTGGAAGGGGAGACCTGGTGGTACTCAGAGGAATGACAGCAGGTCACCGAGAAGAGACTTGATACCCTATGAGCATATACAGGGGGAGGTAATCTCCCTCAGGAACAGTCATAGGGGAGGGGAATAAGGGGGAAATTGGAGGGAGGGAAGAATGGGAGGATACAAGGGATGGGATAACCATTGAGATGTAACAAGAATAAATTAATAAAATTTTTTAAAAAAGAAAATAAATAAATAAAATGTCATCTTCAGGGTGGCCATCATGGTGTCAGGCCTGATGACCTGAGTCCTATCCTCAGGACTGTTCTGGTGATAGAAGAAAACAGACCCCATGTCATCCTCTCATCTGCATGCATGTACTATGTGTCATCCCCTTACCAAACAAAATAAATGCACTTTAAAAGATGTTAGAAAACAAATTACTATCTGAGGTATGGTTACATGCATATTTAATAGACAATTTCTTGCCTCACCTAAGAAATACTTTGGAGAACAAACGGTTTCCAAAGATGCTTTACCAGGAAGAGCCTGGAAAAATAATGTGATGGAATTCCTGGGGTGGAATGGGACATGAATATAAAATCGAGTTCTGTCTTCAGTGCATAAACCTAGAAGTGAGATTTCTGTCTTTGTTGAGAACACTTGTCAGGGAAATATTGTAGGAGAAAAAACAATGCTTTTCTGGTAGTTGCTTTCAAATTGATTAAAAAGAGGGTTCCGCTCCATAAGAAAAATGTATCGTATGCTCTGTGGGCGTTATTGCTCCAGCTGTGGCACTTTTTGTAACAATTAATGGTTATTAGTTTTCCAGATCATCAAGCCAGAACAAGCAGTAGGAATAAAAGTTTTCTGGTTTTTCTTCCTCACCAGCTAAGGGGTCCAATAAAATCCCTCCCTTAGTGTCCCCACTGCTTGAACAGAAGTATGCATGTGTACACACACACACACACACACACACACACACACACACACACACACACAATCAAAAGGTAGCCAAGGCAGAAAGGTTGTGGACCTTGGTCCTTCCTCCTCCCAGTGCGGACCTAAGTGATGGCTTTTGAGGCTTCATACACGCAGTCCATTTCTTCAGTGATAACTGCCCATTTAGAAGATGGCAGCTGAGGTTAAGCAGCCCAATTGTCATCCTTGCCCATTCATGGTGAGTTCTGTTCTCCTCACCAGCCCAAGGTGCAATACTAACATTTTTGAAAAAGTGAATTCTACTTTCTCCATCCTCTGAATTAACACCAGAACTGGCCTGTTGACAAATCAAACGTATTGTCTCATTTCTGTCTGGATACTGAGAGGCATATCATCCTGTTCGTATGGGTTTTTTTAAATGTAAGTATTCACTTTATTAACATACTATTAAAGTATAAATCAAACAAGACATATGGGTTCTCAAGCAACAGATAAAAATAACTGTTTTGCTAGTACAATATTTTAAAAAGCAGAGTTTTATTTAGCAATTCAAATTTCTCTTTCTCTTTAAAACTATAATAAGCTCTACCATACATAATTCAGCAGTTAGTTGAGGTGGTGGCTACTCCCTTTAGATGAGACATCTATCTGTCTATGTATCATATATATATATATATATCATCTATCATCAACATATATACATAGATGATAGATTATAAGTGATAGATACTTACATAAATAGATGATTGGTAGATAGATAGTTTGTATGGTTAAGAGGGATGAATGATGTAAATTATTAACCCCACAGATCTTCTATTACAGCTTCCCACAGTTCTGAGAATTCTACAAACAGAAAATGAGTTAAATGTATTAGCCAAATAATAAGGATAACCACACAACAATATACAGACCTAAAGAAACTAAATAACAAGGAGGACCCTAGGGAGGATGCTTAATTCTCATTCAGAAGGGCAAATACAATAGACACTGGAAGCAGTTGAAGAGAAGGAACAGGAAGGGAGCCTACCATAGAGGTCCTCTGAAAGACTCCACCCAGCAAGAGATTCAAGCAGATGCTGAGACACACAGGCAAACTCCAGGGTGGAGCACAGGGAGTCTTTTGGAAGAGTTGAAGAAAAGAGGGAGAGGTCAGGAGCTCCACAAGGAGACCAACAGAGCCAAAAAATCCAGGGGAGCTACAGAGACTGATGCAGCAACCAAGGACCATGCATAGTGAGGACCTAGACCCTCTGCTCAGATGTAGTAGATAGGCAGCACAGTCTCCTTGGGGTCCCATAACATGGAGAGTAGGGACAACTTCTATCATGGACTCCTCTCCTCTCCTGCTTTCCCTCCTCCTCTTCCCTCTCCTCCTTCCCCTCTTCCCCCTCCTCCCCCTCCTCCCCTTCCTCCCCTTCTTCCTCCTTTTGAGACAGGGTTTCTCTGCATAGCCTTGGCTGTCCTGAACACACCAGGCTGTCTTCCAACTCATTGGGTTCGGCCTGCCTCTGCCTCCCTGAGAGCTGGTATTACAGATGTGCACCACCATGCCCAGGCATAGATTTCTTTATTGTGTTTGCTATGTCCCAAGCTCTGTGCTTACTGCACAGAGAAGAGATAAAAGGAGGTAAGTTCATATGTTTTAGCAGTCTTTTAGGGAAAATTTCAACCAAATGGGTAAAACATGTGCCTATGGGTATGTAAGGTATGTAAATAAGTGGGTATTAGAAGGTAGTTAGGTCCAGGAAAAACCTTCAGAAAGTACTCACAGGCAAGCTGCGATTTACTCTACACCACAACTAGTCTTAAGGCATGTGTAGTTTTGAAAGCAAGTTATAGTAATTTATGTGTGTATGCATGTATGTGTGTGTGTGTGTGTGCGTGTGTGTCTGTGTGTATACTTTGAGTACTAAAAGGGCTTGAATCCTATAAAAGTTACCTCTCACAGACCAGTAGTATAGTCTAGAAGGTCCTTGAGCATCTGCTCAGCAGGAACCCCTCCTTACCCCCACCATGCAGCCATGCCTCCCCGGAGTCTCCTCACCCCACTATAGGCAGCTCAGTCTAACACATACATGGCTGTGCAAACACTGAAAACGAGTGCCATCCCCCAATCTGTTCCTTCCTTCCCAGACCATGCCAGTGTTGAGGGCAGACAGTGAGCCCTAGAGCCAGACTCTGGGGCAGATGCAACTTCCCTTTGTACACAGGTCCAATTAGAAGACAGCGCTGCCCATAGATCTGCAGTCTGCTTACTCAGCTCACTAGACCCAGGCGCTTTGTTACTGGGTACAATCTCTAACAGGGCTACACATGCGTCACAGGCTAGGCATGTGTCACTCTGGCTTGGCTGTCAGAGTTTCACTGTCCCTGAATGCTCTAGGAGTCAAGACATGCTATCCTAAACTGTTAATCTGAGTAATATTATATCATTAATTCTATAAGTCACTTTCCCGCCGACAGCTGGGTCTCTGGTGGCTGTTGACATTTATGTCTATCAGTCAAATTTGTCCATATTCCTTAAAGCAGAAGATAGGGAGATTCATCCATGTCACATTAAAGTGACAGATCTTATATTTTTGCAATCACATGTAGTAAATATCTTTCCAAAGATTTATTTTTTAAATTTTCATTAATGTGCACACACACACACACAGTGTGTGTGTGTGTGTGTGTGTGTGTGTGTGTGTGTGTGTGTGTTTATATGTACATGGGTGCAGTGCCTGGAGAGGCAAAAATCAAGCAGGGGGGTCCCTTGGATCTAGAGTTACAGGCAGATACAAGCTGTTCGCTGTGGGTTCTTGGAAGTAAAGTCTGGTCCTCAGAACTAGCAGTAAGTTACTGCTAAGACATCTCTCCAAGCCCCTGTGCAACCTGACAGAAGTGCACATGAGTTTCTTTGTGGTGCACACCTGGAGACAGAATTGCTGGCCTAAAGGGTGGCAACTCTTATTCTTGCCAGACACTGCTGTTTTATCCTCCAGAGTTTTGTATTGCTTTCTACTGCCTACAGCACTTCCTGGACATGGCCACCCATGGCAGCCCTGTCGTCTGGGATATTGAATTGTTTTCATTTTGGAGATTATGAGAGAACATGACTTATGTTGACTGGAAGACTCGTCACAGCTGAGGAGTCTGTGTATCTTTTCCCAAGGTTCTTGTTCTCTAAGATTTCCCCCAGGGATCTGCTTCTGAAATCCTCTCGCTTGTCTGTGGCTTTGCTCACACACCCCTTATCAGCGTCCCACCCTCTGTTTGTTACAGGGGCTGTGCCGTGCTCTGCTCGGTTGTTTTTCTGTACAAATATCTCACATTTGATGTGGTGGGCTTTTCATCTTTTTCCACTTAAGCTTTCCTCTTTTCCTGTTTTATCTGAATTTCTTACCTCATTACTTCATATGTATTTATATACATATAATCTTTATTTTTAATAAGATTTAAAAGTTCTGAAGCTGGGGAGATGGCTAGTGGGTAAAATGCTTTCCCTGCAAGCATGAGGCTCTAAGACCAGATTTTCAGAGCACGCTGGACGTTCCAGGCATGTTGGTATGCATCTGCAATCCCAGCACTGGGGAGGCAGAAACAGGCGGATCGCTGGTGTTCTCTGGCTGGCAAGCCTACCAAACCAGTAAGCTTTGGGCTCAGTGAGGGTCCCTGGATTAAAATATGATTGAGAACAACCGAGAGAGGTGCCTGATTTCCATCTCTGGGCTCTACACCTATGTGCACACACACATATGTGCACATACAAATGCGAGCGCACACAAACACATGCACATGCACACACACACATACACACAATTTTTAAAAAAGTTTTATTCATGTTTACAATTTATGCACCACAAATGTTGTCATGTGCATGCCTTGGGAATGAAATCAAAATTTCAATCCTTTCCGTATGAAGAAATGGTCACAGCCTTATTGCGTGCATGTTCTCCAGTGCTGTGTGCTGCTAACCCTGTGTGTCATGCGCAGTGTGTAGGAGGCTTGGGATCTGGCTCAGTTCTGTTCTGTTTATTCTCAAACTTCTCAGTGATGATGCTGTACTGTTCCAATTATTCTGACTTTTTAATCCCTCACTATTTGATAAAAGCAGTAGCGTTCTTTTTTTCTTCTTCTTTTTTGTAATTTAAAGTTTCTCTATGAAAGTCTGAAAATATACTATGAATTGCCACTCTCTTGTTTTCAATATTAAGTTTAAGAGATGTTTATTGCAATACTGAGATTCCTAGCCTGTAAAATAACACATCAATGCATAAATGCATTACTTTAGCTGCTATCAAAAATGTCTGATGCTTTTACTGTGAAATATCCTTCACTTTTTCAGTGAGTTTTTAGTCTAGGTATAATATTACTAGCTGTATTTTTTTTTTGTGAGTACATTTTTTCCTGTTACTTTTCCTAATCAAATGATTAATAATTTAATGATAGAGTGGGAAGGTTCCTCAGTGGGAAAATAGGTTTGCCACCCACACTTGGGGACCTAAGTTTGGTTCCCCAACACCCACAGAGATGCTCAGAGTGATAACATGCAACTATAATCCTAACAGTGGGGAGACAGAGGAGGGAGGACTGGTAGGGTTCACTAGCCAGCCAGTCTAACCAAATTGATAAGCTTCAGATTCAGCGAGAGACCCTAACGCAAAATATAAAGTGGGTTGGAATTGTAGAGACGACTTGGATGTTAATAGCACCTGTTGCCCTTCAGAAGAGCCAGGTCCAGTTTAACCAGTGTAACTCCAGCCTCAGGGGATCCACTACCCTCTTTTGGCCTCTGTAGGTACTGCACACACACACACACACACACACACACACACACACACACACACACAC
>OU015755.1:45113210-45142424 GCA_907169655.1 Acomys percivali
CACACACACACACACACACACACACACACACACACACACACACACACACACACCACATACATGTGCACATACTTTGTTTCTAAGTTTCTGTGTGGTTCCTTTTCATAAGTCTCTCTTGGCTAATCTCTTGTTCATATTGCTTTGCCATTATAATTTCACTAAAATGTTTGTCTACACTTTATTAAATCTTACTGGCATTTCTATAATCACTTTAAATAAAATATCATGTATCATGTATTTTATTCATATAGATGCCTTGTGACCTGTTGTTAGAGAGTTGTAGTGAAGGCTCATAGCTCTTTGTTTTCTTCTTTTTTGTTGTTGTTGTTTTCTCTCGATAGCCTTGGCTGTACTGGACTCACTTTCCAGGCTGGCCTTGAACTCATAGAGCTCCACCCAATGTACTTAGTATTTTTATATAGAATTTTAATGTAATAATGACTTGCTCTTTTGGTTTTGATTTACATGCCATTAACATTTCCTACATCTTACATACTATTTAAATGCAGTGATATTAACGGTCATATTTTCATCTATGTCATAGAACATAATTTTCAGCCCATACCTTGATACTCCATCATGTGTGTTTTCCCTATTATTTGTTGTAATAGTTAAGTACTTCATCTCTACATAATAATTATGTTTTAGCATTTAAAAACATATGATTTGCCAAGGTCTATAATCCCTTAGTATCACAAAGGAAATGGTCTAAAATCCCTAACACTGATTGTCTTCCGAGCTCTGAAGGTTGGCCACCTGTGGTCAAGATGCTGCCTTCAGGAACTGCGTCCTCTGCAGATGCTAGCAGAGGACCCTCTGCCTCTCAGAGGCTCTAGTAGCTATTTGAGATACATCAGCATAATTCTTCACTTGATTTTTATAATGCTTGGGGTATGTGTGTTTGTGTGTATGTGTGTGTGCGTGTGTCTGTGTGTCTGTGTGTATGTGTCCCCACATGATTTTTTTTTACAAGAACAAGCTTAGGATTCTTTTTTGCCTTAACTAATCATCCTGCAATGACCAAGCTTCCACAAGTAGCTACATCCCAAGGTCTCTATGTTCAGAACTTCACAGAAGCATCTGAACAGATGAGTTCATCCACAACAATGATTTCTTAGCATTTATGTCCCAAACTGGAATATCCTGTCCAAACATAACAGGTTGTCCAAAAGCTAATCATCGTTGTATTATGATGTTCACTCTCATCAATTATACATGCTACTGTCTGATGCTATTCTCAATAACCTTGGAAATTAATTTTAATTTCATTAAAATTAATCTTTATTCCATTTCATGTTAATTTGTAATCATCATTATGCATGATTGGATAATAATAAATAAATTGGATAATTTTCACACTTAATTACCATTGTTGCATTTTAATTTGTGAATTGTCTTTATCTCAATTTTTAATATCTAATTTTCTTTTATATTTAATTTTTCTTCCTGTAATTATTTTATATTTAATTCTGTGATACAAATGAACTTTGTGGAATATATATGAGAATAACATGGATATTATAGGTGCATAACATAGTGTTGAACACCGTTACCTGTTCACAATTCTTCTTATGAAGCTGAGCCTTTTCTCAGGCATTAATTCTTCCACATTAGCTTATATTAGCTCATTGATGTCTTACCCATCTTTTCACTTATTATTTTACCAGTATCATATTGTGTAGTTTCCCTTTTAAAAAGTCAAAAATGGGGACTGGAGAGGCAGCCCAGCCATTTAAAGCTTTGTTGCTCTTACAGAGGGACCCAAGTTTGGTTCCCAGAACCCATGTCAGAAGGCTCATAAATAACTGCAATTTCACCCTGGGTGAATGAAAAGTTTCCAGAGCAGAGAATTTACTTCAGGCGGGTTTGGAAGAATGGAATGCCGTTCTGTTGTCTGGATGAGGATGCACAGTGGAGATCTGAGGAAGGAGAAAAGGCATGTCACAGCAAAGGATTTAAAGGCTGTTCGTGGAATAGGACTTTTGTGCTTTCCTTATGTCTGGAGGTTAGTGTGGAGAAGACAGGGGAGTTAGGAAACTGCAGCAACTTGCCATGAAACTGTCACAGGGACATTGTGTGTCACTGGTGGGTTGTGAAATGTGGGGGGGAGGGGAGACCAACCCCATCTGCACTTTAGGAAGGCTTCAGGATGTAATAGAAAGATAAGAAAGGCATCAAAAAGAACCAAAAGGTTCCATAGATAGTAATTATGTGTTGAATGAAGAAATGAGTGAATGAAAGATCAGTGAATGGACCAGACGTAACAAACGCACAGTAGTGATGACCTTGGAAGGTGACTCACTCAACTGGAAGGTTGGCAGGAAAGACAGATATCAATGGAGGACACCTAATATAAATTACTCATTCAAACCATCAAATATTTAAATCAGATCTTTCGATCTATTTTTTGTTATTAAGTAGATGATAACTTTTTATTTTGTTTATGCATTTACTAAACAGTTGATTTCTTTGCTACTTTACTAACGCTTGCAATTTCCTAGTGACTCTGTCTTGTTTGCTGACCATGAAATTATAATTCCTGAAAAATAATAGCACTTTTTCACCTTGACTTCTAATATTAATGTTATTTATTTGCATATTTTAATATCTAATGGCCAGAACATCTAGAGATTAAAACTAAAATGATAGCAGAGACTTTTGTTTTGTGCTTCCATCATAAATAAATTATTTTAGCAGCATTAAACTTTAGCAAGCCACAGTCTAATACTATTTTAAGTCATTTCTAAAAATTAGACACTTTTAGAAAATAACCGTCAGTGCCTATTAACGTTCTGATGAAAGTTCTCTGACTAATAGATGTGTGATCTATTGCCATGTCACCTTATGTTAGTCATTCCTTGATTTTGAGTCATCTGTGGGATTAAAATTTGTTCAGATAGGATATGCTATTCTCATAAATTAACACGTAATTTTATTTGCTATATTTTATGTGGTATCTAAAAATATTCATGGCACAAATAAGCTTCATGTTTTATTACTTATTAAAATATTTAATTTTCTCTTACATTTGAAGACAACCCTGAGATACTTTAAAACGTACATAAGCTATTTATTTATAGCAATCAAGCCATACCTAATGAGTCAAAAAATGAACATATTTCAGACTATCATCAGAAAAGATGATTGTTAAGCTGTGTGACTTTGGGAACATTGTCTTACTGAGTCTCATTTCTGTATAAAAAGGAAAAGAGCTGAACCTCACGGTCAGCCTAACTCTAGTGCCATGCCAGTTTCTGTAGAGACGCCCCTCCAGCTTTATTCTATAAGCAAAAGTACATACATTTAAGAGCAATATTCCTGTGTAAGGCACAGGTGATCATATCCTTATGGTATGGTCAGATTCAGACTGGGCTGTGAAAACAGCAACTAGATAAACTCCCAGGAGAGCTCACCCATCTGCTTGGGTGCTTGATCAATGGAACTGAAATATACAAGACCCTGATCTATCCCAAATTGCACTGGAAGGCTGTGGACCCACCAGCCGTGCTGCCTTGTGTGAGTCACCTAGAACTCTGAGTTTCCAAAGTACCCCACAGAGGACCAGGGGCACTGGATCTGAGCCTCCCTCTCCCACATATTAGCTGTGAGGTCATGTCAGCTTCGCAGACACCAGTCTTGATATTTGTAAGATGGACTCTTCTTAATTTAGCACAAGTTTCATGGTGTGAGAAACCTCAGATGAATAATCTTTGATAAAATTAACCTCTGTGGTCATTATATGGTAATATAACTGGTAGTATATAGCTTGAATTGTGCTAGTATTTATTTCTTTCAACAGTGTTCGTGATCAATCAGCCTCTGTTCTAACCCAGCTAAACCTCATTCAGAGCTGAGTTGAGATTCTAGGGAGTTGGGTAGCTAGTCCAAGGCATGTAAGTGAGTGGCAGAGTCTCAGCTGGACCCTGGGACCTCTGACTCTTCAGCTGCCTTCTTTGTAGGACACATTTCCTTTTACTATATCTAGAATTCACCCCAGTGACTTCTCAAGCATTCGGTCAGAATTCTGGCTATTAACACTACATGACTCGGTGATCCCTCATCCCCTTGGGGTTCAGCCTGGACATGGTTCCTTTGTAGTCTTTATTAGTTCCAATGAGTCTATTCATGTGTGTGTTCAATAGTTTCTGGAAAGCTCCATTAACATTTATCCCTTCTTCTCCGATTCTCTTCCAGATAGCAGCTCTATGGATGAAAAGGTTTTAAATCGTACTTTTTCTTTTCTTCCCTCCCGACGGATCTTGTCTTTTGTACCTGTTTGTTTGTGACCTGTTTAGCCTTGTTTTGGTTTCTCGCTGAGTTGTTGAAAAATGCATGTCTTCCCAGCTTTCCATTCTTTGTCCTTTGAGTGTCCCCCAGTGTGTTGCACTTATGAAGGGGTTACTCCTTGCCAGCTGCAGCTGCGCTTCCTCAGCTTCTATTCGCCAACCCAGGGGTCTGCTACGGTCAAACATAGCATCTGTTCTCAAGTCTGCCTAAATCCCGACCTTCCTGGCTTGACTCATGGTCTCCCCTGCAACCTACCAAGTTTTAAGGGCAAAGAGTACTTGGAATGCAATGCATTTCCAGTGCTTCCGTTCAAAGGCAGCTAATTCCAAAACCTCCCCTCACAAAACACAGCTTTGACTCGGAGCTGACCCTGCTTAGCATTCATCACTGTAGGTGCTCCGTGTGTAGTGCAGTCGGCCTGTGTCCCCCACCCCCCACCCCCCAGTCTGCCTCTTGTAGCTGTGCTATGCTAAACACTTGTTTGTTTTGTTTTCTTGTGATTCGTTTAAGGCTCGAATAGTAAGTGGCAATGATTTGGATGCTTCCAAATTCTCCGCACTCCAGGTGTTCGGTGGGTAAGTAAGTCTGACTCTCTCTAACTCATTTCATATACCAGTAGCACTTGGCTGTCTTCCCGATATAGATTTTGAAGGCAAGGTGTTTGCATGATGATGTTGATGGTATGGCCATCCTCATTGTTTTTGTTGTCGTTGGTTTTAAACAGTAAAATAGCTTTGCTTTTTAACAGTCAGCTGCTCCTTAATAGTAATTTTCTTGACTAGGAATACATGACATGTTCATGACAAACAGTTTTATATATATATATATACATATATATATACATATATACATACATATATATACATACATAAAGTGGTACTAACACACCACTTTAGATCCTAAAATTATCATTTCGTTCATAAACACAGTCATGCCACTGTACACTGCTGACTTTTCTGAGATGTTTTTTATTGTGTTTCTTTGTATGTTACCTATGCATGAATATTTTTGCATATCAATTACTCAGTAGACACAGCCTATCGTATTATTTTTCACAGGGCACGGTAGTGCATGAATGGAGATAGCAAGTGTTTAGCATTCAGTCATAAAAATAAAATTCCATCATACAAATACCCAAACAAGAATTATCCTCTTTGAAGTTATGAATTTCACATGGGCATCACGATGTATATGTGTCTCTGTTCCTCTCCTGTGCATGTGCCTTCGTATCTGTTCCTGTATGTCAGTACTCTGCTATCATCATCACTTCCGATTTTAACACAAATCAGGCTGCTCTCTCCATGTGCCGGTATAAGCTCTCAGTAAATGTCGCCTTGTACTGAGCGCTTAGATCGCTTCATTTATGACTGCATCAACCCTTACAGTGGTCTGGGGCTAAGTCCTGATCTGAGATTAATTTTACAAGTGAGGGCATCAACGTGCAAAGCCACTAAGAAGGTTTCCCTTAGTGGAGAAAATGGCAAGGTCAGTATTTAAACCCAAATAATTAATCTCCAAAGTCCATGTGCTCAGTCACTGTACTGGGTCATACATGTGTGCAGGTTCCATTTTCTCTTTTTCACCTAGCCATGTGCCTTGCAAAATTTTACATTTCATTAATTCTAGATGAGCTATAAATTTCAAAGCATGTATATGACAGTACTAACAATTTCTACTGCAGTGGTTTCAAAACTTCTTTAGGTGCTATTTTTGTCATTAATGTTCTATAGCAAACATTGTATTAGTTAGGTATTTTCCCCTGTAAAAATATCCTTTTTTAATTTAAAATTTTACTTTTTGGGAAGTTCATGCATGAGTACTCTGTTTATATTATTTTCACCTCTCTTTCTGCCCCCTCCAATTCTTCCTGTATTTCCCCCAACTCCCTCTGAATTTCATGATTTCTTCTCATGTATTCAACTTAAGATCATTTAGTGTTGCTCTTATGTATATGTGCTCAGAGGTGGATGACCTACCAGAGGGCTCATCCCTAGGAAAAAAAACCTGATTCTTCCTCTCTCAGTAGCTGTTGACTGTATCTCATCACATGTTCCCATCCACATGGGCATGTAAGCTGGTGTGGCCATTGCACAGGGGGAGTTAAGATTTTTCAGTGTAATTTTTGAACTAAAAATTAGATATAACGTATGTAACTCTCTATATGTATACCTATAAGCATACATTATGTTGACATTTTAGTCTATAATACATAAGAAAGCAAAATCTGTGCATACTTTGAGTTTTTTTTTAAGTTTAGGTTTTTAATAGTCTGTTGGTTTTATAATACTCTCATTTCTTCAACTGATTCCTTTTGTTAAATACATTTACATGCTAGTTATTTTAGAGGTTTCAAGCTTAAACTTATAATTAATTTATATACTTGTGTATATAAATTATATTTTGATTTTCCCAATAAGTGTGATGTATAGATATTTTATTATGTATACATATAGCTTTTTACCTATGGCTATGATGAACTACCTTGACAAGCTTAGTGGAGGAAGGGCTTATTTTAGCTCTCAGCCCTGAGTTACAGTCCATCACTGTGGAGAAGTCACAGCAGCAGGAGCTAACAGCTGTCAGTCATAGTGTATCCACAAGGAAGCCGAGACCGGGAGTGTAGACATGCTAGTACTTAGGGGGCGTCTCGTTTCATTCAGTTCAGGATTTCAAGCCTAGGAAATAATGCTGCCCACAGTGAGCAGGCCTTTTCACATCTATTAATGTAAATAAGATAATACTTTAAAAATCCTCAGAGGTTCTTCTGCTAGGTGCTTATAGATGCGTCAATCGAAAACTAACACCAGCCATCTCAGTGTGTGGTATGTCCTTAAATATGTGGCAAATGACTCACATTCCTAATGTCTCTCACAAGGATATAAGTAGGCTTTAAAATCCAAGTGTCCTAAAGGACCACTATGAAATACCCACAGGAAATTCCGGTAATATATATAACACAGTTCTTCACTATCCTATAAAACCTAGCTCTCTGCTTACTACATACATAGAGCAAATTAAATAAGAGGGTCAGCTTCCAAAATAATTTAAGCCGAATTCTAGCTTGTTTCTGAAGATGTGATGTGGATTGGTGTCATGGTCCTAGGGCATTAACATCTGCCCTCACCTGCGACCACGCCCATCATTTCACAAACACCTGATCCCATAACTCATGTCGGAACACGGATCTTTATCATTGTGGCAACAGCACAGTTCTGCACCTATGTTTTCATTAAATGTGTGATGTGTAAATTTCTATGTGGGGGAAGGTGGTGAGTACAATGTGTGTGTGTGTGTGTGAGAGAGAGAGAGAGAGACAGACAGACAGACAGACAGACACAACTTGTATCACTATAAGCATATTCGACTCTTGCATTTCTATCTTTTTAATATAGTTGCTATTGGCCTTTTGGAAGAGTAGTGAAAGAGACTTGAAATAAAACTCTTTAGGGAAAAAAAGTGAATTTGTCTCTGCCCGAATACTTATTTTTTTTTAATTTTATTTATTTATTTATTTATTTATTTATTTATTTATTTGAAAAAAAAAAAAAAAAACCTGGAGCCTGTTCTTCACAACTATTTACTCATTTTATTTTTCCTGAAATCATTTGCTATCTTTTGGGATACCAGGCACTGTGGCTGTCATTCCTCTTTATTGTCATTTTACTGTCCTGGAAAACTGAGCGTGGCTCAAATTTCAAAATCAGGACAACACTGCTCCTTGTTGGCTGTGTGCCTTGTCTTTCTCACTGTTCTCATATCCCTCATCCATTCAAGCTAAACCGCACCCAATCTCCCTGGATTTCTCCTTTATTGATGGCATACCTCCTGAAACTAGATCAGAGAGCTAATGATTCCACATTGCTGGTTCTCACTTAGCTCTCCATCCATTCTTTTTAATGTTACTAGATATGAGAAACCAAGATTCATTCTATTTTGCCACTGTGAAGATGCCAAGACCATCTGGGAAAAGTATCAGGAGAGAGAAAATGTGAAGGGAAAAAGAGATTGAGAAAGAAGGCTGGAAGGGAAAGCATATCTCAGTGAAGTCCATTTTGTTAGTTTTATACTTTGGGTAATTTCTGTTATAAGTGTAAAGAAAGAATCATATGGAAAGCATGTGCCAGCCCTTGGCTAGTTGGTCGTGAGGCTGCCTGGGAGGCGGGTCTCAGTGGTACATGGTAAGGGCACAGGTGTCAGCAACAAAAGTCCATGGCACATCTGAGAAAGCAGCAGGCATTGGAAGGAGGGGTAAGATGGGGATGGCCTGGAACCAACCACATGAAGGACACATCGGGTAGAGCCGCAGAAAGGAAGCTGGAGGCAAAGGCCACCCCTGGAGGAGCCCTGCTTGGGTAACTGCCACCCCCCTAGAGGAGCCCTGCTTGGGGGAACTGCCACCCCCCTGGAGGAGGCCTGTTTGGGGTAAGTAGCCAGCTGCATGGCCTCTACATGTCCAGTCTTAGCTAAACACTGTGCCCTGTTCCAAAAGTACCAGCCTTATCTGAAGGAGAATTAAAGAGATACTACAGCATATCCTTCTTCCGTGGATACTGCTCAGAGGCAGTCAGGATGGTTCATACCATCTGACATACCACTGCAGGCATTCTTGCTATGCAGCCTCTAATACCAGTGGCTGTCCTGAGCCCCCTGGTAATAGGGTTGCTTACGTGTGTAGCAAGAAGGTTGGGAAAGCACCTAAATATACACACAGTATGTGTGGAGGAAGACCTCAGGAGGTCCATGAGATTGTCTAAAACAAAGAAGTATGTCAGCATGGCCGACAGTGGTTCCGTGTGTGCCAAGTATGTCCATGACAGCATGTTTTTCTTATTTGAGGACCAGAAAACTGTTGTAGAAGTGTTGGAAGGCACAAGCACAGAGTCGGAAGGCAAAATAAGTAGGAAGCTAGGAAGCTTTTTAAGTTGTAAAAATTCAAGACTCATTTTATTTTTAAAAAAAACTGCTGCAGCAAGGAGGTAAAGAAAGAAAGCTTGGAACTGAGGATTCCATGCCACTTGCTGTCCCTCCACTAGGCTTCCAGAATTTTCTGTTCAGAATGCTTCTCAAGATTGCCACATTTCTTTAGCTCGTGTGGTGGAAGGCTCACCATTCTGAAATGGTCTGTGTCTGTTTCCTTATGCCCGCGTATCTTATGGTTCCTGCCCAGCGTTACCAGGATTCTTAAACCTTGTCAGGAAACAGGCCACAGTGAGAGAGAGGTCTGGACAGACCAGAAAGGAGGAAAAATGGAGAACAACCCTTGAGGGAAGGGGTAAGATGTGAGGGACTCTCAGAGGGGAAGGGATTTACATCTGACTTCATTTTCAAATGGTTAAAGTTGGGAGAGAGAGAGAAAAAAAAAAGCCCAGATTTCCAAGGCTGTTCAACTGTTCCCATGGATGCAGAACTTGCAAATAAATACAAGCCCATGTTTCCTGTTGTTTCTGGGTTTTATGGTTCACTTTGATTGCAGCAGCTCTGTCTCGTGTTGTACAGCTTAACTAGAGTCAGTCAGTCAGGGGCATACAGTATTCACACTTCCGTGTGAATTTCTCTGTACTTCTGGCACAAATTCCATGTTGCTTTTGTGTTTATATTTCCCCATAAGTTTAGAGGGCTGCCCTGTCCTTATTCTCTTTTCCCAGTCCTGCCTTAGATTTCCTCCTAGTCAGCCTCGTTTAACACAAAAGCTGGGCTTGCTCTGATTTTCTGAGGCCCACGGGGCTACTTTTTCTCAGGTAGGGTCTTCCCCCTAGTATCCAAGAATTGCTTCTTTCAGTTCATCCTATTTCACAACTCTGGTTCTTGGCTCCAGCTTCCATGAATCAGAAATCCTTCTAGGCTCAGACGACGATGGTACCCACTGCTCAGTCCCTTGTCCGAGGACTTCCTGTTGACCCTGTATCCTGCATCCTCTGCTTGCAGGTCTTCAAGTGTTTAGCAGTGAGATAGTGCAAGTAGTCAGTTATGCATCAGTACACTAACAGCTCAAAATGGAGGGACTTCCAGTTAGTTGTTTTATGCAAAACAAACAAACAAACAAACAAACAAAAATAAAAAAAACTCAGAATCTTCCTTCTTTTTAGAGTAGACAGCTTGCCTTAGATTACAACTGGATTAGAAACTATTCACTTTACTGAACTTCCGGGATGGAGACAGAGACCGATTTCGTAATCACTTGCCCATATTTCTAGCCTCCGTTCACACTGCCGTTGGCCTCAGGGGTAGCTTGTTTCTTCTCCTCCTGTTGTGTCCAGTCTCTGTGCTGTTGAAGCTTCGACTCCTCGTACACAGTCTTTTCCTACTCAGATGTACTTACCAGTTCGCCTTTATCTGCAGAGTGAAATGTCGATCCTTCTGTGTGGATTCAAATAGCTTTCACGATTTCTGTCTCTATTTTATGAAAAGAATGCAGTGTTCCTCCTCCCAGCTCTCATTTGCATTTTTCATTCAAGAAGCACCTATTAATTTATAAAATTAAATAGTCATCTGAAGGAGTTTAGCTTGATTAAATGACGACAGAGAAAACCTTTATCACACAGTGTCAGGCATGATTATGCTAGAGGTAGAGATTTAAGCTGGAAGGAGTATGTGAGGGAAGGGAACTCCTGCCTCTACCACACACTCTGAGTGCACCAGGAAGCCAGATGCCCACTGGCTTCCATGAAGCCCCCCTGTAGAACAGACGTACCTCATCCTAAATACCACACAAGTTTTTTACCACCATAATTTAATGATACCTATGAACGGGGAAAACACAACCCCAAATGTCATTGTTTGCATGAAAATTCTTTGATTCTTAAGAAAGACACATACAGGTTTTAGATCCCGAGTTCTCACAGGATGAGTCCACATCCGTGTTATACCTTCCTCCCTTTAGAGAAGGGGATCACAGTCGCCTTCGACTTTGCTGACACAGTCAATATGCATAGCACTAGTTTGCCCAGGTTTGTCTTTGTTGGGTAACTGCCAGTCAAAAACACACCTGGGGAACTTGGGATGTAGCTCATTTACTAGAGTGCTTGCCTTGAGTGCCAAGGGTCTTGGGATTGCTCCTTGGCACCATATGAACTGGGCATGGTGGTGCACACCTGTAATCCAAGTAGCCAGGAGGATTACTCATGGTCACCCTCAGCAACATAGTGATTTTGAAGCTAGCCTGGGCTACAGAAGATCCTTCTCAGACAAGCAAGCAAACAAAAATCCAATAGAAAGTCTCACCTTTTTTTGTTTGTTTGTTTGTTTGTTTGTTTGAGACAGGGTCTCTTTGTGTACCCTTGGCTGTCCTGGACTCACTTTGTAGACCAGGCTGGCCTCGAGCTCACAGCAATCTGCCTGCCTCTGACTCCCTAGTGCTGTAATTAAAGGCATGCACCACCATACCAAGCTTGAAAGTCTCGCTTTTTCCTGCCTATAAGCCCAGCACTTAGGGAAGCAGAGGCAGGCAGATCTCTGTGAGTTTTAATGACAGCCTGGTCTACAAAGTGAGTCCAGGACAGCTAAGGCTACACAGAGAAACTTTGTATCAGAAACAACAAAACAAAACAAAAAACCTAGCACTTATTTCAGGTCACATTCTCTTTGGCCCCAGAGCATCATGGGAAGACTCACATAACACAGCATCTTGTGGGGAGAGTTCATCCTTGGAAGATTAGATTCTTGGTGACAGGGATAGTAATGGTAATAGTAATCACAGCCTTTCAAGGAGGCGAAGAATGAAGGTTGCAAATTTGCAGCCAACCTATGCTACACAGCAAAATACTATCCCAGAGAAGCATGAGCTAAAAATCTCGAGGACACTGTGTTTATTGCTACACCGCTTTTTCCCAGTACTCCTCTGTGTTCAACCTTCTTAGCAGACATTTACATATTCAAGACTTCCGGATAGATCTCCCCACCTCTGGCTTGCCTTACATTCATGAATAAATCTGGGAGTTTTAAATACATCACACAGAATCCAGTATAATCTTCTAATGCCTTCTAGATGAAAGAACAGAGAATTCCACCCTCATGAAATCAGTATTCAAGCACTCTTCAAAAAGTGTCTGTCACATAACTATAGAGCACGCTACCTGCTGGATGGGGAAGAGGAAGGACCCTTGTTAGAAAATGATTGTATTGGTTTCTTTTCTATTGCTGTGATAAAACCCCAAGACCAATGCAAATTATAAAAGAAAGCATTTGAGAGGATTAGCATCCATGATGGTGGAGCCAAGGCATGGCAGCTGGAGGCTGGAACAGAAGCTAATAGCTCACATCTCTCAAGCAAGAATCGGAGAGCCCACTGAGGCTGATGACAGGCCCCTGGGACACACTTTCTTCCTAAAAGTCACACCACCTAATCCTTCCCAAACAGGTCTAATGAGGAGGGAGGGGGGCATATGAAGTGTACAGCTGTACGAGCCTATGGGGGGCTCGTACATTTAAACTACCACATTCCTTTCCCTGCCTCCTATAGGCTCATGACAATATAATGAAAAAAAAATGTACTTAGTCCATTTCAAAGGCTACCATAGTTTTTCAGCCTCAACACATTTTAAAGTCCAAAGTCTCTTCTGAGAATAGTGATTACCATTCCAAAATGGAGGAATAGGGGCACAGTGATAAAATATTGAACCAGAGTAAGATGAGACCCTGCAGGGCCAACTTCAAACTCTGTAGCTCCATGTCTGACATCAGTGGGCTATATGGTTCTGCCCTTCTGTCTTTGCTTCCAGCAAAGTTTCCCTTGGTCTGGTTAAGCTCCTTGTCAGCATCTCTCTGTGGCAGATATCTCATGGTTCGGGCACCTCCAACATCTTGATGTTTCCAAGGAATTCACATCCACAGCTTTACGTGACTTCTCAAGGCCTCTTGCCCTCTCAGGACCTTCATTCAGGACTTTCCTGCCACACATTGCCTTGTCGCAGCAGCTCTCCCTAACTCGGGAAGAAGATTTTGCAACCCCTGTCCTCATGTGTTGTCATGACTCCAAAGCCGAGCCACACAAATGACATCATGAGGTTCAGCTACCACCTTGAGAAGGAGCCAGACACCTTTGAACCACATTTGCAGAAGATCTTGAAATCCCCTTTGCCAAATAAATTAGTTGGGTGACTTTTAAATTTAGCTTCAGGCAAATTCTATGGACAAGGACCTAAAGCGGCCCCATTGTTTACAAAAAAAAATATATATATATCTCAAGAATTGTCTCTATCCGGGTTGTTAATCTGAAAATGCTTGACCTGGGCTTACACAGTGTGTGCAGCTCTCAGCACAACTGTCTTCCAAGCCCTTCCTAGGATGACCCACTAAGTTCTGCTTACAACAGTCAACCACTTCTCTACTCCAAAGTCCCAAAATCTTCCACATTCCTCAAAAGAAGCCCAACATGCTCAGGTGCTTCATAGCATTAGCCCACTCGCTAGTACCTACTCCTGTGTTAGTTTCTCTTCTATTACTCTGATAAAGCAACACGATCGAGGCAGGTTATAAAGGAAAACACTGAACTTGGCTTCTGCTTTCAGATGGCAGCAGGCAGCTGGAGCAGCAGCTGAGCTCTTACATCTCACAAGCAGGAGGCAGAGCACACAGTAGGGATGATAGAAGGCTTGTGGAGCCCAAAGACTGCCCCTGTGACACATCTTCTCCAACAAGGCCACGCCTCCTAATCCTTCCCAAACAGTTTCACCAACTAGGGACCACGTGTTCACATGTATGACCCTGTGGGGCTCATTCTCATTCAATCCACCACAATGACCAAGCCAAAACACATAAGTGTGATCCCAACAAACAAAAGGAAGCTATGACGCATACCCTAGTTCCTAACCCTGCTGAGTTACCCCAAGTGTCAGGATGAGTATAGCTAACATAGAAAATGTCAGAGGAAAAAATCAATAAGGATTAATTAATAACTCTAGGGTGACCATTATATTTCCCAAGAAAGCATACGAGTAGTATGACTTTTTGACATGTTATAACGAGCTCACATTGAAGCACTGTGCAGCATTGGCTCTAATTCTCATAACTATATTTGAAGTAGGTAAGAATTATAATTATAAACCTTATTTAATAAACATTATTATATCCCATGAAGGAAGTTAGCATATTCTCTCTATAACCCATACAGTAATACAATAGAACAAGAAAATCACAGTTTATAAAATAATATGCTTCTACAGCCTTATAATGTTTCACTCCCCATTTAAAGTAGGACACTCTTCAATCTATAACACTTTTTAAAATATTTAACAGCCTGCTGTAGAACTGTAGTGTAATTCTCAAGAGACATTGATTCTTAAACTAAGACTAGTAGATGAAGAAGCTATCACTCTTAAGCCACCTTTACTATTTGGAAACCATAGATATATGACAGGATCATTACAAAGAGGTATTTTTGGATTATGTTTTTAAAAATATGGAACAGTATCTCATCTATAATTATTCTGATGACCCATCACTAATGCTTTTTGGCCTATCATAACCAGCCCATAATGAAACACTGTGCATAGTACTTTCTTTAGTTCTCATAACAATCTTTGAGGTAGGTAAAAATTATAATTTCACAAATAAAGTATCTGGGGCTCAAGGTAAAAGAATACCTACATGTCAAACCTGAGATTTGGCTTGGTCCACAGGATTTCAGGACATCTTTGCTTCACTACTATGCCAGGTTGATAGATATTTGATATTCAAGTGAATAAAATCATTTCTGAATCACTTCTGTTATGCATCATACTAGCATTATGCACACTGTGTATTATATTCTTTCTATATTTTGGCAAACAGTGGGGCTGCTTTCTGCCCTTGTCCAAAGGATTTGCCTGAGGCTAAATTTAAAGCTAATTGACAAGGTATATTTATATTTGGAGAGGCAGGTGAAGCTGTGGGCATCTGACTGAACGTAGCCTCTGACTGATTCAAAGTAGAGAACACAACTACACCTTATATAACAATGCCTTAGGTGCCCTGAGAGCATCATGGCTGAAAAACAACTCCTTGGAGAAGAAAGTGAAAGAGAAGCCAGTGAGCTGAAATTCACAGCATTGCATAGGTTTTAACAACTAGGACAGAGCCACCTGTCAGAATTATGAGAGACTTAATGTCCAGAGAGACACTAGTCTCCTGCAGCAGGTGCACTCGGCCATGGCAGGCATGGCTTTCGCTCTGAGGACTTTGTCAGCCATGATAAGCATCACTGTGCCTCTGGCTCATTATCTTGATGTTGTACTCAACAGTGTCAGGTAGAAAAGGTGTGTACATGCCTGAGGTGTGTACAAGCCATCACTGCTAGAACAATTCAGGTACAAATCTTTTCAGTAAGATGACACCGTCACTGTCACAGTATAATCCATCCATACAGGTAAAGATGGCTTCAGGACATGGTCCTGAAATGGGTAGACCTGATGCCACCACTACAGAATCTCACCCTCACTACCTGATTTGAAAACCATGGGTAATAATTTCAACCACACTGCATTATAATATATTTACAGGATCATTTAATATGTTCAAACTTCTTACTTCAACATTCATTACAGAATAAGATGTATTGGGGGTGGGGGCTAGTTTTATTACTACAACTTTGTTCATGATGATCAGAGGTAGAATTTTCTAGATATGGAAGAGGGAGTTTCCAAGGTACAGACTTCCAGATGTCACACTGGAAGAACTCTGAGTGAACATATAGCTGTCTGCCTTGGATGGTCTTGGGAATCTGGCTGCCCCAGCTTAACACTAGATTGTTCCTGTGAGATGACACAATGTCTAACTCACTAGGCCCTTTCATGAGAGAGTTAAATTGGAGAACACACTTCCCCTGTGCAGCTACTTTTCTCGGGATCCACTGAATAAAGTGCACAGAATCAAGATTGAGTAAGTAGTCTCCTAGTCTGGGTCCCCACCCAGTACATTTCTTTCTTTGGTCATAACTGGCAGTCGTTGCTGCAGCTCTCTTCTACCAGTCACAGGGAGCTACGGTCTGGGCACAGTGCTGTTTCATCATCAGGAAGCCCCACTTTGTGTTGTTACTTTCAAAGCTGGACCAAGATCCTCCCACTGCTTAGCAAGTCTTTCTGCATCCTACCATTGAGCATTTCCATACTGGCAGCACATCACACTTATTATACATTAATAGTTAACAATTTTGTGTTCACTATCAATCCAGATACAATAGAACTCCACCAAACATGCTAATGAGATCACCAGAGCTTCTCCAGCATTCAGACTCTATATAGACCAGTGGAACACATAATGCAAACATAATAAAAAGTGACAAAACGTTAATGTTAATACCCATAGATGTAGAAAGGAAAAACTCATGGGAGATGAACATAATGTGTCAGTTGGCATCAAGTCAATAGGTTTGTGCAAATTAAAGAAAGTGCAAAAGCTGTGTGCATTCTCTGGGTACTTTGGGTCTATGAAGAAGATGTGGCATAGGCAGCCATCTTTCCTTTCATGCTTGTTGCATTTAGCTAGGAAAGTAATTGAGAGGATGGTATACATGAAGTATAGGAACTGGAAAGTAAAACCATGTTTTCCTGTGGCTAGCATATGCCAAGTTTGATACATTAACTGGAATTTCTTGCTATGCTGTTGTCAGAAGCAATCCTGTCCAATCTGGTAAATGTACAAAGCCCATGACTGATGGGACATATTTTGAAGATAGGCTGGTGCAAATTGGAAAGCCCTAAAATATTAGCTAACAATATGCGATTGTTTTTGCTTTGTTTTTAAATCTGCTTTCCTTAGTCTAAATACCTACAGGATTATGAGCTCACCATGGTGGCAGTGGTGTCCTAGAAAAACAGTGAGTTACAAAAGTCAGGGTCCAGATGGCCTCTGTGTTCCCTTAGGAACCACTGTATGTGGGAATGCAGAGTCTAGGTAGCTTCCATCTCCTACTAGGTATCATTGCACTAGGGAAATGCAAGGTCCTAGTGGCCTCCGTGTTCCCTTAGGTATCATTGTATTGAGGAGAAGAGAGATCCCAGTGGTCTCACATTCCTTTAGATACCATTGCATTGTAGGAAGGCAGTCTCCTGGTGACCTCCACTGTCCCTCAGGCACCATTGCATGTGTAGTTGCTTTGTCCTCCTTTGAGAGCATTCCAGTTTTCTGCTGGGAGAAGCCAGCAAAGACATCAATAATGGCTTGAAAATTCTAATCTCTGTTGCATGAAGCGTGAGGTGGAAATGGGGATTTTGCTGCTTTTTGGAGACTCAGAAATTGTAAAAGTTATTGCACTACTATTGAAACAGAGTGCTGGACAATGACCCTAGCTTGCAGCATGCTTGGCTTGAGAATAATAGGCAATGATTACCAATTAGAGATGTTGGGTGGATGACTGGGGCTGTGGAGCTAAATCATAGATGGTTTGAGATTTAAGCTTTAGTGATTTGAGATTCAGTTCCAATGGAAGTGGTAGCTAGGGGACAATGGCATAAAGCCTAGGAACCTAGACTGAGGGTGGGCAGAAATAAGGACACCATTACACCCTCCTAACAGTACACAAAGTAGGTAATTATTTCATAGAGACTGTGACAAGCTGTCAATCAATCCTTCGGATATCACTGTATGTATATAAACAACAATAAAAGTGTCATTTATTCTCTCTTTTTGAGTTTAAAAGTGGAACTCAATAGTTTGACATATAAACTCAGGGCTCTCAAATCAAAGTCAAGGTAAACGGCAATTCAGATCTAGCTTTGGGAAAATACTTTCTTTCTCTGGAAGTGTGCTTTAAAAAAAAAACTGTCTAAGAGAATAATTTTGATTCCCACCTTAGTTTGCTCTTAATAGAAAAGTAATTGATAGATACATCTGAATATTTAACACAGACATACAGCAAACAGACTATCTACTACATTTCAGCCATTAATAGTCTCATTTTAATTAATTTTTCTTTCATTTTGTGTGTGTGTGCATACATGCATGCAAGTGCATATGTGCATGCATCACACCCGTGCCACAGATCACACATAGAGGTCTGAGTCAGTCCTCTCCTTCCCGCTGGGTTCTGAGGATCAAGCTCAGGGTGTCAGGATTGGCAGTCAGTGACTTTACCAAATGAGTCATCTGACCAACAGTGGTCTTAATTTTAAATCCCCTTCAATGTCTATAGGTTGATAGGTTCCTGATTATGGGTTTAGATTTTAAAGACTAAACAGTATTTTGATGAGACTTAGGTGCTCTTTATAGAGACAGAAAATATCTTAATTTTAACATGTGTCAGCCAATAGGGCAGAGATACAGCCAACATTGGTAGCAAGTGAACAAAAGAGTCCAGATGTTTTGCATGTTATGGGTTGTCATGAAAACACAATCTATTTCATCTTGAGGCCAATGTTATAAAGTGACTATACGCAGAAGGACTATGCTGAGCAGTCTAGGCCTGGGCAGCAGAGTTCTTGTATTTGTATGCTAGTCACAAGACCAAGGATCACTTCCCCGCTCACTCTTCTTATTTGACGGTGACAGAAAACACACCAGGGTCAGTGGTATAACCAGTTAAACTGTAGCTGGGAAACTGAAATAGTTAATAACTTAAACTTTTTCCATGACCTGGAATAATTAAAAATCTTCCTGATTTTTCTCAAAATGAAGCAAATATCTCAGCCTTTATTTTTTGCTGGTTCGCAGTTGTTTTTGTTATTTTGTTGGTGTTTTCCAATTTTGTTCTAGACTGAATCCTGTATGCCTTTTGCTGATTATCGCTTATAGTCTGACTTTCTCAGGCAGGTGCATTTGCAATTGTGCTGAAGCCCCGGCTTCCACTGTTACCCAGCATTCTCATTTCCACGCTTCCACGCTCATCGGCAATGAGGAGGTCCCGTGGGGGAGCCTGGTTATTGCTGTTTCTGAATCTTCAGCCATGAGCTGTCTAACTCGACTTATTACACCTCTCAATAATAACTCTCTGATTCCCTTTCCCATCGGATGACAACACTGGTTTTGGTGGCTGCAAAGGAGGGAGAATAACTGCAGTCTGGTATAGAACACACTGCCAGAGTCACACAGGCTAGAAGGCTAGAGCTCTTGGTAAAATGGTATAATCTGAAAGATATAGAGAAATGTCGATCTCAAGTAACAATAATGATAAAAATTGTATAATAATAATAGTAATAATAATAACAACAACAACAACAACAATCTTAAAGGCTTCCTTGGACAATGAGTTCCACTAGACTTGCCTAGTGGAGCATGAGTGGGGCTACTTGCAGGACCACAGACAACTTGCCAGTTGTCTCTTCCTCTGCAGCTACCAACAACTGCCTATAGACCCCCTAGGAGAGGTGCTGTCTTGAACCCCTCTACCCCATCTCCATGACAGAATCCTAATAGGCCCAACCTTATGCAGATCTTGTGCAGCACATTGAAGCTGTTGTGAGGTAGAGGCCACATTGGCATGACAGGCCCTTCCTTCTAGCTTACAATTTATAGTTGTGTGTTTACACTTATTGTTAAGTTAGTTGCTAGGCACTAAATATCTGTAGCTCCTTGATTGAGACCTCACACTTACTTTTTCTTGTAATCGGGAAGATTTTTTTTATTATTCCGGGTCACGAAAACCATTTAGGTTATTAAGTATTTCAGTTTCCCAGCTACAGTTTAACTGGTTATACCACTGACCCCAGTGTGTTTTCTGTCACCATCAAATAAGAAGAGTGAGCTGGGAAGTGATCCTTGGTCTTGTGACTAGCATGCAAATGCAAGAACTCCGCTGCCCAGGCCCAGACTGCTCAGCATAGTCCCTCTGCGTATAGTCACTTTATAGCATTGGCCTCAAGATGAAATAGATTGTGTTTTCATGACAACCCATAACATGCAAAACATCTGGGCTCTTTCGTTCACTTGCTACCAATCTTGGCCATATCTCTGCCCTATTGGCTGACAGGTGTTAAAATTAAGAGACTACTGGCCCCACCCAGTACATCCAACATCAGAGCAGATGGGAAGCAAATGTTTGCACTCACCACAGACTGTGAAGGTGGAAAGCCCTGAATACACAGAAACATTTGCATTCAGCCTAGAAAGTGGGTAAGGAAAACCTCATAGACACCATCAAAAGGGTGGGTGGGAAGTTGCTAAAAAAGAAAAAATTAACATAGATGAAAATGTCTTTTCTAAAAATCCTGAAAGAATGAGAAGACCTTTTCTGGCTTAAAGCTCTGATGGGCATCTTGCAAGCTTGATACACGGAAATGCATCCAAGTGTCATCAGCTTGATGTCATCTTAGCTGTTTTGAGTTTAGACACTAATGAAATGTCAACAGATTTCATAATCCTCACACTGTTTTCTGTGGGTGAAAATTATCTTTTATTTATTTGTTTGTTTATTAATGTATTAGTTTCCCATTGCCAGCTACCTTTCCTCTTTCTGTCATTGATCCTAGTAGCTAGTCAGTTGACTACTAAAGTTTGAGGGTGTATTATTTGTGAACAGCAGTAGGCCCGCATGGTACTTAGAAAGGCAACTCAGTACAGTTAACTGGTCTACCTCCCCACCCTCTGGCCTTCTGTTCCCTCTTCCTCTCTCCTTGCATGTGACAGTGGAGTTTCAGAGAGCTAGGACTTCATCCTTTCTGCTGTCGATCTTTAGAGTAGTTTCTGGAACACACCATCATCTGTTCACCAGCCTTGCTCAAACTGTCTGTTCACCAGCCTTACATATACCATCTGTTCACTAGCCCTTGCACACACCATAGCTCTGTACTTATGGGACTTGGCTCCTCTGCATGGAAAGTTTATATCAAGTTCCCTGCCCACTCTCCTAGCAGCTGCTGTTTTTCCTCAGGGAACATTTCACAGTTTCACTCTGTGTGTTTTATGTGATAAGCTGTTTGATAGCCATCTCCCCTCCCACAGGGTTATAATTTTCCTATCAACAAGGATCATACCTTTGTATTTTAATCACTGCATTCATATGCCTGTTTTGGTGCCTGGGCTATAACAGAAGTATAATAAATAGTCTTTAAGTAATTTAATGCTACTAGAATCCATTCCTGTTTCTTTTAGATAAGGCTCTGCTGTCAAATATCTGTTTAAAAACAAACAACTACTTGTCTCTGTTGTGATATCCATATCTGAAAGCCACTTAATAGATTTCCAGGTGACAGGAATTTGTATATGAAAAATATGTGTGTTAATGGACTAGAAAGATTTTCCAGTAATGGAATTCTCAGACAGACTATCACAGACATTACAAAGAAAATGGGAAAACAAAATCATTTGGCTCATATCACAGAGCATATCATATCATAGCAGCACCAAGTGTTGCATCTGGTGAAGGATAAATTCTACTACTATATAAATAGTACAGAGGCAATACAATATCTTTGCTGGGTTTTAGTAATGCCATCATTATTATAAGTACTGTAAAGAGACTGCCAAATGTCCCTTTTTATATTAAAAATACTGGTAATGTTTTTTATCTGCTTTCCTGCTAAAATGTCTTGTTTTATTCTTAAGTAGAAACCACATTCATTGAAATAGGTTACATGCCCTTGTTTTAATATATATTCTATACATTAAACTAGGTTAGATTTGGTGACAATGTCAACATACATTCTATAAGTGATTGTTCATTAACACCTCACAGGTAATCCTCAATTTTTACACAAATACCTGATAAACAAAGTAAATTAACAAGTTGATATACCATAGAGAGATGAGCAGTTAGGAGCACTTGCTGATCTTATGAAAGACTCAAGTTTGGTTCTCAGCACCCATGTCAAGCAGTTCACAACTACCTGTAACTGCACATCTAGGGAATTTGACACCCTCTTCAGGCCTCCACAGGTACTGCACTTATGTGCACATACCCATAAACAACACATTCACACACACATAATTAAAGCAATTCCCCTTTTCTGTATAAATAAAAGGCCATTTTATATATAGTAAGAAGAACAATTATGAAAAATTATAAAAATTAAAAGGTAAGATTTATATACATAATGTCTAATCAAAAGATATTTGGCAACTTTGAAGAGGTATTATCTATTCTATCTTGGTGAGTCTAAAGTTTTGAAACTAAATCAATATCTATTAAAGCTTATATCTATCAACCTAAAAATATCTATCTAAACCTAAAAATATCTTCTTAACTTCTAAACAACTAAGTTTGACTTTAAAACAAACTACCTGGTCTTCAAACCCATCAAAGTCCTGAGGAGGAACAAATTTAACTACCTGAGTAAACAGGAAGTTCAAGTTAGCAGCTTCCAAAATGAAAAAAAAAAATGATTGAGACAGTTTACTGCCTGAACAGTCACCCAAAACTCTCTCCCACATTGGAGCATCATCTTCAGCCTTCTGGGCCAATATATCTAACAGACATTTGTGAAGCAGGAACTATTGAGGACTTGCTTAACCTGTATTGAAGGACTTTGGCCACCTACTCTGCCTGCATTCTAGCTTGTCCATTTTAGGCAGAATTCTGTCTGTGGCAGATGCAAGAACATTTTTGCCCAGAGGCTGTTTTGCCACATTTGAAGCCATCTCCATGAGGAGGTTCTTTGATGCTCATCATCTTCTTTGAGGTAGGCTGGATATTGCCTCATTATTAAAGAATCCTCAAAATAATAAAAATATTTTCAAATGCCATATTCTGTATATCTCTGAGGTTTTTGAAACCCGGTCTATCTATAAAATTATATCTATCTGTTAAACCTAGGATGTATACTCCTGCACTTGACATGACCATGAGTTGATTAACTAACAATTAACTTGTATCACTTAGTTATTCTAAACAGCCTGCAATAGCACTATCAGAGTATTGTAAGCAAACCATGTATTAATTGAGTTGTAAGTGTACAATACCATGTATTAGAGCTGAAATATAATGTGTGAAGAATAATACCAAATTTGAACTCCATTTCAATGTAACAAAATTAAACTTATTTTGTATCAATATACAAAATTCTATATCAGTCAATTAAAATCAACCTTATTTGTAAGTAACAATTAAGGCCTTAAGTTGAGGAGTAGATTCAATAATCTACTTTTTGTCCTATCATCCCTACATATTTCTATAATTCCTCTTCTTTCTTTCCAACCCCTATCTCCATACCTAAGAAAGATAAAGGAAAAGAGAGAGAGATCTAAACTCAAGCTCGTTTTCTCTCTGAATAAGACCAATAATAACTTATAACCAACTCCCAATGACAATAAACATCTATAGCCCAAGAAAGCAACCAAAAACCTGCCCAACCCCACTCAAGGGAAACAAGGCAACTTTCTCTTAAGGTTTCTTCCAGCTGTTTTGGGGCAAATAATACCTATGTAGGGGCCCAAATAAAATTGGAAAAAAATGGTTAAACAAGCTAGGAATAGTATTTGTGGTCCCATCTCTAAATGTTGAGAAATTCCAGGCTTACTATAAGTCCTGTGTGGGGCAGTCTGATATGCTGGACCAATTGGGATCAGGAGCCTTCTTTGAAGCTGTCCTTTTCTGATGAGGAACAGCAACTGAAGCACTTGGGGCTGGAACATGAAGGATGTAGGACGTCAGCATCTCAGCATGCTGGAGGAATGAATCCTGTCACTTTTGATCCAGCATCAGTGTCCAGTTCTTTTATTCTGAAAACATATAATTTCTCACAAGAATTATACAATCATAAATCTATAAATATATGATGTGTGAAGGATGCACAGAACAATTAAAACTGGTTCTCTGCTCTTTGTATGAGCAGAAGAAAGACATCAGTAAATCTTCATTCATGCTATATGAAAAATAGCATCTAATAATAAATCATGGGGATTCTGTAACCAACAGGAAGCTTTGACTATGCATACACATTCATGTCTCAGCCAGTCTTAGAGCTATTCCCATGTAGTGGGATCAGCAATGTAAATTAACTGCTTGTTCTGCAGTTTGAATTCATGTAAACATAGACTGACTTAAGTAGGCAGTCTTTCTTTTATCCAAGTCTGTTTCATTTTGACCCCTTTCAAAGAGGA
Organism: Acomys percivali; assembly: GCA_907169655.1. Lineage (NCBI taxonomy): Eukaryota > Metazoa > Chordata > Mammalia > Rodentia > Muridae > Acomys > Acomys percivali. The sequence continues at coordinate 45,137,442 of OU015755.1, forward strand.
AACACAACATCACCATTAACAATGGACATAAAAGTATTATCATACTGAAATCAAAATAATGTCTTTCTCTAAGCTCTATGGTGCCTGATGTATAGGCCAGGCCGCTACCTGTTTCCCGAGAAAAGGTATCTCGTTTTAGAGACAAGCCAGTTGCCCTGAGCAAAGGAAAAGGCATTAAGCTTTAAATAAACATTATATAAACTCCCATTTTTATTTTAGAGTTTATGTACACCCTACGCATCTTGTACCTTCATTTTCACATTTGTTTCAGGTGTTTTGTCTCATCCCTTCTCTCCAAGGAGATGGATGCTTTCACCTTTTAGTTCTAAATGTCCTTTTCTAGGCTCTATGGCACATGATGTATAGGCTAGGCTAGGCTGCTACCTGTTTCCCAAGAAAATGTATCCTGTTTTAGAGACAAGCAGTTGCCCTAAGCAAAAGAAAAGTCATTAAGCTTACCCTAGGCATCTTGTATCTGGGTTTTTATTTTGGTTGTGGGTGTTTTTGTCTCACTCCTTCTCTCCATAGGGGATGGACACTTCCACCTTGTAAGCACATGAATTGTAGCCTTTGAGTTTTGGGGACCTAACAAGGCTGACGTGTACTTTGTCACCTGTAAGTCCTCAGTGTCTTTTTGCTTCTGGTATGACCACCACCTGCCCCCCGTGGAAGTAGCTCACAATTAGAGGGATAAGTTAGCTGCCAGATCAGTGACACCTCAACTCTGCAAACAAAGGCTTTTTGACGTGGGAGGCATGTAGCTTGCATGTCCATCTCCCTGTCCAACCTTGGTTCTTACATTGACCAACAGAAAATATCTCTTAGGCCAAATACCCTTTTAGCACAAGTTCTCCTGTGGATGTTCCACTTTCAAGGAGATTGGCTGGCCTTTTATAGAGCAGGGATATCATTTTACCTTACATAAACCTCAGATTGATGTGTATCCATCCTTTAGATCAGTAAGGACATATAATCCATTGTTAAGAAAAAGGAATGTACAGAGTAAAATTATGAAAAAAAATATCAGTTTAAATACTAGGCTGTCTCTGCAAGTAACTTATCTTAGCAGGGGTTTATGCCCTGTGGAGATCAGGTTGGTCTACAATTCAAGAGTGTTGCCCGTCTTTGTCTCCATGGTGTTGGGATTAAGGTCTTGAATCACCACTGCCCTGTTCAAATATTTTGTCTCAATTCCTGTCAAAATCTTTAGAAATCTCAAGCAAAATTCAAGCAAGGAAACAAGAAAATTCCAAGTCTTGGGTCAGTTGTGTCAATTTAGGCTTTAGTTAGTGAACCCATGTCCACCAGTCCTTGGCAATTAGTTATTGCTATCTCATAGAGGTGGACCTTTTCCTGAAAGTGCTGACAAACACCTTGTAGCTAAGGAGCTCTGAATTCCAGCCACTATCAACTCTATGGAGAAGAGTTCAGTTCTTTCTTCCCTTCTTGTAGCCACACATCTCTCAGTTTTCTGCTTTTCTCCCTGAACTTTTTTTAGATAGAGTATGGAGAAGTGTGACTATGACTAAACCCATTGCAAACAATTCATAACCATCAAAACAAAGCCAGAAAAGATCCAGGAGCCTTCTGCCATGGTGCCTTTGAGAGGGACCATAACAATTTTTATTTTATTTTATTTTATTTTATTTTATTTTATTTTATTTTATTTTATTTTATTTTATGTGGTTAACTCCATTTCCCAGTTTATAAGACTGTCAGCCTCCTAGTTCTGCCTCTCCCACTGGCCATGTGTCTGTAGCCATCTCTGCTCCATAAGAGTTGAGTCCACAGGCAGCTAGGAGCAGCGACTCTGAAATGCTCTGGTCCATGGATGCTCTCTGGGAGCTATCCCCCGACCAGACCAAACTATGACAAAATATGATTTTTAAGGGTGTGGATACCTGAATTTAGTTGGACACCAATTTTTTGCAGTTAATTTTACTAGTAAGGCCCTACGATAAACATTACTAAGCCTATAATTATTATTACGGCAGTATTTTCTAATCGGCTAGCAACCAATCAAGACATAGACACCTGTTATATTTTAAAATAGCCTTAGTTAGCCTGGGGCAGGGCAGATATTAATCCGCTAAACTACTTCCCATAGTGGGGCAGGTATGGAATCCCTGCCCCAATCCCATGCCATCTGCTTCTAATAATTTCTATCAAGCTATCCATTATCCCAAATACTTGCTAATGATCATCATCTGGGCCAAGTCTCCATCTACGCTGGCCACAAGATTCTCAGGGTCTCTCCAAGTCCTGGAAACTTAGCCACACCTATCTCATTTGCCCTGCCCAGGTGTGATGGCCTTTTATTAGTCAGATAGGTTAGGCTATAGGCAAGGTACAGGGGGGGTCACAGAGACAGCAAGCAGTAATTAGCATCAAAATACAGCAGAACAACCTCCGAAAATCGGTGGTCCATAAAATTATTTTTTTAATTCCTGAAAGTATTGTAGTGAGTATCTTTAACCCTTTGTACACAAAAATGGATGGAGCATCTTATACTCTGAGAAAGACTCCATTCAGCCTTATACATAAATTTAAGTAAATGTATATATTTAAATACAATATATACTCAAGTGTATATACATTGAAGTGTATATGTGTATTAAAGTATACACATATGTGCATATGTATGTATGTATGTATGTATATATTCATATTCAGATGAAACAAGACCCATCCTTCTGTAGCTATGGCTTCTACATGTTGGTTCAACTGAGGGTAGGTTGAAAATAATCTAATATATATATTTACTACATGAAGACTTTCCATCTGTCTGCTGTCTATCTATCTGTCTTTCCTAAACACTATGATAAAACAACTATTGACAAAGCATTTACATTGCATTTGGCATTGTAATTAATCTAAAGGTGCTTCATAGTGAGTAGGTGATGCGCATTGGGCCTACAGCATTCTGTGCTCTTTTATATAAAAGATTGAGAATCCAAGCATTGTCTTATCTAGCAGATTTGTCAAACAAACTTGAAGCAGGTAACTGTACCATGCATTCTATCACAAGTCACCCCAATGAGAGGTCAATGGGGGACTATGAATCAACACAGGAAAGTAGCAGAAATATGTATTTTTACTTTTGCTTCTCTGTATAATTGTCTATAGATGTATTTTCTGGTGATTAACTTGAAAACTAGTTCTTACTTTTAATTTAAATGTGACATATACAATCTCAGGCATGTTGAATTCATAAACAAAGCTTGTAGAGGGCTCCCTCTTTATTATGGCATCATACAGAATTATTTCCACATATACATAGTTATTATTATATATTACTTCTCTTCCTAAATTAGTTATGTATAACATCGATTATATTTTACCCTGAAGAGTGATATTTTCTATTGCAACAGACAAAATCCTATATCCTTGACTGTATTAAGACAGTATTTAAACATTCTCTTTCTCCAACACCCTCCGCCCACCTTTCTATTTTTTGTTTTGTTTTTGTCTCTGATTTGTGGCCCGTGACTGCACAGAAATTTGTTATTCTGAATTTTTTGCTTATGCAAAGTTTCTTTGAAAACAATTGTTTTGTTTTAAGATGCAGATCAGTATTCAATTTTTTTCACCTTTGCTTTTAACAGTCATCATGATATTGTTCTTTTTAAGAAAAAAAAACATTGTGTTTTCGACTCGACCTAAGACTGACACTAAGGTTTGTATGTGGAACAATTTAAAACAAGTTTGTTTTGTTTGAAATGGGATTCTAAGTTTCTCTAGAAGAAGAAATATCCCCTTTCTTTCATATTCCTTTCCAAACTGGTCTTTCTCAAGCCAAGTGAGAATACCCTCATCTCATGAATAGCTTCAAATTGATTGAGTTTGTAAACCCTCCAAAATAAAATGTATCAGCATATGCCCTGAAGACTAACTGTTGGACTCTTAAGTAACCTGTGTTTAATGGTGTTAACTTTTAAGTGACCTGGTTTACTGGTAGAGTCTACAGAGGGAGATGTTAACTGGACAGAAATGCCAAGGGGTGTTGATCTCTTCTTCTCTGGAAGGAGCGGCCATCCTCAGTAGGAAGGGTCAGGATTTGAGTGAGATTACTAAGATTTGTATGCAGAGGTGAAGCATACTAGTACACTAAGAACCCAGGGTCCTACAGTTTTCACTCATGACCTAGTTGCTAAATTTGAGAGTTGGGATGAAAGAAAACCTAGGGACTACCATAAAGTATTGTTGGCTTTGATATTTTAAAACCTACTTTATTTGGGGTTCCTTAATGCCTCTATCCTCCTTCCAACCCCAGTCCCTTCCAACACCAGGTGGGAGAGGAAGAATGTTAAAGGGAAGAAGAGGCCTAGTTCTCTTTGGCTACTTCCTGGTTCTTTGGGGGGGCAATACCAGTCTCCATTGTCAAGATATTCAGCCAGCAACAGCAAACACAGCAGCAGCCTTCTCTTCCTCCACGTGCTCTTCTTGCAGCCTTCCTCCTCTCTCTTCCTCTCTTCAGGCTTTTGTATTTATCCCAACTGGTGAAGACCACACCCCCACATGAGGCAGTTCCCAGCTGACAAACATCACACACCCTCACATGAGGCTGTTATCATCTGTGACCAAACGGGAGCAGCCCCCATATCCCACACCTGGGATTAAAACAAAAACATGTTTGAAAAAACATAACTGAGTTTTTAAAGAAACCAAAAGTTCCACAAACAAGTATCATGTTCACATGCTAAAGAAATAAAGAAATTCTATCTCAGTTGAGGGGAAAAAAATCTGCCTTAGCACACAGCTTGTCTCTGCACAAGATATTTACCACACTTAGAATGGAAGCACAAATATGAGGCCAGATAGCAGAGCTCAAAATCTACAGACACTGACTATGGCTTTCGTTGTCAGGTAGAAGCAGAGACTATTGATCTTTTAGCTAGAGGCCTGGGGCATGGCTGAAGAATAAGTAAGGAACTTAAATAAATAAATAAATAAATAAATAAATAAATAAATAAATAAATAAAT
>OU015755.1:45142434-45173015 GCA_907169655.1 Acomys percivali
AATAAATAAATAAATAAATAAATAAATAAATAAATAAATAAATAAATTCTTATTAAAACACCCACACCGGCAATGGCCCATCCAACGTACAACTAAGGAGAATTAATAACCACCCCCCCTTCATACATGTCTTTGACTTGGGATTCTTCCTTTTTCTATTCCTATTATTCTTAAATTTGGTGATTTTTAGAGCATCCCAAATTTCCTGGGTTTTTTTTTTGTGTGTGTGTGTGTGTGTGTGTGTGTGTGTGTGTGTGTGTGTTTGTGTGTGTGTGTGTTGGAAGTTTTGTAGGTGTAACATTTCTTTGACTGGCGTGTTTGTTTCTTTTATCATGTCTTCATGTCTTCAGTTTCTGGAATTCTCTCTTCACTCTCTTACATTCTGTTGATGACCCTTGCCTTTGTAGTTCTTGTCCAAATTCTTAAGTGTTTCATTTCCACAATTCCCTGAGTTTGGGTTTTCTTTATTGATTCTATTTCCATTTTCATGTCTTTAACATTTTATTCATTTCCTCTCACTGCTTGTGTTGTCCTGGATTTCTCTAAGGGCTCTGTTCATTTCTTCTTTCAGGACCTCTATCGTAGACACATTTTTCAGCTCTGCTGCATTACTCATGGCCTGCTGTGGTAGGCCGTGACTCTGGACTCTAGTGGACGCATACTGTCTTGGATGTTATTGATTGTGCTTTTGTGCTGGTGTCTAAACATCTGGAATTGGGAAGATTATAGTTTTAGGTGCTGATGCACTGTTTTATCTTTGTTAGGTAGGTATTTTGTTCCTTAGTTTCTGTTTTCTCTCTGGATCTCAGTGTTAGCTATGTGTTGGCTAGTTATTGGGAATATGTGGTGGCTGTGTGTTACCTGGTTATCTTAGGAGCATGTGGTGGCTGTGGGTTGCTTGGTTGAAAATATTTCTGTGGACCTGAAAGGTGAAGCCACTGAGGGTTTCAGGTAAAATGTGTTTCTGAGTATTGGGAGCTGATACTTTTGTTTATTTATTGACTGTAGTTTAAATTGCCTTTAGTGGGATGTGATAGAGAACATGAGTTCTGATATATACACAGTTGATAAACTGCATCTTCAGCCCAGAATTTAAAAAAATCAAATGTTATAACACTGAAAGACTGTCTTATCGCTATAACATATTTATGGATTCTAGAACCAAGCTGGCCTCTAAGTGTTATATAACATATAACACAACTTTATTAAGACAAATAATTTGTTTTGTGACTTTATAAGTAGAAGCAAACAACTTCTAACCATATGTAACTATGGTTTGTAGTAAGTAAGAAACACAGCTTAATACTTTTGAGCTTGGTAGGAAACTTTATGTGGTTAAGAATACACCACATATTGTGTACATTACGTACTGAATGCACACATATGGTACATGTGTTACTCAACATATATTGCCCTTAATTGTCTGTTAACATGTTTGATAACACACATGTAGAAATCACAAGGCTTGTATCATATTTACACACAAGAGTTTGTGTATGTTCCTATGCATTCTTTTCTGAGACTAATCTTTCCAACCGAATCAAACCTCTGAATATCTTTTATTTTTCTCTGCTCTGTCACCAGCAGTTCTCTTGCCTGACTAGGGCTCCCCTCGAGCCTCCAAGGCAGGATGCCTACGCTTTGTCATTCCACCATGACAAGTTATTCTATCTACAATAGCCATAATAAGATAATTCAAAATGGAAACATTACTATGGTATTCTAATACTCACAAAATGCCCTGTCAGGTCTCCATAATTTAATCTTATTGTCTGTGTCCTAAGAATAATGGATTTCTGATTTCTGTGATGTTTCTCTCTTTCTCTAGCACTAGTCATTATTGTGGAAGCTTCCTCTGGGCAAAGTGGTCTTCCCCTTCTCCTTTTACATGGTTAGCTATGCTCACCATCCAGCATGAGTCAGCCCCTGACTGAAGACAAGCAGTGCTGAGTAACAGCCATGCCAAAACAATACTTCTATTTCTCAATCATATAAACAGAATTTTCTACAAAACTCAAAAGTATCAGCTGTGTTTCTTTGAGGGAGTTGGCAACCCATCCTTACAATTCATGGGTACACATTTCTTCCAGTAGGAGTGGTGTTCTCCCACTTATAAAATCATATTATAACTTTTTTGTCTTAATAAAATTATATTGTATGGCATGATGATTAAATCCACTGCTGATATCCAAGGCAATGGTTTTCTTCCTTTCGGGTAAGTTCTTACAGTCCCATATAAGTCTCCTTAACTCTGCCAGCCAGTTACTATGCTGCCTTGTCTTAACTGTCAGCCTGGCACAGTCTATAACACTCTGGGAAGACAGTTTCCATGAAGAATTGTCTAGACCAGCGTGGCCCACGGTGTTGTTTGCCAGGTTTTGTCTTGATTGGTTTTAGGTGGGTAAAAGTACCCTGAAGTGAGGGAGATCGTTTCATGGGCTGAGACCTGAGCTGGGGAGGGGCGAAGGCAGATAGCAAGCAAGGGCACATTCATTCTCTCACTGTTCTTGACTGAGATGTGCTGTGATTGGCTGCTTCAGTTCCTGCCTTGGTTTCCCCTCACTGATGGACTGGAATCTGGAATTGTAAGTTGAATAAACCCTTTCTTCCCACCTATTGCTTTTGATCACAGTTTTTTTTGTTTTTTTTTTTGTCACAGTAATGAAAATGAAGCTGACACAGCTGTTTTCCATCTCATTGACATCAGAAATTAACAAAGAATAAACCCTCCCAGAATCTAGATTGTGTTTTAGTGTATCACTGGCTCCTCATGTCCCATAAAGGAGTAGTGCTTAGAACATAATTTTAAAAAGTATGCCATGCTGGGCATGGTAGTGCCTGCCTTTAATCCCAGGATTAGGGAGGCAGAGGCAGGCGGATCTCTGTGAGTTCAAGGCCAGTTCCAGGACAGCCAGGGCTATTACACAGAGAAATCCTGTCTCAAACAAACAAACAAACAAACAAACAAAAGCCATCATCTACATTATTTAAACGTAATCGAAACTCATGTTAAAATTTACTTCAACAGCATAAAAATTGATTTTCTAAAAATATAAAATTTAATACAGATTCAATTGTGAATACACACACATATGTGTATGTATATGTATATGTATATATATATATATATATATATACTTTTGTTGACCTTGAATACTGGAAATATGCAATAACAATTATATAAAATGGAATTACAATATTACAGTCAAACATGAAATTTTAATAAAAAGAATTAAATAAGAAGTTTTTATAATGATACTAAGAACAGCAAACTTCATTTATTTTGAATTCCTTAAATAAGTGGTATTATGATAATCCATTTTCAAGCATTATCTTATTTAATCCTCATAAGCTCAGCATTGGATGGGATTCAAAACAAGATTGCGTGACCCCAGAGAAAACTGCTGGGTCAATTTCATGCACACATTAGCCATCATTTTCTGTGCACCTGCTATGTTTAGACACTCTTCAAAGTATTTAGGTACACTCCCCCCTCACGGTTACTTATTATACTTATTAGATACTTTATTTGGATAGTTGCATCAATCAAAAATGTTAAACCAATGAGTCCACATGAGGAAATGTGACGAATGTTCCCATGGTGTCTTTTCCAAATGATGAATCTCCCACCCTCACCTGTGTCTAGAAAAGGCTGGAACTTGTTTTGTTTTGTTTCTACTGTCACATGTCCTAAATTCTATAGTCACAGCATGAATTCATATATAAGGCTATTCTGGTTAAGACTGTATTAAAAGTTAAATCTGTTGTTGCTTGCACTGTTGGTTTTGAGCATATGATATCCAAAAGGTCACTAGTTATTATCAAATAATTTGGACTGCCACACCCCAAAAAAGTAAATATGTGCTCACAAAAAGCTACAGTCAGGTCATGTTCTCAGCTTCTCAGGCTTGTTGAGCTCAGAGGACTAGGAGAACCCACCTTCTTAGGCAGGAGATAAACACTCTTGGGGCACACGGGGAGAAGGGGGTTTAAGGGTGTAGGTGTTTGGCTTGCCTGTTCAGAGTCTATTTGGAATTTTGTTTCTTATAAGTTGGTTTCTTTGATGTTTACCATTTTTAAAAATTCAATTGACTTTAATAGCACTTTCCATAAAAGCAGTGTCTTCGTAGCACTAGCTGCTGACTAAATCTTTAAAAACCGTTAGAAAAACGATCTCCATGCTAGTGACTATTTCTTTTGAAGAGACTGAGTAATTTGCAGAGTGTCTAAGGATGCAAAGCTGTGTCCTGCAGAGACAAAGAGACACTTTAAGCCGTTTTCTAGATATTTCAGGTAAACAGAAATTACATGTAAGAGGACTGGATTCAACATTGATTCTTCTTTATTTTTTAATATTTTATTAATTTATTCATACTACATCTAAATTGTTAGCCCATCCCTTGTATCCTCCCATTCCTCCCTCCCTCCCACTTTCCCCCTCCTCCCCTCCCCTATGTCTGTGACTGAGGGGGACCTTCTCCCTCTGTATGTGCTCGTAGGGTATCGAGGGATAGCCTGTTATCCTTCCGCTGAGTGCCACAAGGCTTCCCCATCAAGGGGACATGGTCAAATATGAGGCACCAGAGTTCGTGTGAAAGTCAGACCCCATTCTCCACTCAACGGTGGAAAATGTCCTATCCCTTGACTAGATCTGGGTAAGGGTTCGAAGTTTACTGCCCATATTGTCCTTGGCTGGTGCCATAGTTTGAGCAGGACCCCTGGGCCCAGATCCACTTGTCATAAATGTTCTTCTTGTAGGTTTATTGATTCTTCTTTAAATCAATAGTTTTGCCTGTCGTGAATCAACGTTAGTTGTGGGAAAGATTTTAGGATCAGGTTCAACCAATTCAAATTCATGATGGTTGGACACCTGGTCAAGCCCTGCAGCATTTTGGCATCCTTATTTTCCATGCTCTCTGATACCTACTTCATTAAAAATCCACTGTACTGCAAGGATAGAGCTGATTCAAACAATTTGGGAAAATAGAAAAGCATTATGTAACTTTCCAGGTAGACAATCCTATTCTAGATAATGCTCTGTTAGTTGTAAGAAACCTTCAGGGGCTGGAATGTTTCCAAGGAATTGTCAAATGCTGCACTGCCTTCCATGCAGCTGTGTGTACAGCCTAGGGAGGAAAGTCAGCCTTTCTAGTGCTCTGGTCCTTCAGGTGGCTGGACCTTGAACTGATTAACACACTCTCAACCTTACAGCCGTAACAATGAAGCATATTCAAATTCTCATAACAAGTAATCAGCAAGGCCAAGACTGAAACCACAGCCACTGACTTAAAAGCTATTACTCGAGAAAAAAATGAATAAAATGGGTAATTTGTATACAAAATTATAAAAGCAAAGTTTCTCACAGAAATTGAATTTTATTATGTTCAGAAAGATAAAGAAATAAGCAATAAATGATAAGACATTGCTAAAAAGCCTTAAAAAGAGCATCAGACAACAGGAGAGTGCCCAGATGGCATTCCTGAAGCTCCCGGCCACTTGGTTTCCAGTCATATCCATGGGCAGCTATCTCCCCACAGGCATGACTGAGTGCATCTGAGTCAGTTATGCTTTTACTACTAAATACAAAAGCTTTATCACATATATGTGGGTTTAAAACCATCATTAAACATTAGCCATTTAATGAGACCAAAGAAGGCATAACTCAAAGTCCTCAATGAAATGCAAGTAGGATGCATGTGATAGTAAAATGCATAATCTAAAGTCCCTGTCCATAGATTTTATTAGTTTTCATTGAAACCAGATTTCCCAGGGCTGAAGAAAAGGCTCAGCCATTAAGCACTTACTGCTCTTGCAGAGCAAGAAGTTTGTTTCCTGGAATCCACATTAGATGGCTCACAACTGCCTGGAACTCCAGCTCCAGTGCACCCAATGGTCACTGCATTCATACACAGACACATATGTGCTCATGCGCTCATGTGCACACACACACACACACACACACACACACTTAAAAATGAAGATAAATCTTAAAGAAAAGATAGATTTCCCTATTTGCATTCATGCAATGAATATTGAGTTCAGTTAGCATTTTGATAAGAAGCTGTGTCTGCATGCATTTGTAATTTTTTTTACTCTTTCCCATGATTGCTGGTGTTGCACTTGTAAGGAAGGTGACATTTCAACCCTGATTCAGCTCCAGTTAGTAACCACTCCCGAAACAACTGAGCTTCCATGGAGAGGAGGACCACTGCTCATGACAGGAAGCAGGTCTGCTCTGCAGCCTCATATCTGTATCTTGGACAACATGCTTATTAGGAAAGCCATCATTTGACTAGTTAAAGGTTCTAGCACCATTGCTCAAAGGCCTGTGAGACTTGGTGTGGAATGAGGGAATAATTTAGACATGAACCATGGTTTGCCAGTTCTTTAGACATGCAGTGTGTTAGTTACTTTTCTTTAACGTGATAAAAAAAAAAAAAAAAAAAAAAAAAACACTCTAACTGAAAGCAGCATTAGGGGAAAAGGGGGTTATTTTGGCTTACAGTTCCAGAAGGATGGAGTCTGCCATGGCAGGGAAGGCATAGCAAGAGACAAGCACAGTATGACAGCAGAAACAGGAAGCGAGCTGACCACATTTTGCCTACACACAGTAAATGGGGTGAAGCTGTAAACCCTCAAAGCCCATCCCCAGTGATGTACTGGGGTGTAGAAGGCTCCACCTTCTAAAGGTTGTACAGCCTCTCCGGACACAGCCATCAATTGGAAATCACGTATTTAAACACATTCACCTATGGGAGCCATTTCTCATTCAAACCACTGTGCCCCATGACATGACGTAGCCAACTCTGTAAAGAGAGGTGATAGAATTGCAGGGGGATGGAGGAGCCCTGGTGTTCCGTGGACGTTGCAGGGGGATGGAGGAGCCCCTGGTGTTCTGTGGGCGCTGCAGGGGGGGTTGAGGAGCCCCTAGTGTTCCGTGGACGTTGCAGGGGGATGGAGAAGCCCTGGTGTTCCGTGGACATTGCACGGGGCATGGAGGAGCCCCTGGTGTTCCCTGGATATTGCAGGGAGATAGAGGAGCCCCTGGTGTTCTGTGGGCATTGCACAGGGCATGGGGGAGCCCCTGGTGTTCCGTGGACCAAGCAGGCGATACAGCAATGAGGACTATGAAGTCATACAGGTGCAAGACCATCAAGCGCGAATGCTCGATCGAAAGATAGGAATCGTCTATTCTTCGAATTCCATCCTTTTAACAGCTCAACCTCTTTTATTACTCTTCTGCTTGTATTTTCTTTTCATCAGGACTAGCAGTGGTATTTTTATTTTTTTGTTTTGTTTTGTTTTTTTGTTTTTGTTTTTTGTTTTTGTTTTTGGTTTTTGTTTTGTTGTTGTTGTTGTTGTTTTTTTTTTTTTTTTTTTTTTTTGGTAAGGAGTGCAGGATGAGGTTTGGGGGAAGTGAAGCAAAAAAATGTAGAAGGCTTCAGAGAGGGCAGTTGGTCAAGGTTGCCCTAGTTTCTTCAAATGTACTAGAGGCGAATTAATTTAAAGTGACCCATCCAGCTTATGTTCTTGTAACAGGTTTTTTCTTCATCCCGTTGTAGCCTCGTGTGCATCTACAGAATTTCTTGTCTCTCACAGCCATTACCATAGCAGACAGTTTTTTTCTTGTAAACCTGCTGACTCCAGGAGTATCTTCTGTTGTCTTCCAGAAGAGTGTGTTTCACTATTTGGGGAATCTTTCCTCATCTATATTCTTGTTTCCTTAATAAACTAAAAAAAAAAAAAAAAAAATCATCCAGTTAAGTTATGTTGAGTTTACACAAAATAATTGAAATTCTTTCAGTTCAAACAGGAAGCAGCCCTGTGAACTGCCCTGGGGCGTGTCGTGATCTCCCAAATGTAGATGTTTGATTGTAGCTGTCTGCAGGTCAGAGGAGACAAAAATCTGGGTCTTCTAAAATGGGAGTCTGTGGTAGAAAGCTTGCAGAAAGCACTGTTCTAGAACATAGGCTCATTTTTGCCACAAAGAAAATAAGATATATTTTCTAACCTATCTGTCAAACTTGTGTGATCTTGATGTGCCTTGGCAGGGGGAGAATAAAAAGCACGAAGGCTTTAGTCCACACGTGAGCACAAGCAGGACATTATCAGACACAGCACTGCCCAGTTCCCACAATGTAGGACAGTTTATGAAAGGATTGCAGGGTTAACAGAAAATATGCTGATCTATACAGGCTGATTAAAGTACACACCTTTGGAAATCACTTAAATAGACTAATAGAAATTAATTATTTATAACTAAGTAGAAAAATAACTATTAAAAAATAAAATTGAATTGGTGACTTGGGGAAAAAACTTTCCAGAAAAGTCAAAGTTATCTTAACCCGAAGAACATATCTAATGAAAAACCTATAGAAAAATGTGGTGTCTAATGGCAAAGAATTGAAGTAGTAAAAAGAAGAAATGAGAAAGACTTTGTATCATTACAACAGAATCTTTCAGCATTGTTTTAGAAATTCTAAACAACATTATCAAAGGAGACTAGCAAAGTCCTAAGGTTTTAAAGGTAAGAAATCTGCCCAACATTTTTCTAAAGCTTATAAGTAAATCAGATTATCTGAATGAAGTTTCTTTTGAGTTTTTAAATGTAGAGCATCATATAAAATGCAAATAACATGCATTTTTGTTTCTGGAATGTGGAAACAGAAATATTTTACTGTTGCTAAAAAATTATCTTTACAGAGAGTAAAGCATTAACTCCTATTATTGTGTAGCTTGAGAACTAGTTAAAATAGCCAGGCTGATGTCGATGGTGATGGTGACAGTGATGGTGATGGTGACAGTGATGGTGGTGGTGACAGTGATGGTGATGGTGACAGTGATGGTGGTGAAAGTGGCTGATAATGATAGTGATGATTGTGTAAGTTACTTTTCTGTTGCTGTGTTAGAACATCCTGACAAAAGGCAACTTAAAAGAGAGCTTATTTAGACTTACAGTTCTAGAGGGATAAGTGTCCATCATGATGGGGCCACATGAAGAATGGCACAGGAAGAGTGAACTGGAAGCAGGGTAGGACAGTATTCCTTCCTACTCCCCAGTGACATAACTTCTTTCTGCAAGGCTATGCCACATAAACTCTCTCCAAACAGCACTGAGACAAAATGTTTAAAATACACGAGCTTAGAGAGTCCATTTCTCATTCAAATCACCACTTAGGGAGACCATTTCTCATTCAAACCACCGCAATGATGATAATGTTGGTAGTAATGGTGGTGATGGTAGTGAGGATGATGTAAGAACGGTCATTATGATGATAATGATGGTGTTAGTGGTGGTGCTGATGGAAAGGATACTGATGATGATCATGAGGTTGGTGGTGATGATGGTGCTGGTGAAAAGGATAATAATAATAATGATAGTTGTGGAAGATCAGCTTCAACACCACAGGGCAGGTTGAGGAGGGACATAGGTGAGCAGCTGGCTGATCACCCAGCTGACTTTCTCTGAGGGTACAAAGCTAGAATCTCCAGGCCGGAACTGGTTGATACTGACAAGGGCTTCCACCGGTGTAACTGGCAGAGGGCTGGAGCTGATAGCTCCTGCTGTGGGCTGCTACTGAAGGTAACTATGGATTAGGGAAAAGGAAAGAAGGAGAAAAGAGACTGTACACACACGCACGCGCACACACACGCACACACACACTGGATGAAGAAAGACAAGCTCCAATGTACAAGTTCCAGCAAGCTTCAACAAATTCATACATACATACATACATACATACATACATACATACATACACACATACACAGATATATACTCATTCACACACTGAGTAGATGGAGCAAACTTTAACAGACTCAGACATTTTACATACACACACACACACACACACACACACACACACACACACACGTCTAGTGGATGGAGCAAACTACAAAAGCAAACTCCAACAACTTAATTCTTTTTCTTCCATAGCTTGTATATACCAGCAAAATCTTTCCAGCAGTACAAAAATCACAATGTGGTTACATTCTATTTTTCTTTAAGTGAACAATTACAATGAGTATATGTAAGAAAAGCATGTTCCCCAGTACTCTCACATGAGCAAAGGTTTTAGGTATTATGGGTGAAAAACAAATTATTCCCCACAAACTCACATACATTTTTAACTAAGCAACTTGTTATAGATAAACAAAGTGTAAGCAAGCAAAGTAATTTTTTCAGCCAGTCTTTCTTTACTGGCATGTTACAATTTACAGTTACCAAGAAAGAGTCAATTATCTTAAAAAGTAATCTTATAAAATTCGTAAAGGAATCACAAATCTAAATTTTATATAAAAACAACCAACCATTTCTACTTTAAATCCCCAAAGTGCACATCTACTCATTAACAATTATTTTATTAAATAATATCAGGAAGATGAAGGCAAAACGGGTACAAGAAATTAATCACGTTGAAACCCAGCCTCAGCAAGGGAGACACATCAGCTAGTGCTATTTGGGGTATTGTTCTTGCTGGCTCACCTTAAAAAGTCACCAGCTCAACTATTAAGAGTGTACAGATTTTCTACATCAGAGCCACTGACAAAAACATCTTAACCTAACTTTCTAAAATAATTTGAATCAGCAGGGCACCGTGACACATGCCTCTGATCCCAGCACTCAGGAGGCAGAGACAGACAGATCTCTTTGAGTTCGAGACCAGCCTGGTCTACAAAGCGAGTCTAGAACAACCAAGGCTGCACAAAGAAACCTTGTCTCCAAAAAACAAACAAACAAAAAACGATTTAAATCAAATCAGGAATTCTGTAAAATCATTAATCCATCTAAACAATATTATTTTATGAAGGTTAATCTTCATATTGATCTTCATGAAAATTGCCCAATTTCCTGGGCTGTCACACAGGAAGCATCACACCAGACAATGATAGTGGTGGTGACGATGATAGTGATAATGACGGTAACAATGATAATGGTGGTGCTGATGGTGGTGCTGATGGTGGCGCTGATGGTGATGCTGATGGTGATGCTGATGGTGGTGCTGATGGTAATGATGGTGACATGGTCATAATTGTAATGATATTGATGATGATGGTAAAGATGATGGTGATGACAGTGCTAGTAATGATTATGATAGGACATTAGAAAAGAAGAGGGACAGAAGCAGAGCTGGACAGGGGAGGTGACTAGAGGAATGACAGCAAATAGAAGAATGGGGAAATACAAATTTGTCCTATTGGTGTTCAAAAGCTACTCAGGCTCATGAGAAAGCTGGTTAGTTCACTGAAACCATACAGATAACTGAAGTGACTATTAAAGATACCTTAAAATTAATATTTTATTGACTTATTTTATTAAGGATCTTTATTTAAAATGCTTTGCACATTTCTACTCTCTTAAATTATTCAAAGAATAATTTATATGTTTTCTAAAAGTTACCCAGTCACCACTATGAAGGACGGTTAGTACTGTGGTAGCCAAAAAATAGGCTCTGTCATCAGGCTGCCTGGATTAAAATTTCACCCCTGTATTTTATAGTTGTAAATTTTTATAACAAGGTGCTTACTATCTCATTACTTTAGCATGCTAAATAGGAATGATAGCTTTGACTCATAAATTTCCTCTTTGGACTCAGCGAATGGATGGAGTACTGCATGTGGAGCAGTCCTTGCAGTGTGATAGGCTCTGAAATAATTGTTATTGAACAGGCTGGAATTCTTCACCTATCCATCACTTTAATATTTATTGAGTAACTGCTATATGCCTGGTCTTGTTCAAAGCACCTGGCAATAAACTAAAGACGAGTCCCGGGTTTGAATAGAGGTGATGGGGAAGGCATGAATATGTGAATATATGTGAATTGTGCAATGTATAATGAAAAAAATAAAAATTATGCAAGCAGACAAGGTCTAGCAGTGGAAGACTAGGGGCGAATGTGAAGGCTACACAGCGCAGCAAAGGTGGCTACAGTTATGTAAGCCTGATTGAAATAGCTGAAAATCAGAAAGAAAAAGAAACCTTACACATCCTCCTGCACCCATAATACTTCTCCTTTCTTTTATCCTTGTCTTGTGGGACAAAGGCAAAGTTGTTTTTGTTTATAATATGTTGTGTCATTTTGAATCAAATTCGTTGGAATTTATCAGTTGATGTGTACAGCAAGCCAGAATGAAGCAAGGATCACTGGTGCTGTGTGACTGACTCCGAATTCTAAAAGAGGAAAAGGGGCTTGCACTCCAAGTGCAAGCTTGGCTAACAAGACCCTCGTGTGTGAGCACCTTGCTCTACTTTCTCTGTCTCAGGACTCCTGTATTGAAAGCAGCGGTCCTTCCTCAGGATGCTGCGAGATGCTGCGAGTTGCTCCGCAGCCCTGTCTTCCTCTTATCCCATTCCACTCTGCTCAGATATGTGAAATATAAGTGTCAAGGAAGGCAGGATGAGATGAGGCAGAATAAATCTAGAAACCGGAAATAGAGAAAAGATAGTGCTGTCTCCATTGCTGTCCATATTAGGTTCATTGGAAAGAGACAGACAGACAGAAGGCGTGCCCTCTAACCCAGTTATAAGCTTGCCAGAATGGCTCAGCAGTACAGGCAGATGCTTGTTTCGCTGACACTCATACTTTAAGTAGATGCTTGTGTGCAGGCACCTAAGAGGCCCAAGCAGCACCTATTATTGAGTAAACAGACCTCAGACATTTGCCATCTTGCTGCACAGGTGATCAGAAAAATGAGATTAAGCCTTTAGAACTGATCTATCCAGTGAACACACACACACGACTTAAATAATATACAAGTATAATACACAAAATCTGTTTGGCTAATATTAATCAAAATCCATTTATTTGATTTAGAGGGTGTCCTGGATACTATTAAATTTTGCTTAATTATTAGAATTAATTATTTTGCTTTAGTAACTATATAAACACTTAAAACTTAATAAATTAATCAACTGTTTTCTGAACTGAAGTTTCCTTTTTTCTTTAGTTTTGAAATGAAGAGGACGAAGAGATGGCTAGTGGTTAAGAGCACTTGCTCTTACACAGGACCCCGTTATAGTTCCCAGCACCCACACCAGGCAGCACACATCTGCCTGTAACTGCAGCTCCAGATCTAATAGTCTCTTCTGGCCTCTAGAGGCACCTGCATACACACACAAACACAAAAGCATGCACACATAATACACAGATATATAAATAAAAATAAATCTTTCAGAGAAGCAATATTTTCTGCCTTAAAAGTTATAAATATTACAATGAATACTTACGAATATTCACTGTTATATCTATCATAGCTGATATTCAAATGAAATAACATTTAATACAATTTAATACATTTGGCAAGAAAACATAAATTATATATTTATGTGCATTTTCCTTCTCCTGTTAAAGTCTGAGTTTGACACAGAGGTGGACGCAGGTACAGAATACACAGTGAACTTGTCTCCATCTCCAGGCGTAGGAAAAGGTAACCTTTCAAAACAGTAAAGCCTTGGGCTGGGGATGTAGCTCAGTTGGTCCAGGACTTGCACAGCAAGCATGAAGCTCCATCACGGAGCACTCCATAAACCAGGGGTTGTATGCACACCTGAAATCTCAGCATTTAGGAGGTGGTCGCAGGTCAGCAGCTACATGGAAACAAAATAAAACCCAAACAACTGTCTCAGTTACTGTCCTATCGCTGTGAAGAAGCACCATGGACAGGATGCTTGGTTACAATTTTATAGGGTTACTCCATCACCAACATGGCAGCAGGCATGGCACTGGAGCAGTAGCTGAAAGCTTACATCTCATCCACAAGCACAAGACAGAGCTGGGGGCAGTGACAGGCCTCACCTCCCCAACAAGGCCACACTTCCCCCAACAAGGCCACACCTCCCCAACAAGGCCACACCTCCCCCAACAAGGCCACCTTCCTTAGGAACAGGTCACATTCTTCATTTTCATCTCTGATTGCCAGGAAGACATAAAATGGCCCCGTGTTAACACCAGCAAGAAAATTTGGATTAGAGAAATAATGAGCTGAATTCTTCTCCAATGACCACAGCAGTGTACTTGTCACAACAATCATCTGAACACTGAGAGAGAGAAGAAATCTGGGTCAGTCTTTAACTTTATAAATACCCAGCCTCCATGTGAGTGTGCGTGCATACACAGGCATGTTTGCCTCAGTAAAGAATGGTTTAAAAAAGCAATTCTTCCACTTATTAATTTTCTTTAGTAATATGTGTAAAGTCCTATCCTAAATACTAGGGATGGAAGTAAATATGTAGAACTCCTGGTTTTGACGTGTCTCTAATCTGAAGCAGTCATACGCAAGCAACTCCAGTTGGCTCATTACGTAACGTGTATCTTAAGAGGAGAAACTGGGCACAACTGTAACATGATTGGTTGGGCTTGACTCTTCAGTTCAGCCATTTAAGAGTGTGCAGTGGGAGCCTGTGTACTCGTAAGCTCCTTGTCATTTACCCAGCACTGGGTAATCCCTTCCTAGGGTACCGTCATGGTTTGCAGATGATATTTTGTAACATGCAATTATTTTGTAGCTTGCCAAGCGTAAGAAGTAGTCAACTCCAAATCTTCAGGGATGAGAGAGTGTTCTATGTTGCAGAGGTGCCAGCACTCTGTCAGTCACAAGAGTGTCAGTCACATACCTGGGCAGGTGAAGAGACAGCCTGAGCTGCCCACGTGAAACAGAAAGAAAGAGGGGCTCCTGCTCATAGGACTGTTTAAAAACTATACTTCCATAATGTATTATGGCAAGCTGTACCCCATAATATTTCCATTCTTTATATATTGTGTTTATTGACATCCTCATAGCACCCGCCTCTGGCCACCAGTGGATTAAAAGCCATAACAGTGTGTATGTGATTCTAACTCCGTACTGAGAACCCTGTAGTCTCCTTAAAGCTCTGCAGTTATCATGGTGTCTCCCATAAATAAGACATGACTCTGTGGTCTTACCTGAGGGCACAGGGATTCCTGAAATGAATGTCTGTTTTTCTCACTCCTCTACAGTCTAGCCTTGAGGTGAGCAAGCCAGAAAGGCCTTGCCCCAGTCCCACTCAGAAAGGCTGAGTGTGTCTTCAGCTGGTGGTTGGGTAATCAGCAGCAGGAAGCTAGAAGCTCCCAGGAAAAGCCTATGAGGAACGTTGTCTACAAGACCAGAGAGAGCTGACCTGGGAAGGCCAGGAGCCACCTAATAGCTTTCATGTTTGCCTTCCGGCTGTGCTGCTTCTCAGTACTAATGGGAGAGGCTTTAACTGTTAAAAAAAAAATTTCAGGGATTAAAATATGCAACAGGCTTCTAATAAACTATAATTAAAAGGAATCTACGGCTTCCGTTTTAAGAAATAGTTTCTTTGCTGCTGGATATTTGATTCCATTTAATGATATTTGAGTCTAGCCTATTAAGCAGCTGGCCTTTCATTAATTACAAATGATTGTATTTTGCAAACTGTGTGTAAATGGAGCCAGAGTTTTCCTAGAAAAGGATTACTCAGGAAATTAGCTCCAAGCCAAGGTAAAACTGTACACACAATTTCATCATTCCCGCTGAAGTTTTTAACACTAGCTCTCTAAGGGTTCCCTACCCAGTGTGAGTTTTAATTTAAGGAAAATTGTTTCAAAGGATAATTGATGCTTAATTATGAGAAGGTGTGGGGCTGCACGTTTTCTGCTCTGAAGCATGCAATAATGTATGAGGGTTGTTTGGGTACCATATAAGCCACAGGATAGGGAAAGGGGGGATGATGTCAGGAACTTCAAGCTCTAGAAAAGGCTGCATTGTCTACCTGACAATTTGTTAGAGGATAAACCTTGAGGTTTCTTTTTTAATGTATACATTTATATTATTACACATGAATAAAATAAACTACATACAACAGGAAGAACCACAAGACATTCAGGAGTTATATAAATGTTATATTCATAGTGATTTGGCTCTTTGTATTTGGCGAACTTGAGGTAAACATCTTTCCTATCTTGTTGGGTCTAAATTTCTGAATGAAGATCAGTATCTAGCATATATCATCTCTACTAACTTAAAACATCTATCTTGATCTAAAAACATCTTAACCTCTAACCTACTAAGCTTAATTTAAAGACTAAACCAAATGGCTTCTATCCCATCAGAGATTTGAGAAGGAATAAAACTTAAATACCTGAGTGAACTGGAAGTGCAGGTTAGAGCTTCCAAAATGAAAAAATGGCAGAGACAGTTTACTGCCTGAACAGTCACCTGACACTCTCTATAACGTTGGAGCATCATCTTCAGCCTTCTGGCCCAATATATCTGACAGATAGATTTGCAAGGCGGGAACTATTGAGGACTTGCCTACCCTGTCTTGGCAGAGTTTGGCTGTTGACTCTGCCTGCATCTAAATTTGCCTATTTTTAGGCAGAATTCTGTCTGTGACAGAAACGAGGACATTTTGCCCAGTGGTTCATTTGCCACATTTGAAGCCAACTCCTTTGATGCTCATCACCTTCTTTGAGGAAGGCTGGGTGTTGCCAGGAGTTAACTTGTCTTGTTGTAAAAAAATATTTAGAATAATAAAAAAATCTTTAAATGCCATACTCTGAAGGTCTCTGAGGCTTTTGAAGACCTTATTTAATTATTTTATCTTATACATCCATAGAATCATATCTATCTATTAGACTTAGAATATATATTCTTGTGATAAAATTAGACTAGTTTTTGACATGACTATGATTTGCATCAATATACAAAATTCAATACCATTGAATTAAAAAATAACCTCATTCCTCTCAGCAAGCTGAATGCTGACATCCTGCGTCCTCCATGTTCCAGGCCCAGGTGCTTCAGTTGCTGTTACCCATCAGAACAGAACAGTTTACAGGACAGCATTGTAGAAAGCTGCTGATCCCAATTGGTCCAGCATTTTAGACTGTCCCACACAGGACTTCTATTAAGCCTGGAATTCCACATTTGGAAAGTAGACCACAAATGCTATTCCTGGCTTACTTAACCATTTTCCCCAATTTGGGGAGGGGGCTTCAACGGTATTATTTTCCCTAAATCAGCCTGAAGAAAACTTAAGAGAATGAAGTCCCATTTCCTGCAAGGGGGGTTGGATAGGTTCCTGTTTACTCTCTTGGTCTACAGATGCTTATTTTCATTGAGAGTTGGTTATAAGTATTATTGGTCTTTTACAGAGAGGAAACTAGGTTTGACTTAGGGATGTGTCTCTTTTCCTTTATCTTTTTTTTTTTTTTTTTTTTTGTAGGTAAAGAGATAACTGAAAAGCAAGAAAGTGGGATATAGAAATATATAGAGAGGATAGAACAAAAGGTAGATGATTGAACCTACTCCTCATCTCTAGGCCTTAATTGTTACTCACAAATAAAGTTATATCTTAATTCAATGCTATTGAATTTTGTATATTGAGGATATGTATTGTAATGGACTAGTTAGAAGTTAATATCTGACAGCTGACACTGTTCCCAAACCTAAGTGAGAAAACCAGCCGTGCAGTTAAAAACCATGTTTAAGTTTTACCACATATAAATAGAGAAACATCAGATTTTTTTCCTATTGCTTTGAAAAATGATGCTTTGGAAGTGAGGATTATTTCACATGTATGTGTATGAATATATATCTGAGTGTATGTGTGTGCCTCATTTGCATTCAGGTGCTCGCAGGGGCCAAAAGAAGGTGTGAGGTTCTCTGGAACTGGAGTTCCAGGTGGTTGTGAGCCATCTGATGTGAGCGCTGGGAGCTGACCAGAGGGCAGGACCCTAACCACTGGGATGCCTCCCCAGGTCATCTCTAGTTATTGGAAGTAGTAGCTCCATTCACTTTTCCTACCAGGATAGTAACCTTTCGTACCAAGGATATCTTTCAAAACTCTTCAATGCCAATGTCATTAGCTTTTTAAAAATGATGGAAAGATGAATAATAAGGAGGCCAGTGCTTCTAAAATTGTGCTTCAAAAGGACATGTGTTCAACAGAAATGAAGGGAGGGAGAGAGAGGGAAAGGAGGAGGGGCAGGGCAGGGGAGAGGGGAGAGGCAGGGAGGGCGGGAAGAGTTGAGGGGGGAGGAGAGAGAGAGAGAGGGGGAGAGAGAGAGAGAGAGAGAGAGAGAGAGAGAGAGAGAGAGAGAGAGAGAGAGAGAGAGCATTAGAACCAGAGGGCTCTGCCTAAATTGTTAAGGGGCATTATGTAGCTTTAAGAGGTCAAATGCCCAAGAAAGGAGAAAGTAATTTAGTAGAATACAAAGTGTCTCGGACATAGAGGCCATTTATTCTTTAAAATATTATAGTAGTTCAAATTGGGGATTTTACCAAAGTTCATAAAGTTGAATGGAGGGCTGGAAAAGAAAATGAAGAAATCACCTAAGTTGTGACCCTCGTTAAGGAATCTGTTAAGAAATATAGTATTACTTTGACAACCCATAGACCAACTCCCCGTGTCCTTGATTTGTCCCCCCAATATATTAGAAATAACACTGCTGGCTGGTCTTAAGATAGACATTGGATAACATTGGTCTTGTAGGAGGATAGATGCAGCCACTTTGCTCAGGGTAAGAAGATGAAGAATCTGGTGGTAGAAAAATCTGTGACAATATTACAGGCATAGTATTATAATATTCACAACTAAAACGTGGGGCGAGGTGGGTGAGAGAGAAATGACTACCGTCTTTCCACCATGTGGGACCCTGGAATTGAACTCAGATTGTCAGGCTTGTGATGCAGGCTCTCTATCTCTGAATAAACTCATACCCCTCCTGTTTGGTGGTAGGAAAAGATGCACTGTGGTGCTGTCTGAATCCCTGAGCATTTATAGTTTGTGACCAATAATCTGATGTCTTAGGTGTGATTAAATATGGACTCAAAAAACATTTAAGGAACTAGGGATTAATCCTGTATCAGGAGTGGGTCTTCAATTACATGAGCAATTATCTATCACTCTTAACATCAATAGAAGGCAGAGGAGGGGTGGACACATCTTGGCTAGTTTACATTCAGAGGATATAGACATGTGCGATTATTGCCAAGACAGTTGTGCTAAATGTATGCGAAATGTAATGTTAAGTGGAAAAGTAAATTGTTATTATGTGTTTACCAGTAAAAGGTTAAACTAACTGGATTTAGAATGGCTTGTTACTAATCTCACATAGTCTTAAATGCTCCCTAACAATTGTCTTGGAAACCCAGAATAGTCAGAAACGATAGGCATTGCATTTTAGGACTTCAATTAATTTACCATATCTTTTGTATATGAATAGTTAGGCCATTTTCTGATTTCAGACAGAAATTAGCCAGTCAATGGTTACTAGCTTGGTTAATAACTTGGTCTTATATTCAGAAAGATCAACATCTGGGGGAAATGCTTGTCACTTTGTAAATAATCTTATCTCTGATTATGATTTTTTAATGAGCACAACAAGCTATATGTGTTTTCATTAGATACAGTAATTTAAAATATACATACACTGGAGAATGACCTAATCTAGGTGATATACATTATATCACACACCATTTTACAACAGCAATGTTTAGTATCAAAACAGAGATCTTTGAAAAAACAATATATTAACTATATTCACTGTGGTGCCTGTACCCAGATTGAACTTTATATCCTATAGTCAGCATTTCTCTGGTCCTCTCTGCTTAACCACCCAACCCAGATCCTGGTAACTGACATTTTACAGGGTCAACATCTTTAAAATCCTTGTCTAGAGAGATCATGCCATGTTTGTGGTTCTGTGCCTGGTGTCTTTCAAGGTCATCCACCTTGTCACAAACAGTGGGATTTCCCCTTCTAAAAGCCCGGGTAGCATTCTGTAGTACACCACATTCCCTTTGTCATCCATCTGCATGTCAACATCTGCATTCATTTCATTGTATTGATTCATTTTTGTTTGTTTGCTTTTTGTTTTTGTTTTTCAAGACAGGTCTTCTCTGTGTAAAGGCCCTGGCTGTCCTGAGACTCTCCTTGTAGATCAGGCTGGCCTCGAACTCACAGAGATCTGCCTGCCTCTGCCTCTCAAGTGCTTAAAGGTATGTGCCAGACCCAGCTATTGTCTTGACTCTTTATTAAAAATGTATTATAATATATTCAGATTATAATACATCCTAATTGTTATCCCCTCACCTGTATCTTCCCGTTCTCACCCTCCCTCCCCTGGACTTTTGACAGAAGAGGACCTCCTCCCCCACCATGTGACCACAGCCTACCAGCTTGCCTTGACTCTTACGGATAAGGCTGCAATAAACACAGGAGTACAACTATCTCTTTGACATATATATGCCACTTCCTATGAATGTATCTCAGTAATCAAGTTTCCATGTATTTACTGTCACTGTGCTTGTTAACTGTCTGACGAATCCTCTTGCTACTTCCCATGGTGACTATTCTATCTTCCAAGCCCCACAAAAGTGTGTACCTTTCACTTTCTCGACATTCCTCTGAACGCCACTGTTTTGTCCCATTGATAGCATCCATCTTAACAACTGTAATTCGTCTCCCCTGAAGAGACCACAGAGCCCTGGGGAAGAGTGGTGCTAAACAGTTCTTATATACTGTCTGCTGTTTCTCATGTGATCTTCCAACATCTTCCTAGAGTTCCTTTCCAGTCTCCATGCATTTAGTATTTTATTGGGTCTATTTGGAAGAATATGACTGGGGCTAGAAAGATGGCTTCTCAGTTTTGAGCACTGGCTGCTCCCACATTCCCATGGTGACTCACAGTCACCTGTAACTCTAGTCCCAGGGATTTTATGCCCTCTTCTAGTTTCCACAGGCACTGCATGCCTGAGATGCATATACATACATGCAGGCAAAACATGCCTACACATAAAGTAAATTACTTTGGAAAACAAGAGCACAATCATTAATCCTCTACCTAGATGCAGCACTTCTCAATATTTACAAGATATATGTTCTATAGAGAGTTTTCCCATATTTATTTTGTAATTACGCAACTAACAGAAAACCATGTCCATCAGAATTAAGTTACTTTTACATTCTTTATGGGAAGCAAAAGAAACAGCAAAAGGCAAAAAAAAAAAAAAAAGATAAAATAAAATTATCTTATCTAAGAGTGTAATTTTTTAAAATCTCACTATAAAACATGTAAGCATGAAAGACCATATAGTACAAATTAGCTTCATTTAATCATATATATTGCATACTTAATCAAAGCATCACTCTGAGGCCCACAAGGTATACTTACTGGTTTTGCAGTTAAAATGACATTATTTAAGCCTTTTATGATATGCATGGTGGCAGAGACCTACATTTTGAGGAAAGGGAAGGATGACCATAAATTTGAAGGTATCCTGGATGGCATAGAATGTCCTAGAAGAGCCAAGGCTCTCTGGTGACAGCATGTCTCAGAAAGCAAATAATAATAATCTCAAGACCTTGTGTAATAAAGAAAACATCCTACTTCTTTCCTGATTTATGTACAACATCACATCCATTTTGTCAGGTTCGTTTGATTCCTTTTTTTTTTTTTTTTTAGACTTTTTGAAATAATAACTTCATTTTATTTTATTATTATTACTAATTTATTCTTGTTACATCTCAATGGTTATCCCATCCCTTGTATCCTCCCATTCTCCCCTCCCTCCCATTTTCCCCTTACTCCCCTCCCCTATGACTGTTCCTGAGGGGGATTTCCTCCCCCTGTATACGCTCATAGGGTATCAAGTCTCGTTTGGTTCTTAATTTCCATGAGAGCTGAGTGCTAGCTTGTCACCACTGCATCCCATTTGTAATGCCTACGGTCTAAGTGCTCCCACGTCTAGCAACAATTCTTGTATACCAGAGGGGCACCATTTGTGGATCAGGACCATTTACACAGAGAAGTGTGTTTCCTAATCTGAAGGCAATAATTCTCTTGAGATATTTTGAAAATAACCCCAATACTAGCTAGAATGCTGGATCAGCTAGACAGACCACTCATTTCATCTGGCTCAGAGCTTCGCTCGCCCTTAAACATATGGAGATTGAGGCAAAACAACTGTGCACTAAAGTCAAACTTGACCATGTAGTTAAACTGACAAGATGTTTAACTCTGGTTTTATGAACTGTAGAAGAGGATTAACTGTGGCCTCATCTCATCACAATGTTCTTAATAGGATGATCCAGTCTTATGGTCAATGAAGTCTGGTGAGCCTCAGGACATGGGTTCAAATTCTACCACTGCCATTTCAGGTAGTGCCTTCCAGATAGTTCTGAAGGGTTCTGGGTGTCCTTTTCCTCCTTCATAAAATGAGAAAAAGTAATTATAACTGTACCTCATAGTAATCTCTTAAGATAAAAGGAAATGCATGTGTGTTAGAACAATAAGCATCATGTCAGTGGCAATTATAATTGTATTCATTGTGCTCGGCACCTGGTAGCCCCACGTCCATGGTTAACTACCTTTAACTAGTTTGTTGGCCACAGTCAAAGCAGTGTTGACCCAATCAACACAGCCAAAGTGCTGCCATTAAAACGCATCCACCTAAAATCAGCCATCTCCTTCAGCTGCTTGTCTGCTGGATGTCTTGGCCATGTTCTCTGACCTCCTCATCACTAAGTCTAGGTAGTTGCTGGACTTTGGGTATGACATGCGACCTCTTATCTAGGCCTTCTGTTATTTTCATTCTTACTTGATTTTAAAAGTTAATCTTCCCTACCTCTCGATTGCTTGTCCATTTGTATAGATTTGCAGGATGTTGTCAATCAAGTCTCTAGTTGTGTTGTGAAGGCAATGAGCAAACTTTGTTGTTTTCCACTGCTGAGGACCTAACCCTCATCTTCACAAGTAAAAATTTTACCACCAAGCCATACACCTAACTCAGACATTTTCTAAGGTCTAAGCTTGCAATGAAATCTTTAGTATTACTAGATGGATAAACCCATTAAAATGTTTATATATGTTACAATATATAAAATTATGTATTGTCTGATTTTAAAAGAAAGCCCTGATGCCTATTTCTGTGAGGGTTAAGAATTCACTTTGTGGGCTCAAGTGATGGCTCAGGGTTTAAGAGTGCTTATTGACCTTTCAGAGCACCTGAGTTTGGTCCCAGCACCCACACTGGAAGACCTTTCAACTGCCTATAACTCCAGTTTGAGGGGATCTGACACCCTCTTCTGGCCTCCATGGGCACCTGCATACACACACACACGTACACACACACACACACACACACACACACACACACACACGCACACACAGGCACACACACACATACATACACACGTGCACACACAAGCACACACACACGTGCACACACAGGCACACACACATACATACACGCATGCACACACAGGCACACACACTCATGCACACATGCACACACAAGCACACACAAGCATGCACACACACAGGCACACATACACACTCACACACACATACACGTCTTCTACCTTGCACTTGTTATTTCACAGTGCTCAGGTTGAGCTTAGGTCTGTGTATGTGTATGGTCTGCTAAAACAGATATCACGGGAGAGAAGGAGCAGGCCCAAGAGGTGTGTGAAACTGGTCCTCAAATATCTGAGTCCAGTGGTTTAGCTTAAGGTTCCAGGTATCTTCTGGCCATTTCAGTCATGTTCTGTAAGAAAACAAAAATTCTTAAAAAAAAAAAAAAAAAAACATGGCAATTGGTAGGAAATAAAATGCACAACTCCATTATACAACACTTCTGTTTATACAATCTCTCAATCATTGTCTTAATTGGTCGTGTGTTTCTTGACATGGCTATGGCAGTTATATTATTTACAAGTCAAAACATTTTGAAATACTTGATGGCAGCAGTTAGTATGATGGATGTGCAGTGTGGTCGAAGGTGTACTTTATATTAGTATGGTTCACAGAGGGAGATATGGAGACATTTCGTAGACTCACAGCCTGGCCTTGCAGTGAATGATACAGAAAATACTGCTGAGACTACTTTGCATAGCATGTGAGCTACGCGCTCGTGAGTTGTGGAGAAGGTCGAAATTAGAGACAGGAGAAGCGGGAAGCTGGGAACCATACTAATGGGTTGTTGATCAGCTTAGTGAAGATAGGTATGAAGAAAAATAAGTTTATGGCTCTTTTCCTTTCTTAGTCAGCAGCTTTTTAAAGCTCAGAACATTTTATGTTAGCGCCTCACACTGCAATGAAGAGAGGATAAGAGTTAACCTGATGGAAAATTTTTATGATTTATTTATAGATTAAAATCATATACTTCATGCCACAAACATACACAATTATCAGTCAACTAAAACAAAATGATAAAACAGAAATATGCAGATAAAAAGCTATTCTATTAAGAAAGAGAACAAGAAGAAAAGGATCATGTGAAGGAGAAGGGAGGAAAATGGGGAGCAGGAGTGGGGAGGGCAGCAGAAGAGGAAGAGAAGGGGGAGGAAAAGTTGCTGCCTCCAATAGCACTAGTCTGTGATCCAAAATCTAAAGCCTTGGTTGGCTGTGACTCCTGCGGCCCTTGGCCGGAGTGCCACTCAGAACATCCTGGGCAGCAGTTAAATGCATTTAGTTTGGGGGTCTTCGGTGGGCATCACCTTGCTGGCTTCAGTTTGTCTTCTTGAAATTATGTCTCATTCTGTTCTTCGCACAATTGCTTAAACCCCTAGGCTCAGCAAAACTAACCCTCTTCCCCAGCCTCCTGTTACCTGGGACAGAAGGCACAGGCTGCACAGCTGGCTCGTGTGCTAGCATCTTTGCCACACAATGAAGAGCCGGACCTAGGTCTCCTGCGCTAAGCATGTCACTCCCCCCCCCCCACCCCCGTCCTCTTCTTTCGCCCAGCTTGATCTCTGTCCACATTCAACTCCCTCCTTTATCCCATGACCAGAGCCACGCGTGATCACGATCTGACAGTGTGGCTCGAGGGCACCTACAGAGTTCATGAGCCACACAATCAAGTTCTTTCTGAAAAACTCATATTTTAAAGAAAGCTCATGACTTTGTATTGGGGGGTGGGGGTGGGAAGCCACATTCAGACGGAAGCTGCTAATTGTCAGAGCAGGTCCTGCCAGCCTTCTGAGGCATTTGCATTACTGCATCCCTTTATGTTTTCTCTTTAAACTTAGTTGTGCCTCTATTATCCACTCGCTGCTTTATCATCATTACTATTTTACTTTTTACCACTATTATATAAGTTGTATGATACACTTGATAATTTATTTGTCTGCAGCTACCAAACCAGTATTTAATTCCGTTAGAGGTATTGAAACTAAAACTGTGACATCCAGGAAGGGGGAAATCCAGTAAGACAAAATTATCCCCCGTCAAGCTAAAAAGCCACACCAGAGGCCATCTTTGCACCTGCGGGAAACAGGGCCTTAAAAATACCAATATAACCTATCATCAACCCTGCAGTCCATCACAGAGGTAGAGCTGCCAGGCTGCTGGAACGGGCAGAGCTGGGATGTGTACAGTGAGTGCGCTAATCCTCAGAAGATGAGCAAGGCACCACAGATTTATAGACCACATCCACGTAAGCAGACACTGTCATAGATGTTAGAACCTAATTAGCTGTGCAAAATGACTAGGTATAATGCAGTGAAAACTGACTTTGGAGCCGAGGTTTAGCACAGTGGTAGAATGTCTGCTAGCACGCACAAGGCTCTGGGTTTACTCACTGATACCATATCATTCAGGCATGCTGGCGCTGACCTGTCATCGAGCGCTTAGGAGGTAAAGGCAGGAGGACCAGAAGCTCAGAGTCATCCTTGACTACATAGAAAATTGGAGGCCAGCCTGAGCTACGTGAAACCCTGCTTTAAAACCGTCAAAAACAAAAGTGAGGAGAGGAGGCCAAGCTCAGTGTACCAAACTCACTTTTAAAGAAATGTAAAACGATACGCCTTAAATTATTTTAACTACCAACTGATGCCAAAAACCACTTGCTCATTTGTGACTCTCCTCCCGCCCGCCTGCCTTCACTCCACACAGGTAACTGCAATTTAAGCTTGAGAAGTAATGTTCTGTATATTTTCTCTGCATACGTAGTCACAGATATTCACAGGATCACACCAGGCTTACAGATACTCAGTTTTGATGTTTGCACTCTAGCCTTTGAAATATATTTTTCTATCTCTCTGTGCGTATGCATCTGTGAGCATGTTCAGAGTGTATATGTATACACAGAAGCCAGAAAAGGGTGTTGCCTTTGAGGCAGAGTCTCTCCTTAAACCTGTGCCTTGCACTTGGGACATCTGGCTATTTGAGGTGCTGGGATCCAAACTCATGTTTACTCAGCAAGTACCCTTAATCACTGAGCCACACTGCCAGCCCCTTTTTCGTCTCTTTTATACTCAGTTTACCTCACTTGTTTATATATTGCATTCTTGGAAATCCTTTTAATCAATACACTTGGAACGAATATTTAGCTGCCCTATTTCTTGTTACCATTACAAAATATAAAAAACATTTTATTTACTCATTTATTTGTCAGATAAATTCAGGTAAGAAAAGCTTATGATTTCATGCTTGAAATTTTCCCATTGTTCTTGGGATGCCACTTTGGGGCTAAGTCTATGCCAATGCAGGACACACACACACACACAAAAAAAACCAAACAAACAACAATGGCACTTAGGTGACGAAGGCATCTTCACATCCCCTGGCCCCAGGAATATTTCACTTGTGATTTCTGCTGGAAACAGCAACTTCTATGTACCTAAAAAATTTTGAGTCTCCTCTCAGTGACACTGACAGGGAAACAGTGTGTCCACCCAGGCCACTTACAGTTACAGTTTCCGCACATGGCGTCTCCACACAGGTCATCAGCAGCTGCAGGGTAGTCTGGTAGTCTGGTGAGGGA
The DNA here is from genome assembly GCA_907169655.1 of Acomys percivali. NCBI lineage: Eukaryota > Metazoa > Chordata > Mammalia > Rodentia > Muridae > Acomys > Acomys percivali. The sequence goes on from OU015755.1 coordinate 45,169,189, forward strand.
CAAAGACCTAGACTCTTGGATCTTCACTAGTTTGCAAATGAGTTGAAAGCCCATGGCCTCCACTTGATACTTTCACAACCTTCCATAGGATGAACAGTGGGGACACTTTTCCTGGGACGATGTCATTCCAATTGTTGTAAACCTTGCTTCTGTGTCCCTTCCAGGGCTGGGCGTGGACTGTATGGGATAGACAGCATGCCTGACCTCCGCAGGAAGAAGACGCTGCCTATTGTCCGCGATGTGGTGCGTTGCCGCTGCTTACCTCTCACTGGCTGCATGCCTTCGTATTTTCTTTGTTAAAAAGCAAAGCATTTCTAGTTGACTACCTAGCCCCTCAGTATTTCATAGGATAAAATAGCCTAGGCCAGAGTCTGCCCATCACCAAGGCATTCACTATTTCTTTAAAAATGCATCTGATGAGAGAAATGACGCTAACCTTTCAACTGATTTTTGACATCAGTTGAAATTACAAGTTTTCAAGTTAAACTGACTTTGTAATTGAAAAGAAATAGCACATAAAACCAAGTCAGCCGTCGGGGCTTTGATGTTCAGTACTGTGGGGGTTTATAAGATTGATTTACAAAGTTTAAGTGATTCCTTGGGTTTCTTCACTTCAGCACAGTGAGCTCCAAAGTTTATAATGGAAGCAAATGGTGCTAACCAAACCTCTGACATGTAACAATTGACTCTAGCTAAATTACTAAGGTCCTCCATCAAAGGAGATTGCAGTTCCTGGGTCACTGACATTTGTGCCAGTCCTGAACATGACTCTGAAGAGCTCCCTTCCTGTAAGGGACCACACAGAAATGCCAAGAACTGACTGTGAGATGGTGGTCTGTGTTCTGTCAATCAGTAAAAAAAATAAAAAATAAAAATATTATAAAATAAATGCCCAGACATGGAGAGGCGTGTCAGTGGTTAAAAAGACTTAGTGCTCTTGCAGAAAACCAGAGGTTGGTTCACAGTATCCAAGTTCACTGACTCACAACCACCTATAACACCATCTGCAGGGAACTGCTCCTCTAATGGCCTCTATGGGTACATGCACATCATGGCATATAACACAGATACACACATATGGATGAAATTGAAAGAGAAATCTTAAAGGAAACGCCCTTCAATGATTTTTTTAGAAAACCCTATTGCTGTATCATCCAAACTTCTTGAAGACCAGGTGTAGTGGCACACAGCTGTGACAACAGTACTTAAGAGCCAGAGATAATGTTTGGGGCCAGAAAAAAATCACATTTTCCTGTGGGAATGTAATCTTCTTAACAGTTTATTATAAAATAATTACATCACACAAAATAATTTCCCTTTTAGCATCAATGGGCATAATTTTTATACCATCAATGTTTGGTTTTGCTAAGAAACCCTTTTAACGGTAATCATTTTAATTTTAAAATGAAATATTGTGGGGATAGCAAGATGGCTCAGTGGTTAAAAGCACACACTACTCTTGCAAAGGGCTGGAGTTTGGTTCCCAGCACCCATATTAGGTGTCTCACAACCACCTGTAATCCCAGATCCAGGGCATCTGACACCCTCTCTGACACCCTCTTATATACTCTGTGAGTGCCTGCACCTCTCTCTCTCTCTGTCTCTCTCTCTGTCTCTCTCTCTGTCTCTCTGTCTCTCTGTCTCTCTCTCGCTCTCTCTCTCTCTCTCACACACACACACACACACACACACACACACACACACACACACACACACCTCCAAAAGGTTAAATTATGAAGATGATAAAACATGAGATCTTATAGTGGAAAGCATAGCATATTGTGTAGTTATCTCAGATTCGTGCAAGGACAGTGTGGGCAAAAAAACCCAAAAAACAAAAAACAAAACAAAAACAAAGACAAAAACAAACATTACACCAAGGAGACATTGTTATGTTTTCCCCTTTTCTCATATGTTTAAATATTTACATTTTGCTTCCTTCGGCTCCTGGACTCTTCAGGCCATGGTAAGTGCTTTCAATTTATTTCCTGCTTTTCTCACACACACACGAGGTTGAAAGAGGACAAGAAGAGCTACTTGGAAATAGGAAGTTTAAGTTCCCATTTGTATCTGTAATTCCAGCAATTGGACGGTAGCGAGTGATGCCCTTTCCATGAGTTAGAGGCCAGCTGTGCATAGTGAGTTCTAGGCTAGCCAGGGCTCCATAGTGATACACACATATAACACGTGCTGCTGGGAGGGGTGTACTGTTCAAGAATTCAACATCAAGTTCCATTCTGTGAAACTAAAATACATATACAACAAAACTAAACACAAAATACATATAAGATAAGTATAAAATTAGGAACAAATGCTTCACAGTGATTAATTTTAACTGTCAATTTGGCACATGGTGGGTGGTGCCATTCCTTAGGCCTGGACAGTACACAGTAGGAGGAAGCTAGCAACCCAGGCTGCAATTACTCTTTCTCTGATCTTGACTGTGGATATAATGTGACTAGAGGCTTGAGTTCCTGCCTTGACTCCCCTTCCCCAAAATGGTGGCCTGTAACCTGAATTTATAAGCCAAATCAACCTTTCCCATCCCCAAGATGTTTTATCCCAGCAACAGAAATGAATGAGCATGCTTATTAAGGGTGAAGAGTATAGTTATCTTGGGTAAAACCTTTAGAAGTAGCCCTCTGTAGGTTGACTCAGTGAGTAGGGATGGACACGGGACAACTTGCTTACTTATGTGTGTGTAAAAGTTCAATGGTGTGGCTTCATGACCTGAGGGTGTGAGCCCCAGCAGGAGGAACTATAGGGGTGCATTATTCTAGCATGGTGTTTGGGTAGGAAAGAGGTAGTGATGGTTTCATTTTGTAAGAATAGAAGTAGAAAGAACTTGACTGCTGTTTGAGATGATGCCCGTCCAGGTACCATGATACTCCCTCACTTGGAAGGGTGAGTGGGAAGATGTATCCCCAATGGTATGCAGAATATTCTAGGAAACACCCCAGAGAACATGCAGTGTCAGGTGCAGTTCAGATCAGCATGTTTCTTGACAGATTGTGACTATCTGTACCCTGGGGGATAACAACGTTCTAGAAGCCTCTTGCTATCTCAGAAACTATTAAGTAGTCATATCTCTTGGATGGACTTCAGTCTTGTCGAAGGTCAGTGTCAAGCTGGGTTTGGAGTCTCCAGCTTTGAGCTTCAGTGGGTTCCAGTCAAGCTGGTCTGGTGGCAAAGCTCTTTTCATCAAAACAGCGACAGCTAACATCGTTACATCTTTGCTTTTCTGAAATGCATTCAAGCTACCCTCTCCACATATTAATCCATCATAATCCTGTCTATTTCAGACCCTGGCTGCCAGGAAATCTGGTCTGTCCCTTGCTATGGTCATCAGGACATCACTGAACAATGAGGAGCTGGTAGGTACCTCACCAGTTACTAACTGTGTTGGTCAGACTCTCAGAAGCGTAGCCCCTCTGTTTGAGATACTCATTTGGCATGCATAGCTTAATGTCCCAAGAGTGACTGGGAACACAAGGAAAGCCTGGTTGGCCCTAACTAAACTTCCTGAGAGCTCTGGCTTCAGTACAGATCATGCTCACACACTTTTTGTGTTTATGACTGTTATTCTGCCCTGATACCACTTATCTGTTTAGCTACACACACTCCCACCTGAAAAATAAAGGTGTTTTACACTAAAGTTTTTCTTAACTTAAAGAAGCCTCTCCCTTCTGGTTGAATTTCTAGTTTCCTCCATTTCCAACATTTCACTGTGACCTTCATGATGTGGTATGCTATGCTATCCTATGGTGTGCTATGCTATGGTATGCTGTGCTGTGCTGTGCTGTGCTGTGCTGTGCTGTGCTGTGCTG
>OU015755.1:45173025-45183716 GCA_907169655.1 Acomys percivali
CTGTGCTGTGCTGTGCTGTGCTGTGCTGTGCTGTGCTATGCTATGCTATGCTATGCTATGCTATGCTGTGCTGTGCTGGGCTGGGCTGGGCTGTGCTGTGCTAAGCTGTTCTATGCTGTGCCATGCTGCACTATGCTATGCTGTGCTAAGGTTAGGCTACTAGATTCCACATAATGAATATTGTTATTTCTTCAAATTATACCAATTCTTGTCTATAAAGTGAAATACCAGCAACACAGAGGATTATGGGAGTACATGTGTGCTTGTCATTTGGCTAACACGGGGATTAGTGAATAATGCCAATGAGCTGCTGTTCTGTTCCTTATCATGTTGGATATTAGCATTTTGCATAAACTTCTCTGGCGTTCTGGCAGGCAGTTGTGTGTGCCATTCATTGTTCTTGTTATATTCTCTCATCACCACTGCTTAGAACTATGTCAGGTGCAAGGAAGATGTTTTATAAGGTCTTGTTGACTACAAGAGCCATCCTGCTTAGACGACAGGAGGAGGATGCCAGGATCTAGGTCAGCGATTCTTAAGCCTGGCTCATTAGAAGCGCAGAGGGAGCTTTAAAACCCGCTGATAGCTGGTCACTCCTGGCAGTTCTGGTGTAATTGGCTTCAGGTACAGCCTGGGGAGAGAGGACTGGTTAACAGTGTGTGCCTTGCACCCTGGCCATCCTGCTGCAGGCACTCAGACAGGAATTTGCTTGAAATGTCTCAGAGTCCTTCCTTACAGGAGCTAATGGTTCCTCTCTCTCTCTCTCTCTCTCTCTCTCTCTCTCTCTCTCTCTCTCTCTCTCTCTCTCTCTTATCCTCATAGGACAAAAATTCTGTGAACATTTCATATCTTGTTTTAACTGTCATTATAGTTGACATTTGCTAACAACATATTTCATATTTTTTGCTCTGCTTCCTGTCATTGTCTTCTTACATCTATAAATTCTTTCCCAGACCTTTCTATCAGAATGCAGCCCCTGTGCATGCATACACACACACACACACACACACACACACACACACACACACACACACATGCATGCACACATGTAGACACTTCAGGTGTCCATTCAGAGGTGTGAAGAGATGGAGAGAGCCCTGCTATTCCTTGCACACATCCATCTGTGTATCTTTCAGTTGCAGCCGGTTAGTGCATTCCCCCATCCAAGTACTAAGCAGACCACACCCTACTTAGCGTCAGACCAGGGGAGCCTGGGTGCTGTACAGGGAGGTGTGGCTGCAGTCTTGATGTGTTTTCTGTTGTGTCACAGAGCACAGATCTTTTTCTTACCTATCAGATTTACGACATTCTGTAATATTTCGAATATAATTTAGACACAACACGAAATCCTCTGCTTCTGGCATAAAAGAAAAACTCTTAATGAATCTCAAGCAATTTGGTCATTTCCTCCTGAGGAAATAGAGTTGAAGGATTCTTACTCATAACTATTTTGAGTTTTCTTATATTTTGAAACATGGCGTTCTTCTAGTGTTGTACTCAGTGGTCGTGTTTTCCCTACCCCTAGGCCTTAGATGCAATCTCTGCTAGCACAAAAACAGAAAGTCACAACCAAAAAGCCTATTTCCAAATTCTTTCGCTACATGGCAGTATTCCATATTATTTGAAATGTGAATATTTATTCCAGTGAACAATCGAAGCCAGTGGGATGTCTCTGCATTTCCTGAGACCCAAGACAAGGACCGCAGCATCTTCCCCTCAGAAGTAAATTACCTATCAATCTATTTGTCGGCAACCTAAAAATAGCATCTTACTTGTTTAAAGAGCCCTGAGCAGTGGGCCTCTCTGGGGGGTGTCCGATGGATGGATGAATGAACTGCTTTAGCTCCCTCTCAAATCCACCAAGCTCATTTCCCTGGGGCCCCTGTCTTGAAAAGTAATGAAATATGACTTGTGTAGAGCAGGCATATTAAATGTCACTCCTGACAAGCCGTCAGGTTTGGTCATTACATGGGCAAATGACATAAATGCTGAAGTGAACGGTTTCCACACTGCATCTCTGAAGTCCTTCTGGGCACTCTGAATTGCACAAAAGAAAAAAGGGAAAAAAAAGCACGGGGTGTCACCTGTGCGCGAAGGGATTGATCTGGCTGCCAGGGAAACAGCAGCAGGTGGTGGCATTTCAGTATTAGAGAGACAGACAGTCAAAAGCACAGTCATCTCTTCCAAGAAAGGCAGGGCTCTAGCGTCTGTAGTGTCACACGGGCCAGTCAGCTTCGTGCACAGGTATGCCTCCCTGTCTCCTGGCAGTTGAGGCTTGAGTTCTTTTCTAGGAAGGCTGACATGGAAAATAACAGTCCAGGACACAGTTTTAAATTATGTCTTACTCACAAGTACTTTTACCGGTCTGGCTTCTGTTTTTCTTTTTAGAGGTTTTGCTTTTAAGTATGTGGTTGCTAGGAATTGAACTCAGGTCTTCTGTAAGAGGAGCCAGCACACTTCGACTCTAAGACATCTCTGCTGCAGAGACCTCTGTTCTTTATCAGCACAGTCTTTGGCTTGAGATTTTTGGGGACACAGTTCTCCAGTTCCTCACTCAAAGACCTAGGGCAAGTCACAAACATTCTCCTGCCATTGAGTTTTTAATGTGTTAACTAATATAAGCATATTGAGGGTTTGTATATATTATATTATTATAATTATATAAGAATATATGTGGTATATATTATATATCCATATACATACAATATAACATAAAATATGTGAATAGGTGCCTTTTATGTACATATTTACATTCATAAATCAAAATAGCCTTTGGTTGGTCATATCCTTGAACACTTGTGATACCTGTTCTAAACTAGCTTCAAAAGAGCAGCTTGGGAGTTTCCTTGTTTTGAGATCTCAGATCATTTTCAGGAGTAAGGTGCCATGCCAAACTTGCCTGAAATCACTGGAGCCCAATGCTTATTTGAGGGTGGTCATAAGACCCTTGCATCAGTCACTTCATGTAGCAATCCAACCACGTTCTTTAAACAGTAGCTCTTGACTTGGCTTTGCATCTAGACTCATGAACCTATGAAAGGCTGTCTTTCCTCCACTGTTATTGGTATCACGGCCAGTGCTAGGAATTGTCCCCAGGCCTCACACACACTTAGCCTACACTCTGCCACTGGCTGACGATACTTACCTTCTTTTTCTATACTTTAGAATTCAGTACTGGTTAATTGATTATATAATTAAGGTTGTAAGGATCTATGTCTTTATAGTATTATCTACTGAATTTTATCAATTTTGTAAAATCAGCATCATCTTTGCCAATTCTGGGTCTTTTCTTTGTTTTCAATCAGACCGGTCTTGTATTTGCTCTCCCCACCCCCACCCTGTTCCCTGTCCAGTTTAGTTTAGTTTGGGTTGGTTTATAGAAGGTCTCCTTGCTGTAGGCTAGGCTGTCACCGTGCTAAGCAGCAACCCTCCTGCCACAGCTCCCCAAGTGATGATATCACCATGTCCCCTGAAACCCACTAAAACGCTAAAATGTCCAACCTTTTTTCATGGGTTCTGCCAGATGACTCATTTAAAATGTAGCGCCTACCAGGGAGGTCAAAAGTTAGAGTCTCCACATTCAAGTGGGTACAGTTTCTTCTTCTGGTCCAATTCACACAAAGTTTGGCTCCTTGCACTTAGCAAATTGGTCTTCTCTGGCCACTCTATAAGTGTGTGTGTGTGTGTGTGTGTGTGTGTGTGTGTGTGTGTGTGTGTTTGTGTGTATGTGTGTGTGTGTGTGTGTGTGTGTGTGTGTGTACATATCCATATGTGAATATATAAATTTTCTTTGAAATCTTGGTTTGGAGAAAGACTGGCACTTATAATGTTTGAAAGATCTAAATGCATTGCTTTTTGGGTTCCATCCATGTGGAAACAGACCACAGATTCTCTGCTGTATGCACAGTCCTTGGCCTTCACATCACCCACTGTATCCTTGTCTACTCTCTTTTGGAGTTACTCTCAAATTTCTTTGGGGTATGATAACTATCATCTCTAATGTAATAATATAAGTAAAAATCATATTATTTATCATCTTCCCTTATATGTGTATGAAGCGTGTGTATATGTATAGTTTAAATGTATATATACATATATACACACAAATATGTATATATACAAAAATCTAAAAAATGTATATAATGTAAATCCACAACATATGTGTATATATGTGTGTGTGTTGTTTGTTTTTAACTCTAATAAAACTTAATCTAAATAAATATTAAGACCATGGGTCAGCATTCCATGGTGGCTATGCTAATGAGTTATTCCACTTTGAAACTGTGTCCATTTTACACTAAAACTTGTAACAGTATTGAGTCCTCCTGCTCAAAGGCCATTTCAAAGGTCACATTGGACACAATGTTCACTCTGTGGCTCTCACTGATGCTTTTGTGTACAAGCGCTAAGCCTGCTGTGGGACACTCATGCATTTCTTTCCTGACTGGTATGCACTGAGTGCAGGAACATTGTTTCAAACAAGAATCATGCTTTTCTTCAAACTATCAGAATGAGATTGTTTTGGAGTATATAAAGTTGTTGGTTTACATAATCTCATGAGAGAACCCAAAGAATGCAGCGAAATGGACCTTCACTGGTTAACACTGCAACAGGATGCCGGGGAAGAACATGGCACGGAGGCAGCTGAGCTTTGCTCCTAATGTGTCTATTAACATTGGCAGATGGCACAGTGATGATGGCTTACGACACCACTCGCTGCTTTTGGCAAGCAGCCTGATTGCTTTATTTTGTAGTCATTGTATATTCTTCTGATGCTTGCAAGAAAGAAGTGCATTTCTGTCTAGTGTCCTCATGTGTCAATAAAATAACATATTAAAGTAACACACCTAGCTTCCTTCTCAGCACAGAGATTTTTAAACAAAATACTTGGTTAGAACCCAAACAGCCTCTTCATTCTTCTTGGCTGCAGAGGCTTTTCAGGACATGAGATAATCCATACTCCCCTTTAAAATATATAAGGACTGTCTGCATACACTCAAAACTGGTCTTCCTTGTTAAAAATCTGTTAAGTAATATTAAAATAATGTTGTTTTCCTACTTTTACATAGATAAAACACTGGAAGGCCATGTATGGAACCACACCTAACTCAGAAAAAGAAAACTTAATTGTATAATTTTTATTTTTGATTTCAGTGTCTTTCTATTTGATATATTTACTTTATGGTGTGTGTGATTTACTATACTTTGAAAAAAAAGTACATGTGTTTTAGAACGTAGTATTTATTGTGAAAGGTCTCAAAGGTTTAAAATAGATTAGCAACCAGCCATTAGCCAAAGGGAGCCATTTAAAGTATCACATTCTTTCACTAAATAGCTCTGGCTAGCTGCTCAGTGAATTGTTATGATCCACCAGTTGCACTGTTTGAAGGCTGAAGTGTTAGCAAGGCTCCCCAGTTAGGGAGGAAGAGTCTGAGTGGAAGACGAAGTGGCATTGCGATGTTTCTAGAGGGTTGTGGCTAGCATCAAAGATGCTTCCCACATACTTAATTTTACTATGAGCCAACTAAGATTAAGGTCAGTCATGTAAATTAGTGTCTTGAGTTAATAAAACAGGGGCTAGATTAGGCTCAGGGCACTGCTGTGGGTGGTAAGATATTCATCTGTGCCCTCTTGGAGTTTGCGATACAGTGAGGCACAGCCACGAGCAGGTGGTTAGAACCAGAGGCAACTGTGGAAGGACCTGGGTGAGAGTGGAGCCCAGTCCAGTCTGTAAGACCATTGGGGAGCACTTTAGTTAAAATGACCAAATTGGGCCTTAAAACAGAATAAGCGAGCAGAAGGATAAGTTAGAAATCACCACTTACATCAAAATCAAAGGCTCTCTCAAAATGGCAATTTCAGTGGAAAATGACAAAATGGTCCATTTTGTGTTAAAATTTCCCAAACCCACTGACTTGTTCCACCTTGTCCCTGCTCTCATCCTCACAGAAAATGCACGTCTTCAAGAAGACCTTACAGGCGTTGATCTACCCCATTTCTTCCACAACCCCACACAACTTTGAGGTCTGGACAGCGACCACGCCCACCTACTGCTACGAATGTGAAGGGCTGCTGTGGGGCATCGCAAGGCAAGGCATGAGGTGTCTGGAGTGTGGGGTGAAATGCCACGAGAAGTGTCAGGACCTCCTCAACGCCGACTGTCTGCAACGTGAGTGCACAGGCTATAGAACCCCTCCATGGGTCTTCATGATAGATCTCCACAGCCTGTTTTATCAATATACTTTTTGTGCTTTCTCCTACCACCTATAAAAAAAGTGAGATGCTGATGGCCCATCCAGCCATAGAGTACAGCTACTGTTCCTTTTCACCTTTCTCTTGTCGTAATAGCAATTTGACCAAACAAGAAGAATAAAAGGTTCATTTCATCCTACAGATCACAGTCTATTATTAAGGGAAATCGGGATAGGAACTCAAGCAGGAATTGAAGCAAAAAACAAAGAGGAATGTTGCTTATTGGCTCACCCTTTGGAGTATGCTTAGCTATCTTTCCTAGAAAGCCTAGGACTACTTGCCTAGGGAACTATGCCCAGCCCAAAGTGGACTGGGCATGCCCACACCCCTTAACAATTAACACAGTCCCTCTCGAGTATGTCCACAGGCCAATATGATTGATGCCATTCTTCAGCAGACATTTCCTTTTCCCAGCTGACTTTAGATTGTGTCAAGCAGACAATAGAAACCAACCAGGGTACGTCCATAGGATTGAACTAGGAACTAGACACCACTAGACTCCTCAGAGGGAGTCCTCTGGCTGAACGTGCATCCTCAGTAAGTGTGCAACCTCAAAGTCACCTCCAGTCTGCTCTGCTAATGGTTCTGTGTGATTGTGACTGTATATAATGTTACTCAAACTGGAGTCAGGATGTACCCCTGAAACTGGAGCTATGGGATGCTTTTCCAATTCTACCTTTTATGGCTTGACAGGGGCATCCTTCTGCACATCATCTGCATAGATGTTAGGATTGGGGCTAAATGTTAAAGGCAGATGCAACTAGGCATATGACCCATATGGTGTTTTCTTAATTCCACACAAATTTGTTTCCCTGAAGTGAGTGAGTATGGCTAATAAATTTTACCTCAGAGATTTATTGAAAAGGCTTCATGTCTGTGTTGACTCTAGTATACTGTAGGCCATATGCTGGCAAGGTCTTCATGGTTTGATTCTTCTGAATAGACACAACTCACTATTCTTTTTATTGCAATTTATCTTAAATTTTTGTTGTTTAAAATTATTTATCTGATAGCAGATCCAGAAATGCTATGTATAAGTTCACTCTATGCCCCTGAACTTTATTCAGGAACTCTCTTTGAAAAACTTCATCAATGAAATCTACTTATATGTGAGTGCTGGTTTGCAACACACTGCCTTCTCCTAGCAGCATATTCTCTCTCCCTCTCTCTGTCTTTTATACAATGCAGTCGGGTTAAGGCTCGTGGATTGCCTGGACCTGAGTGAGGCAAAGGAAAGCATGAGATGTTGGTGAGAGTTGGCCAACTGTGGTCAGTAATGTACATAGAGCTCTCTCGTGTTTTCTGCATAGTAACATTCCCCCAACACAATCAGATCAGACCAAAGCGAAGGGTTAACAATGCTATATTTTAACAAAACATTCAGTTTCCCACCCACCTATCCCCTTACTTGTAAACCTTGACGCAGGTGAGAATCACCATGAGTTCTTGATTTTTCCGCCTCTATATCCTGTATGCTGAGGTGAAAGGTGTGCATTCTCGGGTACAACTCCTTCTTTGAAAAATGTATTATTAGGAATGGTCCTTAGAAGAGGGAGTGACTCAATATTATTCATTCAACTTAATTACAAAATTGCATTATCTAATTAAAATCTAATTTAGGGGGTGGAGAGATGGCTCAGCAGTTAAGGATACGCATTGCTTTTCCAGAAGTCCTGAGTTTGGCTCCCAGCATTCACATTGGGTGGCTCATAGCCATCTGTAACTCCAGCTCCAAGGGGTCAACTCCCCCTTCTGGCTTCCATGGGCATTGCACACACACACACACACACACAAAAAAAAAATAAATAAATAAATAAATAAATAAAATAAAATAAAATCTTTAAAATTTAATCCTTATGCTTAAAACGAATTGTAAACAAGCATCTTCATAGCTGAGAACAATAGAACACTAACAGATATAAAAAGTATTGCCACATAAAAACAAATGTCATGAATCTCGTAGAGAAAAAAAATAATAAAGTGACTTGGATCATGCCTAAGAAATGGACTTGTTCCTTTTTCATTCCTTCAGAATAAATATTCCCACATCCATTAAACTCTAAGAACATTTCCATGTTCTCTCTCTCTGTTTCTTAAACCAGCATTTCTTATTTTTATATTGAGTAAATAATATAATTACAACTTTCACTGAGGTTATTCATTAAGATGAACTTAAATTAATTAAGACAATGCCCCATAGACATACCCTAAGGCCAACCTAATATAGATAATGCGTTGTTGACACTGTCTTCCCAGGGCATTCTAGGTTGTGTCAAGCTCATAATTAAAGCTATTTATATTGTGTATACTTCTGTGGTAATTGGTGTGGGAAAAACCAGCCCATAATGGGCAGCACCATTCCCTAGGCTGGAAGCCAACAGCTGGTAGAGTATATAAATTTAATTTAACATTCTCAAGCAAGGGAGAACCATGTGTGTGTGTGTTCATTTCTCTCTGCTCTTGACTGAATGTGATGTGACTTCCCTTCTGTGATATAACAGGTTGTAACCTGGGATTGTGAGCTAATAAAAATACTTTCACTTCTTTTTTTTTTTAATGTACTTACATGTAAGTTAGAGAAGTTAGAAGAACCAGAAAGTACCATATAATAATCAGGGTAGATTTGGTTACCCCAGGAGGGGACAGCATTTTCCTTACTAATCCTGACTTACTTTTTCCATAAAATCAACATTTCCACACTGAGCAGAATGAAGTTCTGTGTGTGTGTGTGTGTGTGTGTGTGTAGCCTCACAGCTTTTCTTAAGAACTAACAAGAAATTTTGAAAAAAAAATCTCCCTCCGAAATTGGTGACCTCTTCTTTAGAAATGTCTCTTTGTTATTTTGACCAGGAAGTTGGTGTTGGTTTGTATTTGCAGATGCAAATACAAGCCTCCCAAGTGCCGAGGTGACAGGTGTGAGCCATCATGCTTGGCTCACAATATCTTCTTTGACTGTCCTCACAGTGCAGAAAACCTTTCACTGAGGTCTCACTCATACAAATATAGAAACAACAAACATGTTAGATCCGAAACTAACCAAGCCCCAGAGTCCAACAAAAGGTGTGTTTTAGCCCATATTAATTCCCACAATGCCAGAGAGTCTGTCACCAAGTGTTCAGCAAGCAGGCTTTATGAAATGTGCCCTCTGTCTCCTCCACTGACGCTGTGCCACACTTCTGTGTCCTGATGCAACCCCATTTAAACTCAAAGCATTAATAAGATCTGGCTATTTCTGTTGTTTGCAAATTGGATATTGATTCCTCTCCCTCTGTGGTCTCATGCCCAACGTTCACAACTACGATATTTTGAGACACTCAAATAGGTTGAATATATTGAGCATCCCCCATGGGTAGAGGATTTTCTCTTGGAAGAAAGTAAACACTATTTACTTCTCTATAACTTAGCACTTTTGTAAGCTCTAGAGATGCTTAATAAATGTGGGATAAACAATGGATAAAGGCATAAAAACTACAGTGAAAAGTAGCCAGGCAGGAGAGGAGGCACTAGGGGGATGGCTTGGTGAATATAAGCAGTGGCCAAACACTCATACACATAAAATAAAAATAAATAAAAAGTGAGCATCTCTGTATAACCACACACAGTTGGAGACAATAGACCAATAGATAGAAGAGCCAAGTGGACTGTTGATCTCAGAGGGTCTGGTGTCCTGTCAAAAGCTAAATGATTATTTCAGGAAGGATTTCAACCAGAAGCCAGGTCTGAACGCACACACTAGTGGTTTTTCTAACTTTCAGATAAATGTGTAAAATTGGCCAAGCATTCTAAGTAGAGCCCCTGAATCTGATTCTTGGTGCTTTTGTGCCTTTTCTCTTGATGCCAGTCTCCGTAGGCATCTATGCTGTGCTGGCCTGGGTTTTCCAGGGGTCTCTTCATGAGTCCTCGTGGCTTGGCATGCACACCCAGTCCAGTAGTTGGCCCCTCATACCACCAGCTCTTGTTTCACCTACACTCATGCTGAGTTTTCAACAACACAAAGAGATACAATGAACTAAGGGAAAAAATCAGTTTGGGTAACAGTGGAATCAGCAGTTGAGTTACCTTGGCCCAAGGATTAGTCCATTTAAGACCTAGATGAGTAGAGGGTAACCTTTACATGCTCTGGTCAGCCGTAGGAGAGGACACAGGAAGGAAAGTGTGCCCACAGGACGCCCGAGAAGAAGTAACCCTGAAGTACACATGGTGCATGCTGAGAGACTCCATTTAAAAGGTCTGACCTCCAACTCTCTTGCTACTATAATTTTGTGTGAATTAAGTGATGCTTTGCCACTTTCATAGATGCACATAGTGTACTTTGATCCTGTTTGCCCCAATTACTATCTCTTATTCCTTCCCCTCCCTCTGAATTGCTTCTTACCAAATTGTCCCCTCCTACTGTGTGTGTGTGTGTGTGTGTGTGTGTGTGTGTGTGTGTGTGTGTG
>OU015755.1:45183726-45209706 GCA_907169655.1 Acomys percivali
GTGTGTGTGTGTGAGACCAGTGAGATTAATTACAGCTGCTTGAATAAGTATGGGACCATAGGCATAGGCATAGGCCATAGGCAACTGACCAGTAGCTACACCACTGAAGAAAATAAGTGATAACTAATCCCCCCAACACACACACACACACACACACACAGCACACAATCCTTAGCTACCAATAGTTCTTCATATAAGGTTATTGACTTATAAGCCTCTTCCTGACCCAGGTAGGGGTATTTATGCCCATCCAGAGCATGTCTTGTGCAGGTAACCACAACTGCTGGGATTCCATGGATGCACCAACTGTGTCGTGCTCTGAAGCACAGTTCAACAGCACTCCTCCACGTCCTCCAGCTCTTGTGCTCTTATTTTTCTCCTTTTTCTGGGGGCACTAGGAACCTTGAAGGGAGTTATATAGACATCCCACTTAAAACCTCCTAACCTCATTCCTCACATAAAAGAAAGTTAATAATGCCTGCTCTCAACTCCAGCTAACATCCAAAGCTTCTCTGTCTCTTTCTGTCTCTGTCTCTGTCTCTCTCTCCCTCTCTCTCTCTCTCTCTCCCCTCTGTCTGTCTATCTCTGTCTGTCTATCTCTCTCTGTCTGTCTGTCTGTCTGTATCTTCCCATCCATCCCCACACCCCATACACACTCACATGTGTACATGAACAATTTGACAACTTATTGAAGCTTGTCTGATTGGAACTTGCACGGATGGACATAAAACCTCACCTCTTTCTGTAATAGATAATTCAAAACAAACTGGTAATCTTTATGCTTTTAAACACTAATTAATGATCAACATTTATGAATAGTTTATATGAAAATTACTTAGTATTAATAATCTTCACTTCCTCCACAAAAAAAAAAAAATAGCTCATCCTACGCTCTTAAAGTAGGAGGGTAAAAGTCAAACAGAAGTGAAGTCATGCTCACAGCACAGTCATGACCCTATTTTTTAGTGAGGAAAATACCAATATTAAGACACATAAAAGTTTCCATGGAGAATCATATGTTATTGAATTTGTCCTAGGACGTAGGAGAGAGTTCAGGCTAAGAGAACAGGTGGAAAGACTGAGAAAAACTTTAGATAGAAAACCTATTCCCCTGAAGAAACATCAATAAATCTCACAAGCTTTCATATTCTGGTTTATAGTAGTCTAACCTCACCTCAGCTCTAAGCAGACATCACAAAGACTAAGTGGGCAGTGGGCCCAGCTGACTTCCCTTCCAGTGTCACCTCCAGTGCTGTTTCAGCCATGGTGGCTGCATGTGTGCTGGACAGAGCTGGGATGAAGGAGAATTATTTCTCATCAGTCCTGCCCCGGACCTGTATCCCTGTGCTTTGCTGAGCATGGAGCCGTTTAAAGTTTTTCATGTGTTCATGTGTTCCTTTCATTTCTGAATAGGATATGAAGAAACTAAATGTGATAAAACAAACAACAAACGAACATCTTTCTTTCTTTTTCAAGAGAGGGTTTCTCTGTGTAGCCTTGGATGGCCTTGAACTCACAGAGATCCTCCTGCCTCCATGCCCTGAGTGTTGGGATTACTTTTCCTTCTTTAATCTCTCTCTTATGTTTCCCTTGGCCTATTTGAAAAATTGAGCACATTTTAAAATTATTGATTTGTCCACTTAAGCCGTTAAAATATTTTTGTTACTCTAATTGGGAAATCCCAGAAATTACCGATGAGATATAAGAACTTGTCCTGATTTTTTTTTTACTTATTTTTATTCTATTTTTAATTTATCTTTAGTGAACACATTTCCCAAACTCATCCTAGGAGATTGCATTTGCTGATCAGGATGCTTAACTGCAGAGGAGATGGTACATGCAGAGGCAGAGTGGAGGGAGTGCTTAGAGTTTGGCTTCCCTTGGGGGCAGATACACTGACAGTCAAGTCACTTCTGTAGAAGGTGGCAGTTCCTCAGGAGAGGGGCCCCCTGCCCACATGCCCTCATTTTTATCACAGAGCCACCTACAGAGGTGGGAGAGATTCTTCATCACACCACACCGCAGTGCCTCCAGTTATAGGGCCTTTGTTTTCAAGAACTGTGGCTTATCAGCTTTAAGTCTCCAAGGAGGAGGTGGCCTCTGGGGGAGTCGCAGGTCTGTTCCATGGAGAGACTGAAGGCATATGAAAGGAAGAGGGCTGGGGTTATCTCAGATATAAAGCCACTAATGGGGAGGGTGGGGAGATGTCAACTCTGTGCCCACCTACATGATTCCCGGAATGAAAACAGGCATCTGAAGAGGACCACCCACATGTTGTCACAAGGAGAGACACATTTCTATGCTACAAACTGTTAGACAGCAAAAGCAGCACTCAGATGCCTCAACCCTGACATCCATCTGTGTGCTCTCCCTAGATGCTAACCCACCACCACCAGGTCTGATAATCTCAAGCACTTGTAAGGGGTTTTGGGTATCTAGAAGCAAGCTAACACACTAACTAAAATTCCCAGATTCTTTGAACTTTAATGTCTTTCATCTTTAGCACTGTATTGACCCCAACTGTCTAGTGGCTTTGGAGACAGCGGCTTTTGGCAGGTACTGGGCGTCACCCTGTTCATGGATGCTTCACAGTAATGATGGTGTGAGCGCAAAGTCCTGCAATTCCTTGTTAGAATGAAATACGTTCATAGATGGCTCTGATCTTTGCCTGTTTGGCTTCTTTAAATTCCATATTTAGTCAGTAGTAGATGAGGATAGCTGTCATTTTGCATTATTCTTGAGCTCAGCCTTCACCTAACCTCCTAGGAGGAGATATTCCCATCATTTCCCTTTGCCTATGGAGGAGGCAGCTATGGCATAGGGTGAAGAAGTAACTATGGGGGTTGAAGTGAGGATCAGTTGACACAGCACTTGCTCAGCAGTAAGGAAGCCCCGGGGTATCATATCATGCACTTCATAAAACAAGCATAGCATTCTCTTCCCACCAGCACTTGGGATGCAGAGATAGGAGGAGCAGAAGTTCAAGAACATGAGCCACTGTACGACAAATCCAAGGTCGGCATGAAACAAGACCCTGTCTTAAAAGAAAGGGAAAAAGAGAGGAAGAGAGAAAGGAGAGGGGGTGGGGGGAGGAGGAAAAGGAGGGGAGGAAAAGAGTGGGGAGTGGAGTGGGAGAAAGGGAGAGGAGAGGAGGCGGTGGGGACAGGAGGGAAGGGGAGGGGAGGGTAGTAGAGGGGAGGAGAGAGAAATTCAAATGCTGAAGGCTGGTGTTCTGGTCCGTTTTGGAACTCTATAGCAAATTACCCTAAACTAGGTAGATGGTGCACGTCAGAACTTCCCTTCTCACTGCATCACCCCGCCCCCAGTAACCGGCAATATTCACCCCACGGCCAGCTATTGATTTTCCGTGCTCCACAAGGTTAAGTGGAGAAGGGACCCCTTGGCCTTCTCTGATAAGGGCGCTAAGCATCAGTCGTCAGGGCTGTGCGCTCAGCGCCCTCCTATTCTCCTGAACGCCCGCCATCAGGCCCTGTGACTTTGCTGAGGAGGTTTCAGTTCCGACATTAAGGGAACTGCAAGCATCCAGACCACATCAGCTAGGGACTGGTAGGTGGGGGCTTGCCGCCGGTGGTCTCCTTTACCCTAAACATTGCTAACTACATGCGCTGTCACCTTATTGCCACACGATCCTTCCATGTGTAGCTGGGTACATGCCCCCATGTTGGTTTGACTGAGATGCATGTGCTGCGCAGGTCAATCTAGTCCCGGTCTGGCAGGCTCAGCTTTCTGGTGGCAGTCACAACAGCCTTTGTTTTCTATGAATTCCAAATCTGAAGCCAAGGGCCACATGGGTTTTTTTTTCTTTATAACTGTATTCTTCAGCACTTTAATTATTGTGCATTGAGGAGAGTACTTCCTCCAGGATTATGGTCTGTGGCACAGTCTGCACAAAGCACATGACTCAGTCAATTGACTGTGATTGGCTTTTTACCTTTAAATCCTTCAAGATCTAGTTTGGCATCTATGTCTGTTCGGCACATGCTGTTTTCTAAACAGTGTGCCAGCTACTAGGCTATATACAACAGAGCATGGCTCTACCAGCTAGAAAGACAGACAGGCACACAGGTAAGTGGGACATTTTGAGTGTTAAACACAGGGGCGTTTGAGTGTTTATAAGTTTGCAGTGCTTGTATCACATGGAGGCACTAGTGACACAAATGGCACCTGCCCTCTTTTGTTTCCTGTGGTTAAGGACAGAAAGCGTGATTGTTAGACTGGAGAAGACTATATTTTCCATTAAGGAGAAAAATGAAGATGTGTCCTGAGGCTAGGCAGTAACGGACTGCAGCAGGAGACCTAAAGAGTGCAGCGGCATTAGAACACCTGTCGAGCAAAGAAGCAAGGAATGGGGCTGGGGACAAGGGAGAATGTTGGAGGTTTATATGTATATAAATATAAATAAATATATAATCACACAGAATACATACATAAATAGAGGTGAAAGAAGCGATGAGAGAGAGAAGCAGGCTTTTCCACTTATTTGGAAAAATACTAAGGTTGTGAAACAGAAGGCTAATGAATTTCACATGAAGACCTACATCATCCAAATAATAGGTTAGAAAAGGTAAAGAAAACAAGAGGTTCTGGTTCATAGTCCTGTGAAATTATGTAGGAAAGAACACATTTCCTTGTGTGGAATGTGTTCCCTTCTGTGTTAGACTGAATTTTCACTGACTAGAGAACACTGTTTTCTATCGAAGCCAAATTCTCTACCTGTTCTGTTGTGTGTGACTGCACTGCCCAATCTGGCCATCGAGTGGTTTCAGATGGGCGAGGGAGGCTGCGTCTGGGCAGCACGTCACATGTGACAGGGAGGTTTGCTGCAGTGCATCTCCTCTGATCCCAGCCACTCTTGCTCACCAGTGTCTTACTACTTCAGAAAGCTACCAGGGTGTTTTGAACAACTTACATAAATGCTTATTTACAGTTATCACTGATTACTTTGAAATAAACAGAATAAGCCCAAAGGACTGGAAATTTGTGACAAATTGCAGCAATTTAAAAAAAACGGTCTGATTGGGAAATAAGATGTGGGTTCGATGAACAATAGAGCAATAGAAAAAGGCCTTACAGTTCATCCACTAAGTTAATTATGAATTCATGTCTGAAACTCTGATCAACGAACGCTCTTCAGAAACAAAATGCAAACACAGAAGAATTTCACAGCTTATGCATCTTCTCTGGAAATGACAGACAAGGGGCTTAAACACAAGTGTCTGTTAGCCTTCCCTCCCTAAACTGGCAACCTCAGCTCACAGATCTGGCTGACCCATACATATTCAACCAGAAACACAACTACAACACCAAAAGAAGTGAGAGATTTTAAAGCCTATTGTCAGAGGGTTGATTCTTCAGG
The DNA here is from genome assembly GCA_907169655.1 of Acomys percivali. NCBI lineage: Eukaryota > Metazoa > Chordata > Mammalia > Rodentia > Muridae > Acomys > Acomys percivali. The sequence continues at coordinate 45,189,104 of OU015755.1, forward strand.
ATAAGCAATCTCTTGACATTTAAGCTTTAAAGCCGGCAGCTGTTGCCTGTGTGAGCAGCTACTTTGCGAACAGCACTCAGCTGGACGCCTCGCCTCCCGAGTTTAAAGGCCTAAGTCCTGGCCACTTGGTACCATAGGACTGGAGGGCTCTTTGTAGAGCCTCTGTGCTAGCCAGTGCCCATGGCGGTGTGAGGGTGGGAAGTGAGCATCTTCATGCTGCTTCTAACCCTCCAAACATCTTAGTGTGACTCTCACTAAGCAAAGTTCTCCAGACGCTTTGGATCTTGCAGGTATTTTCTAACTGCATTCTAATACTTGAAGCCAACTCTGTTAGGTAGTACAGCCACACAGGCCAACCTAACTCCATCTCACTGAGTAAGCGTTAGACACTGTGTAGTCAAGCTGTTACTGGTAAATTGCAAACATGCTTAATTACTTAATGGCACATAATTTACAGATACACAGCTGTTATAGGGCATGCATTAACAGATGAGTAGGGTATTTACAATGTTTTTAATGTGAGAGTCATTCTTTTTTCTTTTAATATTCTCATTTAAATATGATTTGAGAGCTGGTGGGTGAGATGACAGAGCAGATAAACTGTGCTTTTCTACCAACAGTGCCAGGGTGAGTTCAATTCCCAGGGCCCACATGGCAAAAGGAGTGAACAGACTCTTGATAGGTCCATGTGTGCCACGACACAGGCATATGCACACATGTGCACACTCACATCCCAGGAGGCTACACATAGCAGTGAGGAGAAATGTGTGGATGGGGAAGTTGAGGGCCACTGACGTGGTATTTGGGGAATGTTCCATGGCCAGGAGCATATGTAAAGCACAGAATATCCAGGAAGCTGATGACAATCACTAAACAAGCAAACGCATCCTATAAATCTAAAGGGTTTGGGTTGAAAGTGAAATTCAGCCCATTTGACACCTTGACTATGTTGGTGGGGCTTTACCTGTGCTGCCTGCTAGGTGCACATCACACAAACCAGTGGTGTCCAAACGGTTTTTGCAAAGAAGAACTTCAGGTGAATTTTGCACTATGTTTTGCTATGTAATATGTGGAATGGAATTCTTTTAATGTAGAGAGAACTCAACATTTCAGTATCATTCCTCCCACTGAGAATAAGTTGAATGAGCTCTGGATTATTGATTCCCAAGGGAAAAGTGCCACTTGCATCCAATCCAGTTTTCAACTTTGCTTAGAGCCATTGAATACATACACCTTGACATACTGTATGCATACTTCATGTTGTTTTTAAGTTTTTGGTTTTGTTTTTCTAATTCAAACCAAATACTTATAGAACTCCTTATTTATTCTGGTGTTGTGGTCATATGGGTGATTGACTTCCACTCCTTTACAAATTATGCTAATAAGGACTAATTGCTCGGTGTGGCGTCTCCTGATGTTTAACAGAAAAGTCCTCCCAGCTCCTCTAAATAAAATCTTTGACACTCATGCATCTCCCTTGGAACCATCACACCCTGTAAGGTCAAACAACACTGCTTTTCTACTGCAGGAGCAGCAGAGAAGAGCTCTAAGCACGGTGCTGAGGACAAGACCCAGACCATCATCACAGCCATGAAAGAAAGGATGAAGATCCGGGAGAGAAACAGGCCAGAGGTGTTTGAAGTCATTCAGGAAATGTTCCAGATCTCCAAAGAGGATTTTGTGCAGTACACAAAAGCTGCCAAGCAAAGCGTGCTGGATGGAACATCTAAGTGGTCAGCAAAAATAACCATTACAGGTAGAATATGATTTTTAAGTGCATTATTCCATAAAGAGGTTTTTAATGTGTCTTGGGAATCATCATTAATAAAAAATTATAAATAAGTATTTGACTATGTCCCCTGGAGGGGGAGACCTGGTGGCACTCAGAGGAAGGATAGCAGGTTACCAAGAAGAGACTTGATACCCTATGAGCATATACAGGGGGAGGAAATCCCCCTCAGGAACAGTCATAGGGGAGGGGAATAAGGGGAAAATGAGAGGGAGGGAGGAATGGGAAGATACAAGGGATGGGATAACCATTGAGATGTAACAAGAATAAATTAATAAAAAATTTTAAAAAAATAAAAAAATTATAAATAAAATACAGTTTTAAAAATCTTGTCAATGTTGACAAATCTACCTATTCAATTTTCTCAAATATATACAGGGAAATTAGAATAATTTCAGTCTGCAGTTATTCACTCATTATTATCCTAAATATTTCAAAGTTAGCTAGCTTTTCTGTTGCCTGCTAGTGAATTTTGACAGCAGGGTCAATAATCTCGTCATTGAGTTTCACTGTTAGTATGTTGCTTTAAGGAGAATCATTTTGGTAATTATACCCTTGTCTCCCTGATCCTTAAGGAAAGACCGGTGATGGCTTAAATTCTTTCAGTTAAAACTCTGTGGTTGGTCCTTTGAATGATATTAACATGCACATTGGAGCACTTATTCTTCTTTCAGAGGACCTGGCTTCAGTCCCCACTACCTACATGGTATATTAGGGTAACGACTCAAGGGATATAATGCCTTTTTCTCACCTCCACAAGCACTGCATACATGTGCCGTACATACGTGAATGCAGGTAAAATGGCCATATACATAAAATAAACAATACCAGAAACACAGCCCAATCTTAACTTTCATCTTATTACACAATAAAACTAAGATACTTTCTTTATTGCATTAAGATGATCTATACTCGTGCTCGCTTCGGCAGCACATATACTAAAATTTGAACAATACAGAGAAGATTAGCATGGCCCCTGTGCAAGGATGACACGCAAATTCATGAAGCATTCCATATTTTTCCATCTTACACCCATCAGAATGGCTAAGATCAAAAATTCAAGCGACACCACATGCTGGCGAGGATGTGGGGAGAGAGGAACACTCCTTCATTGCTGGTGGGAATACAAACTAGTACAGCCACTTTGGAAATCTATCTGGTACTGTCTCAGAAAACTGGGAATAGGACTTCCTCAAGACCCAGCTATTCCACTCCTTGGAATATACCCAGAAGATGCTCCAGCACACAACAAGAAACTTTGCTCAACCATGTTCATAGCAGCCTTATTCATAATAGCCAGAACATGGAAACAGCCTAAGTGTCCATCAGTAGAAGAATGGATAAAGAAACTGTGGTACATATACACTATGGAATACTACTCAGCTATTAAAAACAAAGAATTCCCGAAATTTGTGGATAAATGGATTGAGCTAGAAATGATCATAATGAGTGAGTTAACCCAGAAGCAGAAAGACTCAAATGGTATATACTCACTTATATCTGCATACTAGCCCAAGGGGCATGTCCCACGAAAGCCTTCACTTACCAGGAAACTGGGACAGAGGGGAGGACATCCTATTGGGACTCTAGATGAGAGAAGCATGGGAGAATAGCAAAGTAGAAGAATCCAGACGGTCCTAGAAACCTACAAGTAGAACATTATGTTAGGCAGATTTGGGCCCAGGGGTCCCGCTCAAACTAAGGCACCAGCCAAGGACAATACAGGCGGTAAACTTTAAACCCCTACCCAGATCTAGCCAATGGACAGAACATTTTCCACACTTGAGTGGACAGTGGGATATGACTTTCACATGTACTCTGGCACCTCACATTTAACCATGTGCCCTGGAGGGGGAGACCTGGTGGCACTCAGAGGAAGGACAGCAGGTTACCAAGAAGAGACTTGATACCCTATGAGCATATACAGGGGGAGGTAACCCCCCTCAGGAACAGTCATAGGGGAGGGGAATAAGGGAAAACTGGGAGGGAGGGAAGAATGGGAGGATACAAGGGATGGGATAACTATTGAGATGTAACAAGAATAAATTAATTTTAAAATTTTTTGAAAAAATAAAAAATAAAAAATAATTTTAAAAAAAAAGATGATCTATACTCATACCCAATCTATTAAATTTTTAAATCACATGCATTTGAGTTTTCCTCTAAAAGCTTACAGCGGTCATTCTGTGTTTTAAGAATGTAGCACATGGCATTTGCTGTAGTCACTTTGATGTGTGATATGTCTCTTGAAATATGTTCCTCCTACCAAATCATAAACTCTTATGTTCCCCTTCCTCTCTCTCTCTCTCTCTCTCTCTCTCTCTCTCTCTCTCTCTCTCGCATGCACACACACACACATGCACACATACGCACACCCCATGTTATCTTTCCCTAGGACTTCAATAGCTTCTTGCCCACACTGTTGTAGTAGTAATCTTTCTTATTCTAGGACTGATGCCATTTTGTATCAGGTCCTTTCACTTAATGCAATGTCTTCCAAGGTCATGATGTCGGAAGTGGCAGTATTTTGTTATGAACTTCTATTAATAAGTTAATGAAAAACTTGAGTCAGCATTGATCAAAATAAGAATTATACCCAGCCAGCAGAACACACACACAGTTGTTCAATATCACTGATTATTATGGAAATGTAGATCTCAAACACAGTGAGCCACTTCCTTACACATGTTGGAATACCTATCATCCAAACATACAAAAAATAAGTGTGTGTCGGAATGCAGACAGAAAGGAGCCCAGCACAGTGCTGAGATGGGTGTAAATTAATACCATTATTATGCAACAAGAGAGTCCTGTAAAATATTCAAAATGGAATTGCCACATGCTCCAGGGGTCCCACTATGGAGTATATACCCCAGAGGCAAAGCCACTATCTTAAGTAAATGGCCCTACTCTTGTGCTCAACTGCAGCACAGGTCACACCAGCTAAGGGACTGATTCAGCCTACGTGTCCATCAAGAGATGGACAAAGGGAAAGTGGTAGGCACACACAGTGGGTAGTGCTCAGCAGGAGGAAGGACAAGATGTGAGGGTCAGTGCACGTGCTCCGTCGTAGGTGTTTATAGAGTTCAGTGGGCTGCGAGAATGACGGTGCCAAGGATGAATCTACAGACACGGGGCAAAACGACAAAAAAATTCTCTCTAATGGTTTTGTTTCTACAAACATCGCCATACTAAAACCTTTGTTTCTGGTTCATTTCAGTGGTTTCTGCACAAGGCTTGCAGGCAAAGGACAAAACGGGGTCCAGCGACCCGTACGTGACGGTTCAAGTCGGCAAAAATAAAAGAAGAACAAAAACCATCTTTGGAAACTTGAATCCGGTGTGGGATGAGCAATTTTACTTGTAAGTAGATGCCGTAAAGCTATCTCAGAGACAAGAGTGTTTGCCAATGAGTTTAAGAAGTTCACGAAGACTAAAGAAGTCATCGTTAGGTTTCAGTCTCGTACAGAAATGTTGAAAGCGGAGTCTAGAATTTTAAACTTAATGCTATGAAATGTTCTGTTTACTCTGGAAAAGTGCGTGAAGGTGTGCGCCTCATGGTGTACAGGTGAGGCAGCACTGAAGGAAGTAGGAGCAGGTTCGCTGTGTAGTTTGTGACTTGGGATGTGAGTGCTCAGAGGTAGGAATCCATAGGCAAACACTGTACTACACGTGAGGATTTGTGACTAATGGCAGAAGAGATCTTTGGGGCGCCACCTGGCCCATCCATCGTGGTGGAAATTAGACTAGACCACTCAGAGGAAATGGCTGATGATAACTTTATGATTTTGCACTGTCTATGAGGACATTTATTTATAAACTCTTACATCTTGCACCTAACAGCAAAAAAAAAAAAATCATTTTTCTCTCCAGGATTCTTTTCTTTCTATAACTCTTCCTGTGGGGAAAAAAAAAGGAAGGAAGAAATGATTTCTAGTTATTGTCTGGTAGTAAGCCCCTAAGGAGTTTAAGTCTGTGGTATCTTCTTTACATGCTAAATGAGCAGTCTTGGATCTGCATAAGTGTTTAACAAGCGAGGTGTGGGGTTTTGCTATTGTTATTTGTTTGACTATAGACCAATGATAAAGTGTTTAAAAAATTGGTTTAGAGACTCATTTGGGATTGTGTAAGTATGAAATGAGCGATGAGGTTTGGATGGTGTCTCTTTTCAGAGGCATGGGCAGGCTAATCGCTAACTCTTTTTAAACAGAAGACAAGAAATCAATGGGTAGTTACAAATTGAGATTCTACTAGAGTCAAGTAAATGAATAAAGCTGGTTAAGGGCAGCAGAGGGAGAAAGATGGAAACCAGCCATTAACAAGAGCAAAGAATTCAGGACTGCAGCACCTAGATTGCTATAGCATCATGCAGACAGGACGCAGCTAATGCCTCCAGATCCTTGGTGGGAGCCACATAGACAAACCATTAAAAAATACCTTGATTGAGACATCATTGACAGACTGAATCTACACATAGGCGAATAGTTACGTTTTGCTGTATGTCTGTTTCTGTAAAATGGTCACATCAGCCAAGACGGCCAGCTTGCCTCTTACTCCTAAAAGAGTTGTCACACCCCACAAATGTCTCTCCCCCTGCCTCTCTTTGTGCTGACCAGAAACCAGTCTGTTTTCCCATTTTCTACATTTTCCGTAGCTAGAATCACGGGGTATGTGCCTTTCTTCCATAGAGTTTCATTTGTTTGGTAGACATGTTTTGAATTTTACAATGCATTGCTAGTTCTTGTCTTTTTATGGCTGTGCAGTATTTCATATTTATCTCATATGGCATGCCAGGTCTAACCCAAACTTCCAACTTGTTAATGCTAAGTCTCAAATCTTTTCAGTCTTAGCATTCTGCCTTGTATACTGTGGCATCTTATGTAGGTTTTGTTACGTGTCTCTCTAATGACTAAGAATTGTAAGCATTGCTGTGCTTATATGCTGTGTCTCCTCTTCGATTAAGTGCCTACTCAAACATGTTGGCATTTTTACAGAGTTTGGCATTTTTTTAGTTGCACATGCTTTATAGCTTTACATTTAGACCTTGGTGCATATTTAAGTAAGATTTAGTATGATATACATTATACCTATGAATAGTTGAGTATTTGTCATTTTAAAAGCATTGTTTGTTCTCAGCTAAATTGCTCTGCGTGTGTGGGTGGCTGTGTTTCAGGACTCTTTGTTCTCTTCTGTTTGTCTACTTATACTCAGGACGACGGAACTTGATGGGCCAAACCCTTATTAAGAAGTCTTAAATTAAGAACGCCTTAGCCGTGTGATGCTCTTCCTTTTTTCAAAGTTGTGTTGACTACGTTAAGACTGCTCCATTATTTCCATATTAGTATCATAATCCATTTATCATTTTCTTTACAAAATGAAGCGATGAAAGAGTCAATTCCAGATAGAATTTTCATTTTTTAATAGCCCTCGATGAGATTCTAGTATTAAATCAAATGGAAATGACACAGCAAGTAGCTCATTCTCTACCTTACCAGGAAGCATTTTTGCTTTGCTAATTCAAGTCCTAGCTGTGGCTTTATTGAGGCCGCTGTTTCTTCATTTAGGAAAAACATCCTTTGCTACATCCTCTATGTGCAGAGAGTTTTGATGAAGAAGCCTATGTTGGATTGTGCCCCTGTTTTTTTCTGTGTATTGGTTGGATTATCATTTTGTAAACTTATCTTCAAGCTATATTGCATTGTGTGTGTGTCTCTCGGTGGCTCCCTGCAGCAAGTCTGCTGTAGCCTTTGTTTCCACAGGGCACGTGTGCCTTGTCCCTTCCTGCTGCCTTTGATATTTTAGTATCTCTGCTCATTTGCCCAACGTCATCACTGTGTGGTACAGTGTCCTTCTTGTGTTTCTGGTACTTAGGATTTGTTGAGCTGCTTGAGATTATAGATGTGAATTTTCTATCATATGTGGAGAAAATCCTGGTCGTTATTTCTGTAATTATAATTTCTGCTTCTCATCCCAGTTTTGGAAACTCCATTGATAAGTGCCTGAGTGTTCTTGAACTTTTCTCAAGTCCTTGATGCTCTGACTTGATGCGATTTCATTTCATTTCGCAGTGCAGAATGTTTGCTTTCGTTTTTTAAGATTTATTTTATGCAGGATGTGGTAGCACACGCCTTTAATCCCAGCGCTTGGGAGGCAGAGGCAGGTGGATCGCTGTGAGTTCGAGGCCAGCCTGGTCTACAAAGCGAGCCCAGAACAGCCAAGGCTACACAGAGAAACCCTGTCTCAAAAAAAAAGATTTAATTTATGTTGTATGTATGACTCAGATATCGTTCTCTTTGCTCTGAATTATTTAACTAGTGAGGTTCTTTTTGTTTCCATATGAGACTTCTGATTCTGCCCAAGTTCTGTGGAGAGCATGATTGGTATTTTAATGGAATTACATGGTATTGGTTGCCGTGTCTCTGTGGCCAGTTTCTCGCTATTATTTCACCCTGTCCACAGACACACATTAGCTTGGAATCTTCAGGGGTTTTCATGCATGTCTGCGTCTTTTTCTAGTTCCACAGTGAAGGTTTTTTACCTGCTTGGTTGGGTTTCTTCCTAAGTTTATGTTTGTTTTTCTTTGGAATCATAATCAGTGGCATGCTTTTCCTGTGTTCTCCCTCAAAGGGTTTGTCATGTGTGTAGGAAAAGTAATTGATTTTTATATGTTGATTCTGAAATTTTTTCATTGGTCCTGAAAGGCTGTTAACTTTTTTCTTTTTTCTTCTTTCTTTCTTTCTTTCTTTCTTTCTTTCTTTCTTTTTTTTTATCTTGTCTCGGCTTCATTTGTAAAAACAGTATAGGACACTGACCATCTGTAAATGTGTGTGGGTAGGTGTGTCACACCAGTCCATCTGTCTTCACATTGACAGAAACCTTTTCTATGGGGCCTTCACAGGGGCCTGGGCACCTTTGGGAGCCTGAGCTGGGGCTGCGGCCTCTGCCTTGGTTTGAACCTTGAACCTTAGGCTTTGGTTGGCAGAGCCTACGACCCTTGGCCATGCAGCTTCGAATCTGCTTCCCAAACTTGGGATGAGCGATGAAAGCAAGCCCGCTGAATGTGCGGCTGGGGCCCTTTGGCATCTTGGGCTTAACGGCTGGCCTTAGGCTTCACAAGGGCCTTAACGCCCTCTGCACGACACTCACTGCCTTTGCTTTGTTTGCCTGCATCTTCTTCCGGCCATTCTTGTTGTGCTTCTTGGCAACACGCATGTTCCTCAGGAACTTGGGGTCAACCCCCTTCAGAGATTCCTATCTTTATGACTGGGATTTCTTGATGCCACTTCTGTGCCATTTGTGAGACTGGTTGTATGTGGTGTAGTTCTTGGACTTGGCCATGTCCCACAGTGCCTGGGACTGGAAGAGAGTCTGGTTAACTTTTTGAGCCTATGCAATACCTACAGTAAATGTTTGATGCCCTTGACTCACAATTTCTGAGAATTTCTGAGAATTTCTGCTTACCCGGCTCAGCTCTGTCTGCACAGCTTTCTCAATCTGCAGCAGGCTTTTCTATTTGCACATCTTTACGTCTGTATTGTGTCTTGGACAACATTGCAAATATCACTTAGTCAGCAGCTGGATATTTGGACATCCTGTAAACACTTCTACTCTTTGTTCCAAAACTCAGTTACATAAAAAAAATTTTTTTCACTTGTTTGGATCTTGCTTTAAAATGTACTAGACAGAATTAAAATAGGGCCTTAGGATAACCATGCTGCTCCCTAAGCAGGTCAGGGCTTTAAACGCATTCTGCTCAGGGAAGCTTGTATTCTGAGGCTTTTCTCAACAGCTAAGCAGAAAGTTGCTCCTTCCCTAGCTCTGGGTGGGTGCTGGCCTCCGTTGCATCTATCCGCCCAGCCCACTGTTCTTAAGCAAGCCTTGAGGTGTTATCTCAGCATGCCCTCCACCGCCCTTCATTGCAGCTGACATCTGACAAGGGATCTACAGCCCTCCTTCTGAGCTCCTCTCTCAGAGCTGTGCCCCGTGACCTCCAGCTGCCTTGTTCTTCCCAGAGTTTGAGCTTTTCAGTTCAGAGAGCCAAAGTGACTTTACGGGTTTTTGTTTGTTTGTTTGTTTGTTTTTGTTTTGTTTTTTAACAGTGGCTGGGACCATCTCCTAAGACAAGACACTGAAGTCATTATGAGGCTCACTTGAGTTTTGATCCTACAGGGGTCAGTTCATTGACTGAACTCCAGGATGTTTATATATGTCTTGTAGACTTTTTGGCTTTTTATGTAGGATAATCTCCTTGCTAATTGGTATTGATTGGGGTGAAAGCTTGAGAACCTGAATTTAAATAAAAAGCAAGAGTGAAATTAAAAAATCTAAGAGCCAATGCAGAGCATGGCAGACAAAAATAAACACTTCTAATGAGTTTGATATGTAGGTGGCCAAAGCAGTCTTGAGAACAAAAGAGTTCATCCAAACATGATTCCCCATGAGAAGTCAGCTGAGTAATGATAGGTGTTTGTATGTAGGGAAAACACTCCTTTCAACATCAGGACCATATAGATGGTCTAAATACGACAGTGGCCAGAGTTCACACGGGCCAAAAATAAAGTCAGTCCCAGAGAACTGAAGAAGCATGGGACAAGCACCCAGAATTCTGGGAATTATGACAACACAGGGGCAATAGTCTCATGTGAAAGTATTCCCACCCAAATAGTGAGGGCAAGTGAGGGTCAGAGCATGCAGAGCTGTAGTGCTGCAAAAATAGAAAGAGAGCAGAGGACCTGAAAGGTTGTTAGGTCCGTAGCGTTCATGTTTTTGATGAGAAAATTGAAGTTCAGATGGGTTATGGAAGAGCCGGTTCTAGAAAGCAGCTACCTGTTGTGAAGCCAAGTACAAGACCTAAGTGGTGGTGAGCAGATGTGCCTTTCCCACAACAGGGTTCTCTGCCCTACAAAGCGCTGTTACCCTGAAGGAAGCAAGCCGTGACACAGATCTCGTAAAAATGAAAATGAAGCCATTGTTCATCTTTTGGATGTGATTATAAAGTTTAATTGTCCCTCAGTTAAAGACACTTTGATGCTGTCTGGAGATTTTTATGATAAGACATTTCAATTTCAATTTTTAATCACTTATACAGATTAAATTGAGAAATTTTAATTTTTAAGTGTATGTATGTGTATATGTATATATGTGCATGTGTGTGTATGTGTGTATATATGTGTATGTGTATATGTATATTATGTATGTATGTGTCTGTATTGTATTATGTGTGTGTGTGTGTGTGTGTGTCCGTGTGTTTGAGTTCATAAAACTAGAAACAGAAAAGGGAGAGAAGATTATCGCAGGAGAAGAGTAGGATGACAAAGGGAAACAAGAGTGCAATGGACTATGGGTAATAGGAAGGCAGAGGAGAGATGCTACAGGGAAAAGCCAGAGGGATGGCACATATACATCTAACAGAGTACTGTGAAAATGCCATGGTGAAGGGCAATCTTTTGTATGTTAACTTAAAATTTAATTTGAAGAAATGTCCAGATGGCATGAGACTTCAGAATGGGTCGTTCTGGAAAATGCTGCAGCGAAGAAGGGCAGGACTCAGGAAGTCCCCACAGAAGCCTGCAGAATGAGAGGCTGCCCACACACCTCTCATTTCCAAAAGACCACACAAAGATTAGTTATGACTATGCAAATTATAGTTCTTTGGAGATGAAAATGTCTTATAAAGTTGGCTCTTTGGCTCTTGGCTCTTTGATAATCATTTGACTGATCATTTTATGATTAATTTGATTCTCGTTCCTCATGCTACGTATGATATCATTTGCACCTATAAACCACTCCCTAAAAGGGAGAGGAAGAAACTGGTCCTGTGAGTTACAGGGAGAAATAACCCTACAGTGTGTTCACTTCACAATAAATGAGAGAGCTAAGAACCCTGCTTGGTGTGTGTATGTTGATGGAATGCTTCCAGAGACTTCTCCATCCTTCGTGCCTCATTTTCCCCCTTGGTTTGCTGTTTGTTTTGTGTTTTTTGTTTGTTTGTTTTCAAATTTCTTAAACAGAGAAAAAAGGTCTGTGTTGAATTCTTCCTAGAGGAGAGGGAAGTCTCATCACACAGTGCCTGCCGTAGGAGGGCAAGCAGCCCCTCTGCTGTGGTGTTGAACAGGAACAGCTTGTGATTAAGACATTCCGCTTAGACTGATCCCTGGAAAACCACCTCTGCTCCATTCCCAGGAGTCAGTTAAACCCAGCTTACTTCACCTGGGGCTCCCATGTGCAAAACACTGTGCTAGATGCCAATAAAAGCATTGGTTTAAGTAGAGATTTTTTACCTCTTATAAAAAACATTATCTGCTCTATAAAATTATAAATCTGATTTATAGAACCATTCTGGATATAGCATCCTTCCTGGTGTCTAAGGAACCCCTTAAATTCTTCAGATCATGAGAAATTGTTCTATTTACTTTTCTCGTTGATGCTGGAGCCAAATGTGTGGCAAGAAGGACCTTGCGGGGTGACTGCTTTCCTCTAGCTTACAGCTTGGGCTAGAGTTCATCCTAGCAGCAAGGCATGGCCATGGGGCTGTTGTGGCCACCATTAAGTGCCAAGCACAAACAGGAAAAGGCCTGAGTTTTGAAGCTTGGAGGCTCTCTTCAAGAACATACCCCAGTAAGGCTACAATGGCACTTGCCTCCAGCGCCACCAGCTCAGGACCAAGTGTTCAGACAGAAAAGTCTGCGGGGTGCTCCAAATTCAAACCACTTCACTTATATACATAAACAGTATCCTCCCCTGCAACTCAGTGTTACTGTTGGAGGCACTGTAACCCAAGAGCACCCTGAACTTGTGACAGTGCTGTTCAGAGACATGATTGCTTTGGTCCTTTTGAAATGTTTATTAACTACATCAATTTCCAGACACTTGGTTCCAGGAGCAGACAGAGGGCCATGGGCACCTGGCTGTCACCAAGCCATGTGCTGCTCAGCCAGAGACAGACGTAAATTATACATAAGCTGTGCCCTATACAAGATGGTTTATTTAACACTACAATTAAATAAGAATGCCTGCATACCACAGCAGATCAATATTTTAAAATGACAGGTGGAAAGCAATCAAGATTTGATTTATCGCCTAGGCCGCTCACACAGTCCCTCCCGCGGCTGCATGGGAAAGGCAGCATTTCCTTAGCTGTCTGAGCTAGTTTGCCGGTGATGGTATCTGTATTAGCATATCGTTTGTCACAGGAGATGCTCTCTTGACTTTCCAGAGAGAGAGAGAGAGATAGAGAGAGAGAGAGGGGGGGGGGGGGAAGAGGGAGAGTCTAGTCACCCTTTATGGGCTTAAGTTGTTTGTTGTTTGTTTTTACTAATCACAGGCTCCATTGTGAATGTCCCTAAACAGGAGGTACTCCTACAGCATTGCCTCTCACCTGTGATGAGGTTGAGCCCTTTGCCACCAATCTATAACCAGCAGAGACAATTGACAGGGAGTTACTTTTCTTTTCTTTCTTTTTTCTTTTTTTTTTTTTCTTTTTTTTTTTTTTTTTTTTTTTTTTTTTTTTTTTTTTTTTTTTTTTGTGTGTGTGTGTGTGTGTGTGTGAGATCGGGTTTTAATGAATTTGAATGCAAAGCACAGATTTCCAGGTGCATATAGGGGACAAGTGCCTTTTGCTTCTTTCATAATTCTTTGGGGAGAATATTTAGACCCATAACTGTTTAAGAACCTGCTGGGGCCAATCATTAGATTTTTACCTGGTGGTTGCTTCCTAGATCCCGGTAGAGATCCTAGCTTCCTGAGATTATACAATGCAGTTAATTTCTGCATCTATTATACAGAGTCTCTTTGTTGGATTCTCTAAAACAGTATTTTCTTCTTCTGTTTCAGTACAGTCCCTTTTGGCTTTTGACTCTTCCTTATGGAGTAAATGTGAATGTTCAATGTGTCCTTTTCAGACAAAATGCTGGATCCGGGATTCTAGTCCTTGGCATTTAGGGCGATCCATGAGGGGCTTATATGTGCACATTCTCACTCCTTCTATGAAGGCACTAATGTGCTTTATGACAGGGGACTTAATACTTCTCCATTCTGTTGCTTCATCCATCTTTGTTCCTGCCCCATCTGTTACCATAACAGAGTCTAGTCCTTGTAGCATGCTATATAGCATGTGAGTTTTAACAGCGTGATTAGCCCACAGATGTTGTAGGTGGGTAACATTGAACTCCTGAACCTCGTGATCATAAATCCACTTGGTATTTTCAAATTCACAGTCATACAAGACTAGAGGAAATTCAACAGCCATGCTATACTGTTGGCTCTGTTTCTTAACAATTAAACTTTATTATACAACCCAACTAGCTTACACAAGAAGGAAAAAAGGTTAAAGGGACAAAAGAGTGAACCTTCCGGTATCCGTTCCACAGGATGAGTCCTTAGGTCTCTCTCTGGCCCGCGTGATAGTCCAGCCTGTTCGCTTTCTCCACACGTTCTCCCAAACCCCCAGCGGAATCTGTTGTTTTTCTCTTCCCCACCTGCCTGAGTCACGTGGGAAGGACAGTCTCCTTCTCCCATTGAGGGTCCATTAGGAAAACAATGGCCCAGGTGGGGTTCCCAGGTCTGCTTCCTGAATTCCAGGCCCAGGATGGCTCCACTCAGTCTATCACAAGGTATTCATGGGGTGCCCCAAGGGTAAAGCCCGCCAAGACTGCTTCCACCTGTGACAAAGCTTAATCTTTCCCACACTATACTGAGGTTTCTGGGGATTTTTCTCTATGTTCATCAATTCATCAATCATCTCTGGTTTCTCCATTCCTTGGTCAATCAGGAAGAGGGAGTTACTTTTCATTGCTTTGCATGAAAACCTATGGGTTTTGTAAGGAGAGAAAAGGGTGTAGAAAGTGGACTGGGTTTCATTAAAAAACAAACTGGAAACCCAAAGAGAATTAATAAACAGCAAACCATGAAAAAATACAGCCCTACAGAATGTCCCATGGTGTTCTGTAGGCGGAGATGGGGAAGACCATGATCTCTGCTTAATATCAAACCGAAAATGAAGCTTGGAATGGTGTCTTGTCCCATGACCCTACCTTTGGAATATGGAGGCAGGAGGATCAGGACTTCACAGCCACGTTTAGCTCCATAGTGAGCTACTGCGGGACTAACCTGACTACATGAAATCCAGTGGAATTCAAACAAAATGCTCCAAATCCTTAGTAAATGATAGAATTTAAAATGGGAATTGATAACATCAGGTCCAAAGGAAACTCCCTTTCTCCAAATTCTGGTAGTTAGACAAAAGCCAGCTTTCCCTAGGAACTTTGAGGCTGGCTCCCACTACCAAAGAAGCCATCTCCCTTAGCACTGGCGGAAAGGACAAATAGGTATGTGTGTGCTGAGTAGCATACCAAAACCCATGCTAGCCTCCAGGCTCCCTTAATATCCCAAGTACCTAGCTCTTCTCATCTCCCTCCCTACCCTGAAGCTCTCCAGCTCATAGGCTCCGCCCTGCATCCCCACCCCCCACCCCAGCTTCTCATGTTCCTTATAACCCTGCTATTTGAGCTATACCTCTCAGCTCCTGCTTCTCTCCTGGCCAGGGCAGTCTGCTGGCCATGGTCGGCTGACTCCTGTCTCTCCCTGCTCGGCTCGGACTCCTCCAGATGCCTCTGGCTGTGCTCTCCCTCATGTCTACAACAAATTCTTCCCCTCACCCATACCTTGGAATGGCCTCATTGCCAGTTTATACACAAAGGCCAGTGGGGGCTTTACTATAGGAAGCCTTCTTGAGGAAGGAAAAGGGGCTTCTATGCTGATTAACTTAATGAGATGGGATCAGGAGACTATTTGTATTGTGTGTTTTATATGCATAAAAAGAGTCAGAAACAATGAGGTTCTACTAGCCACTCATTTGCAGAGTAAAACAAGTTTCCCTGTATGTAAGATATATAGTGAGGATCCTCAATCAGCCTGAGAGAGCACACGTGTTTTTAAAACCCAAACACCACACTGTGCATCCATCTGCTTACCTTGTCCCTCTACTTCTTGGTGCTGAGTTACTTGAGAGCAGAGATGGAATCTCAACATCCTGATGCTCTCGTAGACAGACTGTGAGTCTCGGGGCATCCACTGACTCACTTCCATGTGCAAAACCCAGATTTCACTGTAGTTTTTTTCCACAAGTACCAGCTCTAGAAAAATCATCCAGTGAGCATGTCTGTGGGAGGCGTTGTCTGGTGCTACAGACATGGAGTCAAGAAGGAAAAACAAGTGCTGCCCTACTGGAGCTTCGTTCTTGTTGGGAAGTAGACGATGCAGAGGTTGATGCCAGCTTCCAGTCAGAGGAGCACGGGCCGTTCTGCCCATATACTCTATGGTGTAGGGCCTTCCAATACAGCACAGTCGATCTACCAGAGGCCATATGCTTAAGGAAAATGGACTCTCCCACTTCCAGCAACACCTAATTGCCAATAGCTTCTCAAGTAGGGGTAGGACTCAGTGCTCCATTCCTTTCCGTGCCAGGATTTGTCTGTTATTTCTGCCTTGGAAGGCCACTTGGCAGGGATTAGCAATGTAATAGGTATTTAATTCTAGACAAAAGGTAATTACTTGCGAGCTAAATAAAAGGTATTCTCGCCATTGCCATGTTTTGTGTGTGTGTGTGTGTGTGTGTTAGTATTGTTTCCTCAATGAAGTTTTGAGGTCATTTGGGACTGAGACCTCCTTAGATAATATTGGATACAAAGTAAATCCAAAAACACGTGGTCATCTTCAAATGAAGTGTCCCAATGTGGGTCTCTCACCCGCAGCAGCATCTTCCTCGTTAACTTGCTTTATTATTGCAGCTTCCGTTTACAGTTCTCCTGACAGCACCTGCCTTACAGATCCCAAACGCATGCCTTTCTTCTCCACACTCGCTACCCACAACTTACTTTGGCGAGCTCAGCTGACCAATTTTAACTCAAACCTCCAAAAAATTTTCTTGCCCAAAGACCATCACGTCTTCTCGGTAGCTTGCTATTTTCTTTTTCCACGTATTCGATGGACTTCCAATACTGTTCTTGACTAGAACACGAAGCGGGGGGGGGGGGGGGGGGGGGGGGGGAGGGGAACAGTACAGAAGGAGGAATTTATTTTGACTTAGCTGAAGTACCAAAGAGGGATGAAGAAGTGCCCCTAGGCTGCCATCTGAGGCGCTCTGAGCGACGATTCCCTCACCTTCTTTCCACTTCTCCCTACGGAGCCTGGAATAATTCTGAAGGCACAGTATGAAAAAAAACAACAACAGCAATTCCTGGAGAAACTGGCATAGCTCCACTTCAGGGTGCTGGCCAAGGCCTCTGCCGGCATCGGGCAGTTGTTGCCCTATAGGACTCTACTATGCAGAAAGATACGCTGGGAAAAGGTTGTAAAAACTATAGACTGTCCTTTTTAGTCTTGGTAATAGAGAGGCCGTTTTAAGTGGTTTAAAGCAGGCTTAAATTGTTAAGCTATTGCTTAGTTATGCTTTGCTTCATCCTTTTGTGTTGCGTGTACTTAATTTTTGGGTGAGGTGGGCTGGTGCAAACGTGGGCATGTGGAGGTCAGAGGCCAGTTTCTTCTGTGTGGGTTGCTGGGATCAAACTCAGTTCATCAGCCTTGGCAGCGGATGCTTTACCACTGAACCGTCTGGCCAGCCCTACCTTGCTTAATTCTAAAGAACTGAAACAGCTATCCCAGCCTTACTTTTAGCTATATATTCAATTATAGAAATGAAACTAAGTATTTTTGAGGCAAAATTTGTTTGTGATTCAGCAGTAACATTGTTGACAGGAAAGTTCATTTTTAGGTAAACAAATGGCTGGTGACTTTGAACTGGCTTTCCTGAGGATTTCAGAGGTTAAGGCTATGATGGTGTGGACCATGTGTACAGCCAGTGGCCAGTGATTAGTCAGAAAAAGCCATTCCTCTGAGTTCCATTTATGCAAAAGAAAGTATAGAAAATTGCTAACCCTATATAGCTACAAAAAATGATAATTGAAATGACTAGAACCCAAAGTCATATCTTTTATGAAATGAGGTTACCTCAGTCACCAATTTTTTAACCATGTAGAGCATGGTATTTGTTGCATGTCTTAAAATGGGCTGTATCTATATTCAATCAAATTGTTATTTTTCTTTTATTATAATACTTGCAGGAAGTTAGATTCTGATCTGTTAAAATAAAAATATAGGAAGTTTCGAATTCACATGTTTATAATAATATAGGGGCACACGAATGTGTGTGTGCATGTGTCTGCGCACGTATGCGCACATGTGTTAAATTTTTTTTAGGACTTAGGTTTGCATTTTGTTGGTAAAGAGTGGCATTGCAGACAGATGTCAGAACAACAATATCAGGCTTTATTGGATGTTTTATACCATCTGTTGAAGGGCTTGGCATTTTGTTATTTGGCTTTGCACTGTCTGTTCTCATTTTGCATGTGTCTAGAGAGAACTGAAACCTGACCAACACCGCTGCTTAGAAATTCTGAAGGAGAATCGCTCTGTTTTAAATAATTGGTTAAAGCTTACATTTGAGTAGAAAAGTAATTGGAATGAATTTCCCAAGGTTCTTCTTTGGTGTGAGTTTTCCTCTAAGCCAATGTCTGCATCCCAGTGTCACTGATATTTGGGAAGAAAGGGTGTTAGTGAGCAGGGTTTACCTGTAAGGTTGCCTCTCCTGCTGAGACGAGTTCTGTGTTCGTATAAAGCCTGCACAGCTGACTGCACAGTTGTCACTTGCTACTAAGGTCCTCACTGTCACTTCAGGGATTGTTGGAAAGGTGGCAGCCTCCTTTTCTAACAAAGAAATTGGGGGGGGAGTCTAAAAGAAAGGAAAACTGGGTGCTGAACTGAATGTTCTTCTGAGATGTGAGTTTCAGCTAGTTGACTCTTTTCTCTGGTAGGAGATATTTACAGGTACCAAGAAGTCTCCAAGAGATGAGAGGATATTTTATGAGGTGATGGTTGTTGTTGTTGTTGTTGTTGTTGTTGTTGTTGTTGTTTTAAATGCATTGAATAGGAAAAGGGAAAGTCTCATATAAATATAACACACACACACACACCAACACCACCACAACCGTTACTACCAACAACAACAAAAACAAAAACAAAACAAAAATCCCACTAAAAATGAAATAAAACTTTAAAATGGAAAGAAAAACGAGAGAGCTTTACTGCCTGAAGCCCAGAGAAGAAGCATCACTGCTGCTACTGCCTTTCTATCCAGGAGAGCACTTTGTTCCTTCTTGACCATAATGCTTTCTGAGATTACATAAAAGGGTAAGTTCCATGTTCTGGCTATTATGAATAAGGCTGCTATGAACATGGTTGAGCAAAGTTTCTTGTTGTGTGCTGGAGCATCTTCTGGGTATATTCCAAGGAGTGGAATAGCTGGGTCTTGAGGAAGCCCTATTCCCAGTTTTCTGAGATAGCACCAGATAGATTTCCAAAGTGGCCCTACTAGTTTGAGACCTGGTGGCACTCAGAGGAAGGACAGCAGGCTACCAAGAAGAGACTTGATACCCTATGAGCATATAAAGGGGGAGGAAGTCCCCTTCAGGCAGTAATAGGGGAGGGGAGTAAAGGGAAAATGGGAGGGAGGGAGGAATGGGAGGATACAAGGGATGGGATAAGCATTGAGCTGTAACGAGAATAAATTAATTTTTAAAAGGGTGAATTCCCTGTGCTTTCAAAAGCCCACCTACCACTCTTCGTCTTTGCTCTTGCACCTCAACAATAAGGCTAAGCCATTATAAAACATCCAAGCTATGGGAACAAAACGTATTGACTAAGGCAAACTGAATCAAATCCATAAGTAACATTTTCTTAGGAGCAGAATCCTTTCCTGGAAGCTAACGGCTTCCCAGATGACTTGTGGAACTCAGCAATGAAAGCAAAGCTGGAAATGAACTCTCCCAGTGAGACAAGCTGAGAGAGGCTCCCACGTTAACTCAACAGAGGTTTACAGTCAGCACGCACAGTGGTTCTAGTCCCGCAATGGTGGTCTATGTAACACACCCAAATTCATGGACACAGACATGCACAAGTTGACACACTCACACAGATGCACACAAACAAACACATAGTCACTCAGAAACGTGTACCCTCACATGGACCCATGCACACACAGAGAGAGAAAGGCACATGTGATTTTTTAGTAATGGTCTTAACTAACCCTTAATAATATATTATAAGTCATTTTAGATAAAACTATAAAATAACTAGTATAAAACATTTTGCTATCATTACTTCAGTCAAATTTATTATCATATTAGTGTATGCATATATATATAGCTATTTCTATATGCATAGATATAGCTACTTTTGTCATTTATGTACATGTATGGTTTCATATATCTTCACTCATATGGGCATATCCTTATATAAATACATACACAATTACATGTATACTCAAATATAAATTAACATCAACCCTGCATTGCTTAACAGCAAGTATTCATTCTGAGAAAAGCATCCTTTGGTGATTTGTATTCTCTTAGTAACCACCAGGGCTACAGTGTCACTGGGAAAACAAATTCTTACAAGATCAGTGCTCTATAGCTCAAAACAGTATTATTGGTAATTGTGTATGATTTTGCACTAATATGCTCTGTTCTGGTTGAGCTTTTGTCAGCTCTACACAAACCTACACACATCTTGGAAGAGAGAATCTTAATTGAGTGGGTGACTAAAATAGAATGTGAGCAGATATTTGATAAAACCTTTTACTCCCTTATCATAAGGTCTAATGCATATTAAACTTCTAAGTAAATGCAATTGGTGAAAACCACACGCTATGTAATGGGTCTCGGAACACCAAGCTGTAACAAAGCAACACAAAGCAGACCCTG
>OU015755.1:45223658-45243197 GCA_907169655.1 Acomys percivali
TCCTTTCCTTTCCTTTCCTTTCCTTTCCTTTCCTTTCCTTTCCTTTCTTTCTTTCTATTATTTATTTATTTATTTATGTCTTTAGACAGAATCTTCCTATATAGATGAAGTCACTGGCCTTGAATTCACAATTCTCTTGCCCAGTGTGCTGAGGCTGTAGGTACACACCTCTATCTTGAAGGGTCTTCATGTGGGTGATGGAATTTCTCAAATTGCAGAGTTTTTCTTTAGTAAAATTCTGAGAAGCCGCTATAACGAACAAACAAAAAGCTCTTCCTAGATTAGCAGCTAACCTACAACTTGCCATCTAAGAAATTTCACTAAATAATAAAACATGCAAAAGAAAATACTTTTATGCAAAAGAGCTAGGCACTGAGCTGAGCTAATTGTCAATGGACCATTTTAATTCAAGCACACTGTCCTGCCCATAATGGGCATCTAAAGCTCTGGCATCACCGACCAAATGCTAATCATGCCTCAAAGTTTATAACAATCCTAAATATCTTGGTTCTTACTAAAGTATTCTGTTCTGAAGCCTCCTTCATTAAGTCAAAATTGTGAGCTTGAGCTGCAGTTTGCACACAGGCAAGTCTTACCCCCAAATGCTACCTTTATTTGCATTATATGGTTTTGTCTCAAAGGCTGATGGGAAACACATGACACTGTCAGGAATTACTAAGTAAAAATGTTGCCCCCTGAGCTCATTTTGAAGTCTAGTACAGACATGGATGCCTTCCTATGTTAAGTGGATGTTTAATACATTAAATAAAAGATGGAAATAGAAAAGTAGATCAATTCTATTGAAATATACTTTTAGTACAGTATAAGTTGAAGTAATACTTTAAGTTTTCTTATATTCTGAATGTTACGTATGAATGCCTGTCATTTTATTAGTGACAAAATACTGCTGTGATTTGTTGCCTGAATGTGAAATGGGATTGGGAGGATTGAAATAGTTTTATTTTGTTTTCTTTTTTTAATATTTGGATTTTCAAAATTTTTTTTATTTTTTTAAAATTTTATTTTATTAATTTATTCATATTACATCTCAATGGTTATCCCCTCCTTTGTATCCTCCCATTCCTCCCTCCCTCCCATTTTCATTTTGTTTTCAAATGCAAGTTCACTGATGCCCAGAACTCTCCCATAAACCCCAGGTCAAAGATTCCTATACAAGAGGGAATAGACATCAAGAGTCAGGGTGCACAGGGTTGAGCCTGCTACCTGATTGAATAGGCTCTAGGCACAGTGATACAGAGCAAGCTAATAGCTGTTCTCAAAGAATGGTCAGTCACAGACAGGGAAGGATGGGAGAATCCACAAGACACAGAGTCAGGAAAGACTGATCACACACCTGTGGGCAATATTGGAGAGCTTTTGTCAACAGAAGGAGATGAAGGAAATGTAGAAATCAATAACAGACTAGAGCAGAGAGGCCGTACTTAAATCACAAGGATTGTTTTAAATTCAATTTTGATCTTACAGTATCTTCTGTACATCCTGGATGCTATGGTTTTGGCTATGAGGTAGGTCACAGGGAAGGTTTGTGGCAGGTGGGGACTTGATTCCCAGGCAGTGGCTCTACTGAGAAACAGCTGGATTGTGAGAATAGTAGCATCATCAGATTATCAGTGGGCTCGTAGCCGAAGGGGCTGTTCTTAGAATGTAGAGCCTGGTTGGAAGACACCCAATGGAACCATGCCTTTAGAAGCTAGAGCTTGCCCCCTCCCTCCCCCTCCCCATAAGCCCCCCATCTCTGTGCCGTTCTCCATCTTCCTCTCTGTCTACTCTCTGCTGCTGCTGCTTCCTAGCTACTCTAGACTGAGTACCTCTGGTCCATGTCCTTTCACAGAGCAATGCTCAGCCTCACCTCAAACCCAAAGCAATGGGGCCCACCATGGGCTGGAATCCCTGAAGCCAGCAACCAAAAGTTGCAGAGAGCAGAACCTGTCTGTCCAGTACTTGCCTGTGATCCTGCCAACATCTCATACTCTGACCACTTTCTGAATGCCATGGCAATAAAATTAGTTTGTGGTTCTGATGAGGAATTTTCTAGGATGTGGATATGTTGTCCAAGAAAATGTTACAAGTAGAAAAAGTAGAAATACCTCAACCAAGATCTTTACTGCATGCTTGACTACTGTCTCAGCTACAGGCAATAGATCAGAGCAGGATAGAATTTTGCCTGTTTCTTGTTTAGCTAATCACACTTTGCTCCCATCTACCTACACCAGGTACTTGCAACCCCCATGGCTAGAGGGGGTCATGGGGAATCCTCACTTATAATGCAATGGACATCTCTTTATGTTAGTCAGGCTAACAGTCAGCTCCCAACACCACGTGCCCTTTGGAGCAGCAGCCACCAGTCACTGACCTGTGCACATCTGTTTTCAGTGAGTGTCACAACTCGACAGATCGAATCAAGGTCCGAGTATGGGATGAAGATGACGACATTAAGTCCAGAGTTAAGCAGCACTTCAAGAAGGAGTCAGATGACTTCCTGGGACAGACGATTGTGGAAGTCAGGACACTGAGTGGCGAGATGGACGTCTGGTACAACCTAGGTGACTATGTTTGTATCTGCTGGAAAATGAGCTAAGATTCAGGAGCATCTGTGGCGCAGGCTGTATTCTCATACCGTTACTCATTGAATTCCTTTGTAGATAATTCGTTGACATCTTAGATGGGTTAGTTTCACTAACAATGAAGGGTAATTGTCAATTAATATTTAGTATTATTGCAATAAAATTTAAAATCTGAGATGAAATTTTAAAACTCAAAAGAATCAACTGAATGTCTTTTCCGAGAAAAGTTCACACTGCTCTTGATTTTAGATTCATAACATACAGCTTCAAAGATATTTGTCTATGCTTGAGGAATCTGTGACTGCTCTTTGATTTATTTTATTCTGCTCATTAATGAAAATTTAGCAATAAATATGTATTTGGAGGACTGGAGAAGTGGATCATCGGTTAATAGCATTTTCTGCTCTTCCAGAGGGCCCAGGTTTAGATCCCTGCACCTATATCACGTGACTCACAACTACCTGTAGCTCTGGCTTAGTGGGATGTAATACCCTCTTTTTACAGCCATAGACAACCACACATGTATGGCACACATTCACACACATACACACACACACACACACACACACACACACACACACAAATAAATTACAAATACATATTTAAAAGTAAATTCAAAAGAAAAGTTTTTCTTATATATTTTATATTTCTTTCAGATGGTGATATAAAAGTGGCTCTCAATAGCAAAGCCAAAGAGAACTTTAACTGTGGGTTCTGACCATGAAGCTATCAATAAGTTTAGCTGACATGAGATTAAACTGAACTTTTATTGTGGAAACAGGAATAAGACAAGTTTGAATTGAATTTCTACTTGAATTGAAGAATAACCTGGGGTCTTTACTGATGAATTAATGATATTACAAATCTATAGTTATCTAAGTTTCCATAAGAGATGTGATCCAAAGATTTCTTAATGCATCCTGAGAAATAGTAAATTAAAATTTTGAGGACTGGCTGGTCATGAATCCAACAGAAGCTGACATAGCCCCAGGGTTACAAAGTAAGAATTGTCAAAATAAAGAAAAGTCTCATTGAGTTAATAAAACTCTAAATTATGTAGCAACTTAAAGAAACAGGAAATTTAACTTAATCTAAACACAAACAATTCAGCTACATTGGGAGCTCATTAAACAAGTTGAAGAATCTAAATTAAAGAATATTGATTCTTCTCATTATTGGAATCTTAGCTTGAAACTAAGTTAAAGCTCCCCCATCTTGTTTAAATTATTAAATAACTCAGCATACAAACCCGAGATGTTAAGGGAAGAAAACTTCAGTTTCCTGTGCAGTACTCAAAAATAATATTTTAATTAGAGTCTTGCTTTTGCATTTTTTATAATAAAATACCATCCTCTTGAGCTAAGGCATAAAACTATACATGAGGACAGAAGCTCATGTACTTTATCCTTCAGATAGCACACACCTGGTTAGAACCAGTTTGCTGGGGAACGTAGCTGTGATATTTGGTTAAATGGCTGCCCATCTCTGATGTAAAACTGAAGGAAACATGTTCTGTAAGGCTGTGAAGGAGCCTTTCCATCAGCACCTTCAGCTGCTCAGGGTACTTCGATGCCCTCATTCCTGATGTCCTTTGCCTTCAGAGAGGGAAAGAGGAGAGAGAAAGACAGCCCAGGAGGGAGATCAAGAGATAGAGATGCAATTAGTTTGCATTTCTTAGCTCTGTAAAATCCCTAAGCATGTTCAACCCTCACAAATAATTCACTCTTTCCTTTCTATAAATCCTCCCCTTTCTCATCACTTGGAATTCACCCTACCACACAAGGCAATGATGCTTGCTCCTGAGCCCTGCGTGCTCAAGCAGAGTCAACGGCTCCTGGATTTGGGGAGTAGCCTTAGCTCTAAGCTTCCCGGGAGCTCTGGAAAGGGCAGTTGGCAAAGAAACCAGTTGTATTTCACTTCATGCTAGCTTAGAACTCCATATATGTTGAGAACAAGGGGTCTCCCGGTCAGGTCTGGCGGGCCAAGATTGTAACTTTATTTCCTCCGAAGACAGAGGCAGGAGGGTCACCAGACCAAGGTCGTCGGCCTGGCCAATTTTGCAAGGTCCTGGGCCTATAGCTTAGTGGCAGAACTCTTCCCTTGCAAGTATGAGGCCCTGAGCTCAATGCCTGGTACTGAATAAAACGTGGGCAAATATGATGCCCTAGAATGTGGGCAAGACCCTGGTGGGTCTGTGATGCTAAGACAGAATTTTCACGATTCATTCCTGCTAGACAGCAAGGATGAAAAAGTCAAGAGTTATACCACACAGTGAAGGCAAGCTTCATGATCTTATGTGGCTAAAAACAGACATATGATTAGGAACTGGGCCAACTAAAGAAGTTGTCAGCACTAACCTATTGTTTTATTTCGATCTTACTTTTTTTCTTATAAATGTGTCCTTCCCTCCGTGTAATTCCTCTGTGAAGTGGGCATCAATATTTATATTTATATTTATATTTATATTTATATTTATATTTATAAACCATATTTATACTCTAGGTACAATGTGACTCTGTTTCCCTCAAAACTGATAGGTATGTGCTGCTCCCCCAACTCAAGTCAAATTATTGAATAAACTGATTGTATTTTGATTCCATTCAAATAATTAATATCACATTTATAAATAATCACAGGCTGTAGATAGGCTATATGAAAACTGCTTTCATCTTATTGCTAGCCACAATTTGGCTCATCTTTTGAAGTATGAAAAGAACAAGAGAATGCTGAGGAGAAGAAATTTTCAAATGAGACACTTTCCTCATGAATTTTATGCTCTGATTATCTTGCTTGTAATTGCCACGCGATGAATTCAGTGTTACTGTATAAGGGCAGGGGGTCCTTTGATCTCCCATCTGAACTCTCTGCAGGAGTTTAACAATTACAACAGCACTTCAGGCAAGCGTTGTCTGTTGGGGTCATGGTTATTTAGTCATATGACATAGAAAAATTATGTGTTCCTAGTAAGCGCTCTCTGTTTCTCTGTCTCTCTCTCTGTCTCTCTCTGTCTGTGTGTGTGTGTGTGTGTGTGTGTGTGTGTGTGTGTGTGTGCATGTATGAATATGTGCGTGAATGTGTGTGTATGTATCTATGTGAGAGTGTGTGCTGGTGTGTATGCATGTATACGTATATAATGTCTTAGTGCATATATGTATATATATGTTTGTGTGCATTTATGTATACATGTGTGCAGCTAATTTATATTTCTTTTCATTAATTAAATTTGTTTTTAATGATTCATTATTTTATTTGAGTGTTTCATCTACATATATATGCATAGTATATGCATCCTTGGTACCCATGGAGGCAAGAAGAGAGCAATGAATCTCCTAGAACTGGAAGAGTTATAATGGTTGTAAGCTGCCATGTGGGCAATGGTAACTAAATCCAGCTGCTCTGCAGGAGCAGCAAGTGCTCTTAACCACCGAACCATTTCCCTAACCCATACATTTGTTTTCCAACAATTTTGCACATGTGTATGAAACATATGGACACCTCTAACTCACCAGCTTATCATCTCTGTCAACATGCACTCCCTCACACAAATCTCTCTCTCATATTTGTGTCTGTTTTGTTTTGTGACCCACTGACACTGATCAAACCAGTCCATGAGCTCATGGGCTTGTCTCTATCCTCTGTAGTATGGGTGACTCTGCAGTGAGTGTGAAACTGGAGACAGTATTTCCCCTCTCTCCCAGAGTCTCTTGGGAGCCAGTAGTTCACACATAAAAGGTAGGGTCCACTGAGCCTCCTCTCCCTTGCTTGACCAATTGCTGGTAGGACTTGTCTTGGGTAGGCACAGTGCAGGTATTTATGGTTGCAGTGCTAGTACATTGGGGGAACTTGAATTAGAATTATGCTCTCCTTGAAATAACTGACCAAGGACATTGTTGCTTTTCCTCAGAGAAACGGACAGATAAGTCAGCTGTGTCTGGGGCCATCCGACTGAAAATCAATGTGGAAATAAAGGGAGAAGAGAAGGTTGCGCCATACCATATCCAATACACTTGTTTACACGAGGTAACTAATGAAACAAATTCCATTAAAGTCAACCTTGGGGGTGAGGTGGGCCTATTATGAATCACAGAACAAGCACTGGGTTTAGAAAAGTCATGGAATTGGGTTTGTAGGGTTCAGCCTGCCTGTGGTAGCATGAGTTGTGCTGAGCCTGTGGTAGCTGAGGTGTGAAAACCCAAAGGAAAACTGACCGTTTGGTGGGATTTCTGAATGGACACTCAAGGCAGGTGACATAGGGACCACTCGCCAGATCCTGTTTGTTCCTTGGTGTACACACACTGACCAGTTGTCCTGGACCCTCTCAGGCTCTGCGTTGCAGAGGTAAGAGGTGTCATAAGAAGTGTCACTGAAGACCTTCTTGAGTGACAATTATACTTTTTCCAAATACCCTAGAGTATTGATGAAGCTGAGGAATTATCCTTGCCCTGTGCTCTGGGAGAGAAGGAAAGAACACTTCGCCAAGAGGGGAAGGCATCAGCAAGGTGGCGGTCCTAGTTCCATTTCTGTTGCTGTGACAAAACTTCTGACAAAAAGCAGCTTAGAGGAGAAAAGGCTGACTTTGGCTCACAAGTCCATGTTACAATTCATTGCTGCCATTGAGTTAGGGAGGCAGAAACTTGAAGCAGCTGCTCATATCCAGTCAAGAACAGAGAGAGAACCAATGAGCACCTGCAGCGTCCTCTCTCCTTTGCACTCAGCCCAGGGCCCAGACTGTGAAATGATGCTGACACTCAGAGTGGATCTCTCCTACTCAAGTCAGTAGTTAAGACAATCCCTCTCCCAGACATGTCCAGACACCTGCATGCCCAATACGATCTCGGAGTCTCTCTTCCCAGGCAGTTTTACATTATGTCATGATGCTAACCACTACAACATAGCTTCTTCTTCTCCTTCTCCTTCTCCTTCTCCTCCTCCTCCTCCTCCTCCTCCTCCTCCTCCTCCTCCTTCTTCTTCTTCTTCTTCTTCTTCTTCTTTTTTGGTATCCCAGGACTCACTCAATTTGCTCTGTATACAAGCCTGGCCTCAAACTCAGAGATCCACCTGCTTCTGCTTCCTGAGTGCTGAGATTAATGGTGTACACCACCACTTCCTGGCTTATACAACTGCTTTTTTACACATTAATTTTTTCTGAATACATTTACAAAAATCCATACAACTAAACAGTTGACATGTGTAAAGATTTGCACACCATTTAGCCAAAAAACAGAGAACGAGGAATGGTCTTTCAATTGTTTGCACAGTAAGTGGCTACAGGATTTATGATTAATTTTATGATAGGTATACTGTAGTTATTATGTCAATAAACAGCATTCCATTTTCTGACTAATAAAAAGCAATTCTTAGCACAGGTTTGGTCGGGAGCTCTGGTCTTGGAACCCCAGCAGAGAAGATATGTGCTTAATGCTGTACTTTCTAGTCTTTTTTATTACTTCAGGAAAGAGAGGGCTAGCGAGAGAACTCAGTGGATAAAGATACTTGCTACCAAATGTTACTACCTGGCTCTCATATGTAGGAACCACATAGAGTAAGGAGAAAACCAACTCTCACAAGCTATCTTCTGACCTCTACATGTATTCTGTGTGCATTGCCCTACCACCAAAACAAATTTATAAAGAAATAGGAAGATCTATAACCCATAAAAGGGTTCATCTAGGCTATAACATGTATATTTATTAGACACAGAAGAGATTTATCTCAATTTCCAAATATTTAAAATTTTTCTTTATACCTGAGTAATATTTATTTTGTAAGCTTCTTTATTTATTCACTTCACATCCTGGTTGTAGCCCCCATCCCTCCCCCTTTTACCCCTACCCCTTCCCTATTCCTCAGAAAAGGGGAGCCTCCCTTCCCATCCACCCCAGCTCATCAAATCACATTCGAACTGAGTGTGTTCTCTTCCCCTGTGGCCTGGCAAGGTAGTTCCAGGAAGTAATTGAAAAGCTGGCAAGAGAGTCCATGTCAGAGGCAGCCCCAGCTCCCTTTACTAGAGGACCCACATGAAGCCTGAGCTTCTTATTGGCTATCTTTGTAGGGGGCCTAGGTCCAGTCCATGCATGGTCCATGGATGGTGCTTCAGTCTCAGCAGGCCCCTCTGGGCCCTGGTTAGTTGGTTCTGTTGGTATTCTTATGAAGCTCCTATCACCTCTAGGTCTTATTCTCCTCCCCACCCCCACTTTTCTACAAGGCTCCCTATACATATTTGGCTGTAAGTCTTAGCATCTGTTTTGAGGTGCTGCTGGGTAGAGCCTCTCAGAGTACAACTCTGCTAAGCTCCTATCTGCAAGCATAGCAGAGTATTGTTAATAATGTCAGGGGTTGGTTCTCTTCCATGAGGTGGGTCTTGGGTTGGGCCAAGTATTCGTTGGACATTCCCTCAATCTCTGCTCTATCTGCTCTGTCTTTATCCCTGCACATCTTGTAGACAGGGTGAATTTTGGGTTGAAGTTTTCGTGGGTAGGTTGCTGTTTCCCTCGCTCTACTCGTAGACTTGTCTAATTAGAGGGTGTCCTCTTCAGTCTCTATGGCTCCTGCTACTAGGAGCCTCTGCTAGAGTCCCTCCCATATCCCCCTGGGAACCTACTATGACCTAGGTCTCTAGCTTGTCACAGAGATGACCCCACTCACAGTTTGTCTTTTCTCTATAGGCCTTTTGTTCTGCCTCCACTTTTCCCAGGTCCGATGTCCACCCTCATATCTCTTTGTGTTTCCTCTCTTACCTTGTTCCATCTCTTCAACCAATACCTCTGTTTATTTCCCCTTCTGAGTGAAATTTAAGCATCTTCCCTCAGATACTCCTTGTTATTTATCTTCTTTGGGTCTGACCATTGTAATAGGTTTATCCTGTACTGTATGGCTAAAATCTACTTATAAGTGAATATATGCCGTGTGTGTGTGTGTTTCTGAGTCTGTCTTATTTCACTCAAGATGATCTTTTCTAGTTCCATCCATTTGCCTGCAAATTTTATGATTTATTTGTTTTTAATAGTTGAGTAGTATTCCATTGTGTAAATGTACCACAGTTTCTTTATCCATTCTTCGGTTGAGGGACATCTAGGTTGTTTCCAGATTCTGGAAATTATGAATAAAGCTGCTATGAACATAGTTGAGAAATGTCCTTGTTGTATGGTGGAGCATCTTTTGGCTATATACCCAAGAGTGGTATAGGTGGGTCTTGAGGTAGAGCTAATCTCAATTTTATAAGAAACTGCCAGATTGATTTCCAAAGTAGATGTACAAGTTTTCACTCCCACCAGCAATAGAGGAGTGTTCCCCTTTTTCCACATCCTCATCAGCATGTGCTGTCTCTTGAGTTTTTCATCTTAGCTGTTCAGATAGATGTAAGGTAGAATCTCAGAGTCATTTTGATCTGCATTTCTTTAAGTGCTTCTCAGACATTCAATAGATATCCTTCTGTTGAGAGTTTTCTGTTTAGCCCTGTATCCCATTTTTTAATTAGGATATTTAGTTTGTTGATATTTAATGTTTTGAGTTCTTTATATATTTTGGATATTATCCTTTGTCAGATGCAGGATGGTAAAAATCTTTTCCCAGTCTATAGACTGTTGTTTCGTTATATTGACAGTCCATGACCTTACAGAATCTTTTTGTTTTTAAGAAGTCCCATTTATTAATTGTTGGTCTTAGAGCCTGAGCTGTTGGTGTTCTGTTCAGGAAGCTGTCTCCTGTGCCAATGAGTTCAGGCTCTTACTCACTGTCTCTTCTAATAGGTTTAGTGTATCTGATGTTATATTGAGTTCTTTGATCTACTTGGACTTGAGTTTTGTGCAGGATGATAAATATGGATCTATTTGCATTTTCTATATGTATACATCCAGTTAAACCAGGACCATTTGTTGAAAATGCTGTCATTTTTCCATCATATGGCTTTGCCTCATTTATTAAAAATTAAGTGGCCATAGGTATGTGGGCTTATTTATGGCTCTTTGATTAGATTCTATTGATCAACCAGTCTATTTCTACTCCAGTACCATGCAGTTTTTATTACTATTGCTCTGTAGTATAGCTTGAAGTCAAGGATAGACATACCTCCAGAAGTTCTTCTATTATGTAGGATTATTTTAGCTATTCTTGATTTTTTTTTTGGTTTTTTTTATATGAAATTGAGAATTGTTCTTTTAAAGTTTGTAAATAATTGTGTTGGTGTGTTGATGGGAATTGCATTGAATCTGTAGAAGGCTTTTGGTAATATGGCTATTTTTACTATGTTAATCCTACTGATCCACATGATCATGGGACATCTTTCCATCTTCTGATTTCTTCTTCAATTTCATTCTTCCAGTTCTTAAAGTTCTTGGCATATAGGTCTTTGACTTGCTTGGTTAGAGTTACACCAAGATACTTTATATTATTTGTGGCTATTGTGAAGGGTGTGGTTTCCTTAATTTCTTTCTCAGTTTGTTTGTCCTTTGTCTTATAATATTTTAAAACTAATCTTATATCCAGCCACTCTTTCTGAAGTTGTTTGTTAGCTGTAGGAGTTTTCTGGTGGGATTTTGGGGATCACTATGTATACTATCATATCATCTGTGAATAACGATACTTTGAATTCTTTCCTTCTGATTTTTATCCTCTTGATTTCCTTCAGTTGCCTTATTGCTCTACCTAGAATTTCAAGTATGATATTGACGTGATATGGAGAGAGTGTGCAGCCTTCCCTTGTCCTTGATTTTAATGGAATTGCCTTAAGTTTCTCTCCATTTGTTTTGATGTTAGCTATCAGCTTGCTGTATATAGCCTTATTATATTTACGTATGAGCCTTCCAAACATTTATTTTTAATCTCAACTCTTTTCCTGGATTTTACCATTCTGTATCAGAAGTTTTATAGTATCATTATGTGACAATCTTCTGTATGATTGTGGCCAATATCCCATTATCCAACCAGGACACTGTAATTTACTTGAAGTTCACAAATGTAAAATATATTACCTCATGTAGAAACATTTACATATAAGCATGCTTGCTTCCTTCTGGAAATGGCTGGGTGTGTACAAACAAATGAATTATTGATTCTACAGACTCCCAGGCAGAAGCAAAGGCAGATTTCCCATAATATATTCAGTTTAATATAATCTAAGATATTTCTGTTGCATTCAGAGGCTGGTGATGTAGATGAGATAGTTATAAAAGGGCATTCTATAGGAAAACATGATTAAATGTCCTTATCCTGTCCTGAAAAGTCCTTCAACAACTGCACACTGTTTGCTTTCAGAACCTGTTCCATTATTTGACTGAAGTGAAGTCTAATGGCAGCGTGAAAATACCAGAGGTCAAAGGCGATGAAGCCTGGAAGGTTTTCTTTGATGATGCGTCTCAAGAAATAGTGGATGAATTCGCCATGCGTTATGGAGTTGAATCCATTTATCAAGCTATGACGTAAGTACTGTAGGATGCTGGAGTGGTCATAAATCTTGGTTAAAACCCAGTGAAAGGAAAAGGCAGCCTTCATCTCAATTATTTGTTTTTGCTTA
Organism: Acomys percivali; assembly: GCA_907169655.1. Lineage (NCBI taxonomy): Eukaryota > Metazoa > Chordata > Mammalia > Rodentia > Muridae > Acomys > Acomys percivali. The sequence goes on from OU015755.1 coordinate 45,235,755, forward strand.
CATTTATTTATTTACTATATGTGTGTGTTCATATTCTTGCCATGTTGTGTCTGTGGAGATGAAAGGACAAATTGCAGGAGTCTGTTCTCTTTCTGGGACTCAAGCCTGTTGGAAAGCAGTTTACCTGATGGCCATTTTGCCGACCCACATCTCGATTCTTCTAGCCCAAATGAGGATCAAAAAGAGAATTACTTTACACTATGCATATATGCCCACCTGTGACCCACTCACTCACATATTCTGAGAGCAGTGCACAACAGTCTGAGGTATTGAGAAAATCTTTTTGGTATCTGAGGAAAGTAAAGCCTTCATGTGCCCACAGTTACCCAGTAAGCACCTGAAACATGAGGAGCCATTGTAGCCTCTGAGATAAGCTTGCTACTGTTGTTATAAATTAAGCAGAGATGCTTGTAGTTTTGATAGACCCCACTGCTGTGTGACCGGGATAATGAGTCAGTTTGCACAGACACCTGACCCCAACAAGTGTTATCACCAGGTCTTAGAATCAAATCACTTATTCTCCATGGTGAATGATTTCATACCTGGTCTTTGTTTGTAAATGAATTTAGTTTATCATCTATATACAATGTATAATAGTAAAGCGTTGATAGTCATATGCTAATATAAATGCAAGTATTATCAGCAAGGTCATATTCTTGAGTGAAATAAATGGATGATGTGCTAGATAACCAATCAATTCCACTTACAGAAACAATTGACTTTTTTGTCCTTGTTTTATTTCTGTTGCTGTGATAAAATGTCTTGATTTAAAAAAATTAAAAACTAGCTTGGGGGAAAGGCTTTAGTTTAGTTCACAAACACAGAGCACAGTCCTACAAGAAAGTCAAGGCAGCAAGAACATGAGATGACAGGTCACACCCACAGTTAAGAGCAAAGCGAGAGTGAATGCATGTGTGTTTGATTGCTTGTGCTCAGCTTGATTTCTCTAGCCTTACACAATTCAGGAAGCCCTGCCAAGGGCATGGTTCCCATCACAGTGGATTAGGTCTTCTCACGTCACTTAAATCCAACCCAATGTCTGCAGACCTTTACTGAGGCTCTCTTTTCAGGTGATGCTAGGTTGTTTGAAGTTAACAAAACTGTCACATGTAATTTGAAGCAAAACCAATGCCCTTCACCAAACTGTGGCATTTAATGGCATTTAATCCTCAGCCATGGTTCTAGAGGAGAGTTATTTTAAATGAATGCATGTTTAAAATACTGAGACATTGAGGCTAGGGAGATAGTCTAGCGCCTAAAGTGTTGCTGCACAAGCATAGGTGCCTGGTTTCAAATCCTCAACCCCTACATTAAAGACCAGACATAGCAGCCTGGTGCAGGAAAAGTGGAGGCAGGGGGTCCCGGGGACTCAGTAGCTACACAGTCTAGTCAACTTGAGAGTTCTGCCTTAGTGAGAGATCCTGGCTCAAAAATTAAAGTGGAGAGGGGTTGAAGAACACAAGACATGTCAAACTCCGGCTTCTACATGCAAGAGCACAGACACCTACACACATAAACGTGAAAACACACATTGGTAGATGGTTTTTCTTTCCAATTTTTATAATGCTTTGGTGCTGAATAATAATGGTCACATTTTTAGATGTGCAAGATGAGAGCATATTAGAGGCCTGCCTCTAGGTTGCTTAGCAAGCTATGATGTCATCACCTGCTGCCGCCACCAGATCTGTTGCATCTCACTCTATTTATTTAATGGTAACACAAGGGATCTTAGAGGTCACAAAATAGAGGTTTCCTCCATACTCTGGAAACTCAGTTTTCTTTCTCTGATGGCCACCCACTCACTTCTCCTTCCCTCGTCTTGCGACAGGAACTCCCTGTCAGGGCATTCTGTGCTGCGCACTGGCTGCTGTAGTCAGTGACATTGACACTTGTTTTATCCCATGCCAAGTACTAGTTAACTTATCAGAACATGTAAAATTGAGTACTGTTGAAATGAAAACTCGATTAAGGAAGTAAATGAACTTTTCAGTGTGGAAACACTTGCAAACAAAGGAGAGAAGCAGTGGGTTTGTGGCAAAATATCTCTGGGTGCTGACATCAGAGTCTGTCTTTCCTATTTTCCATATTCTGAGAAAAATGTTTATAATATTGGTAAATACAAGGCACCTGAAAGAGGGGAGTTAGCACCACACATCTCCTTGCAGTCTGTTTCCTCACATCTCAAGCTCAACAGTCAGATTCTAATCTGATAAATGACCTACAGGTCAAAGGAGTGTTTTTCTGTTTACATTCAGGCTTAACAAGCCCCTGTTCATACCAGATAAAGATCTGACACTAGGACTGGCAACTGTTTTTGTTTTGTTTTGTTTTGTTTTGTTTTGTTTTGTTTTGTTTTGTTTTGTTTCTGTAATGCTCAGATAGTAAATGTTGTGTGGCATCTGCTTTCTTTATGCAGTGTTCAGTCCTGCAGGCCTAGTATGAAATAGTTGAGGATAATAAACACACAGGTGTGGTGATGCTAAGCTGAAACCTCTCTACTTCTTCTGCCCACATCTTGCACCAGGGACTCACTGTCAGGACAATCTATTTCACACTCCTTGTGGGAGTCAGTGACTTTGATGTCTGTTTTATCCCATGCCGAAGGATTTAAAGACTTTTGGGTTTTGGGTTTGTTTGTAATTACTGTGTATCTCAGTAAGTTTAAATGCACCACGTGGGTGCAGGAGCACATAGGAGCCAGAAGAGGGTGTCAGACCCCTTGGAACTGGAACTATAAATAGTTGTGACTATGAAAATGTATGGAGGTCAGGAGGACAATTCGTTGGAGTCAGTTCTTGCTGTCTCATGTGGGTTTTAGAGATCCAACTCATATTACTGAGTTTGTTAGCAGGTACCTTTACTCACTGAGCCATTTTTCCAGATATAAAAAGCAGGAGTTGCCTATTGTCTCACTTTTCCTCATTAACATTGTCCCTGACACATATTTTGCTTTGGCAATACAATATTTGTCCTTACCTTGCCAGAAGAAAAAAAAATCTATTGCTTGACAACTTAGTAACTCCTAAATTACAGTATCTTTGTTTACTCATATTACTGATGTCTGATTGGTGCTAGTAATTAATTGCTTTTATAGACTGATACATGTGTTTAATTGTGTGTCAATATCTCAGCACAGTTTAAAACTATTCTTATATTTAAGAAATATAGTACAGTGAGCAGCTTAGAGGTGACTTGAATTATAAATAAAATGGTAGAGATTGACATTCTGAGTACATGCTAGAAACTCAATAAATACTTGCAATAAAAGGAACCAGCAGTAGGGGTTTCTACCAATATTGTTTTTGAATCTCATTTTCTTCTGACCTATCTCTGGGTGTCAGAGGTTTTCAATTGTCAGAAGCAAATAAAAGAAAAAATATGAATTTAATTAAATTGATGTATGTGATTCCTTCACTGTGTAAGTTGTATTGAAATATTCCAGTGCATACCACATTGGTCCCTTATAATAATTTGAAAATACACTTTCAGATACTGACACTTGTTGTTAGGGGCTAAAAATACTTTTCAGAAATGGTTTAGACATGCTTCTAAAATGCAGTTTCTGTAAGCTAATTTCCAATAGATTGTTGGCAAAATAAAATAAGATAACTCAATTGGAAAAGGGCAGTTTATGGATATAGTTATCTTCACAATTACATGTATGAAATAGTGAATCAGTATTTCCTTTTTGTTTTGAAACCTTTGCTCTATGACACAAAAGTAAATGCATAAATAACATATCAGAAAACAAACCAACAAATCATGATGACCAAGCAAGCAAACAAAACACATAGAACTTCTTAATGTTTCATGCCTACTTAATAATTCTGTCCCCTTAATATTTAAAACTTACAAAATTAGGGGCTGGAGATGGTTCAAAAAATTTAAAGCATTGGTTGCTGTTCCAGACGACCTGGGTCGGTTCACAGCACCCACATGGTTGCTCACAACCGCCTACAACCCTAGTTCCAAGGGATCTACCACCCTCTTCTGGCCTTCATGAACATGGTGTACATACAGGCATGCAGGCAAAACACCAAAACACATGAAATAATTATTTTTTAGAAAATTTTTTTTAAAAATCACAAAGTTGGGACATTATACTTTAAGGAGGGAGGCTTAGCCCATTGGTGTAGTACACACACTTAAAGTTTGGAAAAGGACAAAATGGTTTAATTCTTCTGGATTTTCCTAGAAGCTTCTGTTGATACTTACAGACTGTATACTTAGTGAAATTGCCCTATCGCTTCATTATCTTCCTCCTAATGGAGACTTTCTGGTTTCTCTTAGGTGCATTCATGTTTCTTTTGAGGATAGACTAGATAGATAAATGAGGGGAGGTGTGTATTAGTCAGAGTCTGAGTGTGTCATTAGCATTCTCTCTTGAGTGGTTCTCAGAATTCAGAGGAAGCAGATTATTCTGCTGGTAAGTAACCTGAGCTTTAAGACTCGGCTTGCCAGTCCCCTATCCTACATCCTGCTGACTGTAAACACACTCCCCTCTACCACAGGCCACTTCCTATCAGGGACAATTTGTCATCCCACGTGTTAAATAAAACAGTGCCCCTTTCTCTGGAACATTCATGGGAACAGAGCTTATAGTTCTCATATCAAAACAAGCAAACAACCAACAGCTTGAAGCCTCTCTGCCATGTGGCAGGTACAGTCATCATCCACAAGAGAATGGCCTTTCCAACTTACAGCAGCAAGAGCAAAGCCTGTCCCCTCTGTCCAGGAAGCACACTACTCTGTGTGTATAGCTTCTTGGGATCAGGCACGGACGCTGTTCTCATCACGATAGTGTGCCTTGATAGTTCTCATTTGTGTGAGCATATAATTTTATCCTTATAATATTCTAATTATGTTCTCTGAGAACATAAATGGAATTTCATTCTATGTGTTGAGATTATGTGTGTGCGTCTGTGTGTGTGTGTTTATATATATGTGTGTATATATAATATATACACATATATATATTGTATGTATTAGCCCATGTAAGTGTATGCATGTGTGCTCACACATGTGGAGGTCATTGGTCTTCCTCTGTCACTATCCACCATATATTTTTAGACACAATTTCTCTCTGAAACTAGAGCTCACCTATTGTCTATGCTGGCTGGCAAATGAGTTCGTGGGATCTGCCTGCTCTGCCTCCCCAGTTCCACAATTACAGAGGTGTGCTGTCCCACCTGGCGTAATGTAGTTTCTGGAGATATAAACTCAGAGCCTCACACTTGTGTGTTGGGCACATTACTACCACCTGCGACATCTCCCCAGCCTACTCTGAAAGCGATGTCTGTCAAGCTAAAACACATTTTAACTCTTTAATTGGTCTTCATTTCATTGTAAAGTGAAGCCAAAGCTGTGCTTGGAATGTGGGGTTCTGTTAAACTAGAGGAGAGTCGAGGATGCCAAATGGGATGAGAAGAAGCACTTGGGTCATGGCTTTTTGCTGTGACTAATGACTTGTACCTCAGTGCCGCTCATCTCTAGCTCACCGTGCACCTACTCTGTTTCAGCTGCTAAATCCACACTCATGCCTTCTAAAGAAAATACTGGGCAATTGACTTCTGTGTTGATGTACAGCTTTCTCTTCAGGGTCTGTAAGAGGAATGAACTGTTGCATCAACAGAAGACAGAGCAGTGAACAAGAAGCCAAGGTCAGATTCAGGCCCCTCATTTTAGGATGCACAATTCATTTGTTCAATAGATGCCCCTATGCATCTAGGTGTGTGGAGTTATGCAGGATGTCTTGAGTCTCTAAATGTACTATAACAAAATGCCATAAGCTGAATGGCTTATCAACAACAGGAATTTATTTTCTACAGTTAGAAAGACAGTGAAGGCCAAGATCAAGGTTGTCTTGTGAGGAACATTTTCTTGGTTCATGGAAGATTACTGTTGTTGTTGTTGTTGTTGTTGTTGTTGTTTTGGGGTTTGCTTGTTTCTTTGTTTTTGCTGTATTCTCACAAAAATTTCAGCTGTGTTCTCACAGCATTCTCAATATGGCAGGATCTCTCTAGGACACTTCTTAAAAGCTACTATTGGGTCAGTCTATCTTAACACCCCTCAAAGACCTCACCTCTTCACACTCAATTCATAGGACCACACAACTCATAGGAAACATGTCCTCATAGGAATACCTTCCCTCATAGAGGATACATTTAGGCCACAGCTATTAGAACCCAGCAGTTAGGAGGACTCTTGCCTCCAGTGGCCTCCCAGTTTAATGTGGCGAGAAAGATACTTAGCAGGTAAGAGCACTAAGGGCTGCTCTTGCCTAGGACCTGGCTTTAGTTCCCATCACCTGTGAATTGTTTTGTCTTGCTAAAAGTAATACATACAATATTAGGCTTCGTCCCCTGGAATCTGCCTTTTCCCAGCCTTCTCTCACCCTTCCCTCTAGTGAGCTTCACACCCCATTGCCCACCCCTATCACACAGCTACACTGCAGCTTAGGAGTTGTATCCTCTCTGATGCCTACGGAGGGAGTAGGTGTGGTCAATGGAAAAAGCTTCTCTGCCTCAGGAGACAGTTACCATGGAGCAGAGTCCGATGGACAGCCCTGCTGGGAAATAGCTAGGCCTGGCTCTCTTGCAGGGACACACAGTGAGCGGTGTCAGACATGTTGCCCCACTTCCTGTTGACTGTCTAATTCTTAAGAGTGAAGACACCAGTTGGTTACTGGGCCTTTCTTAGCCAGCTGCCTTGAAGTTAGGGAAAGTTTCTTCTTGGTGATAAACATCTTTGATTAGCACTGCTGCTTTCCGGGGCTGGTAGGATTTGACTTTCATTCTGGTCTTATGGGAGCCTTCTGGAAGATTTAGAGGGTGACTTCTGTGCCTCTAGCTAGTGTCCATAATACCCCATAAATTGTCTCATTTCAGTATTAATCAGAGAATAAGATGTCTCTGTCAATTCTTCAAGATGAATTCTTGCCTAATGTTCTGGATGATTCGAAGCACCACTCTCAGCAGAACGATGATGGGGCGTGGCCATCATTTCAGCATTACAACATTATCGCCATGTACCACAGGCAAATGATCCTCAAGCAATAGATACAATGATCAAATGCCCTATCAAGGTCACTGAGCACTCGGCTTGTCCTTTTTTAACTCTGTGCACATGCCTTCGGCTCCTGTTGCTTTGTTTTCATTAAGAAAAAACATTGGTCTGTCCCTGGGTGTGAGGAATCACTGTACTAATATGATCTCAAGAAAGACAGAAGAGCTGCAGGCACACAGGTGCGGCCACAGTGTACAACCCCAGAAGGAGAGGAGGGCTGCCCCAGGAGATGAAGCCAATGCACTGAGAGATATCTTCCATTTGTGCACTAGACACCGTGATGGAGTAATCAAGTCTGTCTGCATGCTGCATTCACTACAGTATAATACACACACACACACACACACACACACACACACACACACACACACACACACA
>OU015755.1:45243207-45255658 GCA_907169655.1 Acomys percivali
ACACACACACACACACACACACACACACACACACACACACACACACAAAGGAAAAAGCCTGGGGGAGCTCAGGTAACTTCTTCCTTGTTGGACCCTTTTTCTTCCTTCCCCGCCCCTAAACACATCCTCTTAAAATCTTACACCAGAAGTTATCTCGTAAAAATATCCATCTGTTGCTGCTCCTCCTTCATGTAGAAGAGTCGTAACTGCTGGAGGTGACCTTTTAATTTGCAGTTTGCATTTACTCTGTGAGAATGTGAGTTTTATTTGGCAATGTCCTCTGACCAGTGAAGATGTAGCTGACCTAACATACGGTGCAGAACTCCACGTAACCCCCAAGACACGCTGGTCTGGAATTCTCTCCCAGTGGGTGATGGAGTTGACTGCATACAATTGTCTCTTGCTTTGTACCATTTCATCTCTGGGCAAATTCTCTCTCAATGAGATCAAGCCCTTCGCATGTCTGGAGTGTCTCTTAGTCATCAGTAACTCTTAGCCCTGCCTCATGTCAAGAGGGCTTTGCTGAGCCTCCCCAGGCTGTAGTGGATGTGTTCTTCCTCAGTGTTTCACGGCACTGTGTGTCTGGTTCATCCTTTTCTCACAATTGCTTTCCCATATGGGTCCATGCTGGTCTGCAAGTAGACTCACTGCTGTCAACCAGAGCATCCTTCAGACCCATCTTCTAAATGTGTGTTACACCAACCTCCTCACACACTGACACCTGATCACCACCTGGCCTCTCAGCCTAAGCCCCTCCCTTCTGACTCTTCTTTTCCCTGTCTCTGGACTGGACCTGTGGGGCTGTGTTCTGTACCCTAATCCTATCTCCTCAAATATGTCACCCACTCAAGCCCACTGTAAGACACAGTTAAAAGAAATAAAGCCTGAGCAAACTGGGTGTATGGGTTTGTTTTGATTTTTATTATAGTTTATTCATTTATTGCAAGAGTGCTTTCCACGCCATGTGTGGGAACTTCTCAGAGTTGGTTCTCTCCTTCTACTGTGTGAATACTGGGGACTGTTCTGAGGTCATCAGGCTTGCTGGACAAGTACCTTGCCTGATGGACTGTGTTGCTGCCTGGCTAGCTTATTTTGAAACCAAAAACTAGGTTGCTCTTGTGATGCCCTCCATTTCAAAATGACACACCTCCAGCTTCAGAGTTTTGGTGATGTTTATTTTGGCAATTGGCTGTGATATTGTGTCTGTGCCTCTTCCTAGATGTATCTGTTTTTCTTTTATTGTCTCCTAAATTGTCATATTTAGACATTTAATATTCCACAATTCTTGGCCTATACTTAGTCTAACAAATCGAATTTTATGAATTTTGAGGGACAAGGGAAATAGAGAGGGCCTCACTTTGAGGTTTTAAAATTTCTTCTTGAAATAATTTTTATATCATTTGTGGTATTCAGTGTGGATTAAATGCATTAATGATTAACTCCAAGACACTAATAATGCATCAGTTTTGCATTAAGGAAAGAAATAAAAGCCCCTCCCGTTGGTGTCATTTAGGCAAGAGCAAGTACAGACCTGAATTCTGTGCTTCATGCTCACTGAGTTTCTGTCTTCCGTCTGTCTGCTGTGAGAGTCTGAGTCTGTGCCTGCCTCAAGGATGGCTTGTTCCTTTATCTGTGTCCATCCATGTGTGTCCCTCTATGGTGTATCTGTCTGTTATGTGACTGTGTCTGTGTGTGTTCAGACGTGTCTGTCTGTAAAAGTGTTATGTGATTGTCTGTGTCCATTTCTATATGTCTGTGTGTTTCTGTCCCTCACAAAGGCTTTTTGTGTGTGTGTGTCTTTTATTGAATATCACATAAAGCATCACATGGGAAAGGAGTGGGACACTTTACTGAAATCCTTAACAGTGTTACAAGGGATTACGTCACTGACTCCAACAGAACCCCAAGTGACCCAGATAGCAAACAGTATTACAAATGTTGTTATCAACCAACATCCAAAAACATTATGGAAGATATTCATTTTAGAAGATTGTTCTCAACCTCACTGTTTTCTGTTTTCAGCAAATGGTACATATGCATTGTTCTAGGTCAGGGGCATGGAAGAGCAGATAAATTAATATTACAGCTACGCATTAACTTGGGTTATAAAAGTTGATTGCATGGAAAATCTGAAGCAAGTAAGGTTGACTATTATTTTGTTCTCTTAAAAACAAGTTAAACAAATAGGCTGAGCACACACAAGGAGAGCAGTCTTAAGTCTTATGTGACTTCAAGATTTGTTATTAATTCTATCCGTGAGGTGCAGTCTTATAAGAGATGGAAGAAATATTTACATACTATTACATCACTGTAGTATACATGTTTAAATTTTTTAATTATTTCTGTGCATGTGTATGTATGCATAAGCCTGTGGGAGTTATGTGTGTGCCAGCCACAGAGGCTCTGTGTGGCGGTCCAAGGGCACCATGAAGGAGTCAGTTTTCTCCTTCCACCACACATCTATACTTCCAGAGTTAAATGACAGACATCACAAAACATAAAACTGCATTAGGATGTAGTCACTTCTCATTCTCGAGGACCACAACTTTTAACCTACTTTCATCTGCTCATCTCACGAGAGAAGAGGTAGAAATCCTACCCAGCTGTGAGCTGAGCAAGGCCACAGTTTTCCAGACTGACACTGGCACGCTTTGTGGGTCACTACTCACGACATGCCCTTGTGTCATTCAGCCCACGTTGGCATTCAGTAACCCAGAATGCAGCGGTTCCTGGATGAGGGATAAATTACTAAAATACCCGAGCAAATGGGATCAAGTTATATACAAAGAGTCTTCCTGCTGTGTGTATTCTATCTTTCATATTTATCATGAGCTGCACTTTCGGTTTGCCAGTCTTTTGATAGAGTTCACACGAGATGAGTTTCCTTGAGAGAAGAAATAGAATAGAGCACTTGATGCTCTTGATGTTATTAATGATTCTATTATTCAAGGTTTCGATTGAGAGCCTTTGTGCACAGGGCTGGCATAACTCAGTTGTTTGTCTAATTGAATCCTCTCTGTAACGAAATGCTTAGAAAACAGAATTGCTGATGGGGCCCTTCAAGCCTGGGAAACCTCAGAAGTACCACTCAAGTCAGGGGTGAAGTTGACAGGGGGGGACCAGTATAAGTGAAAGCGGAGCCTCTTATGGCAAAATAGAAGGCAACACCATGAGGAGGGGAGACAGACAGAATCAAATGAGCACTTGGGTAGAATGTACCATTTTAGGCTCTTAAATAATCAAAGGCAGGGTTGGGGGAGTGGAGGGTGACCCTGTGCCCTCAGCTGTAGCTCCAGCATTCTGGACTTTGCTGGGAACTGCACCTTGGCAGTGAGCACACAGCACCCATAAAGTTCAAAGAAACTGCCCTTAACCCCCACAAGAAGTCACCTTCTAGTTAAGTTATTTCACAGATGTGAGTGCGAAATTTCAAAGAGTCCGGACAGTGTGTCAGCTCTTCCAGTCAGAGACAGTAGGAACCTTTGCTTCTTCTTAGAGATGTAGTTGAGGAATGACTAATGCTGATGTGAGAAGATGAGCTGGCACGTGAATTAGCTTCCATTTTTAAAGCGCTGTATGTCTTGCTTTTTTTTTAAACATTTCAGGCACTTTTCATGTCTGTCTTCTAAGTACATGTGCCCGGGTGTCCCTGCAGTCATGAGTGCCCTGCTGGCAAACATCAATGCCTTCTATGCTCACACAACTGTCTCCACTAATGTGCAGGTTTCTGCCTCGGATCGCTTTGCTGCTACAAACTTTGGGGTAAGTATAATTATTTTTGAAACTTGAAATTTTCAAGTAGCCTTAGATTTCCAAAGGACTTTGGACCCCAGATATTCTCTTCTTTCCTACCCACCCCCATTAAATTATATCTAGTATATAATGAGTCCCCATAACTTAACATGAAAAGAACACAAGTCTGATGTGGTACCCTAGGGGGAAAATGTGAATATTTGACCAAAGAAGACAATGTTCCAGAATCTTATGACTGAGGAACAAGGAGAGTGTCTTAGTCTAATGTCACATGGCTGAAAGTTTGTTTGAAATAGTTTTAATGGAAGAGCAGAGCTTTGACTGACAGACTCCTCCTTGATTGAATCTCTGCATCAGGGATAATGTTTTGCACTAGTGGAAGACACATTTTTGTAAGAGTTCCCTGGGGTTTGTTTTATAGGATGTGTGGCATGTTTACAGATCAGTGGTTCACTGTGTTAAGCAATGTATGTCCCCATGCTAATCTGGGTGTGGCTGCTTTCACTGGTGCTCCCTTGAAGGAAAAAGTGGGGGGTCCTTGAATATCTGCACCTACGGAAATCCGCCTGCCTGCAGCACCCAAAGGTATCAGGGCTGCATTGGAAAGTAAAGCCCCAGAGGTTCCCGGAGGTCTATCTGTTATCAGTGTCTTCTAGTGAGAGATAAAACTGTCAGTGGGCAAAGTGGAAAGGAAACATGGTAACAGTGGCAGAGATGGACAGATTCCAGAGCTTTCCAGGCACAAAATCAGCAGAGTGGACACAAGTTGGTGTCTTTGAGGATGGAGTTGGTGACAGACTGGGGAGGACACTGGGCAGATGGCAGGAGTCTAGCCAGGGCACCTGGGAAGCATCCATGAGGGTCAGTAACACCCTTGGGCGTGTATTGCTAGGCCCTTTTCTTTTTAGCAGAAAAGACTAGAATTCAGTGGAGATAGCCCTTCCTAGAACACCATAGTTAGCAACCCCTGCCTTTCCAGTCTTGCCAGCATTTGTAGTCAGGTTTGCTGAGGATATATTTGTTGGCCTATCTTGCTACAGAGACCAAATGTGGAGTTTGTGTCATATCATAAAAACAACTGAAGAATAGTGCATAGTCTCCTGAAGAATAGCACACAGAAATAAGTGCACAGGCTCCTGGTGGACTTGGGCTCTGTTCTTTGCATATGAGAGGTAGCATGTATGTACATGCATGTAGCGTGTGAGGTGAATTCCTCAAGGAAGAGGCAAGCACTATTTAAAACAAATTTTAAAAAAATAACACGGGTAACAGAGAATAACTTTTGGGCTGTGGATAACAGGTTCGATAATGGCTATTACGAAGCCCCGTCTGTCATATAAACCTGTTTCTCCACCTGCTCAGTGAGGATAATTAGTCCCACTCTGACATTCTTCCAGAACTTGAAGTAAGGATCAGATGAGATTTAAGAATCCATAATCTAATGAGCAGAACATGAAGATTGTAGAATCCTATGAGATACGAGAGGGTTGTTCCTCCTGGCTAACCTACAATATAGGCAATGCACTGTCAGCTACTATCGTTAGGTAGACCAACTCTTGTGTGAACTGCGACTAAAAAACATTCTGGAGCCAGTTCAAGAAAACTCTGTGATAGGCAACTCCAGACCAGAGAAGACTTTTGCAATAAAGGCGTCACCTTGGAAACAGAACTTGTTGTCTCGGGACTTTGTCTGTAATGGAAGCCATGCTGTGTTATGAAATGCCCTGCTCCTATTCTGCCCATGTGCACTCTGGAGAACAAGCCAGGCTTGCAGAACGCAGAGCCTTTCTCCGTCCGAGAAGAAGTCGTTACATGATTAACATCCTCCATAAAAGCCACCTGGAGGAAAATTGGATGCCAGGCTCCCTTGCTTTACACGGGCCCAGCGAGAAGAAAACACATTGATTTCAGCACATTTCACGTCTCAGTAACAACATGCTTATAGCAAACTTCATTTTGTAAATCAAATAACATTTTGTAAGATAGAAGCAGGGAAAAAAAAAGAAACATTTGATCAAACTACAACTCGATTAATTGGTGATCAGGCCTGTGGCTGTGTATTTTTCTCTCACTGGGGAATAAAATCCTGTTTCCTAACCAAACATATCAGCTATACTATCTCCTACTTCCACTTTGGAGTCCTGAGTTCTTATTCATCCGATGACTAAAGTAGATACTCAGAGTATCGTGACAGTTTACAGTCACTTCTTTAACCTTTTTAAAGGTATAACCCCCCAAAAAAACAAAAAAATAATAAAATAAAAATAAAAAAAATAAAAATAAAAAAGGTATAACCCAATTTTTTTTCAAACCTCCAAAACATGATGTATTTGAAAAGGTTTTCTTCAAACTGGGTTTTGTGATTTCAGCATTTTTAAGGCAGAGGCAGTGGATCTCTGAGCTCAAGACCTGCCTAGTCTACATAGAAGTTAGTTCGAGGACAGCCAGGGCTACATAGAGAAATTCTGTCTTAGAAAAATAAAAAATAAAACAAAAAGGAAAAGAAAAACAAAGAAAGCTTTCTCGAGCATCTCACACACCCCAGGCAGTTCTCTGCCACCAACCCCATCTCCAGCTCACCCACTTGTTCACTGTCTTGCCTACTTGTTCTTCCTGCTTATTTGGTGAGTCCTGTGAGCTACTGTGGCAGCGGAGGAAGGAAAGAAAGATATATTTTGACTTTTACTCTCTGAGGTTTAGACTCTCATGACAGAATCATGGAAATGTGGAAAGTAAACACAAACTGCTCTCAGATGTACTACGTCTCACAGAAGTCTATACAATGTTTACAGATGCTCAGAGTCTAAAGAATAACAAGTGATGCTTGTTCATCTGGAACTGCTAGAAGCTTGAAAAAGCAACGGTGGGTAGTAGCCTAGAACGCCAAGAGGTACCAGGAAAATAACCACAGACTTAGTGAGATATTTTAGTATAGACAAGGAAAACTGAAGATACAAAATAAGTTGGAGAGGGCACATAAGGGTCTAGAGAGATGGCTTGGCGGTTCTCTAGCAGAGGACCCAACTTAGGTTCCCAGTACGAGTTAGATTTTGGGTGCGTCAAAACCACCTGTAACTCTAGCTCCGAGGATATTCCAATGTCTCTGGCCTCCTCGGGTATCTGCATTCACAGTCCACACACAAACACACACATATACATACATAGGCATAATCTAAAATTAAAGAAATCTTTTCAAAGTATGCATGAGGCAGTCCATCTACCACAGAGCAGTAAGACATGGGCACCTAAGAGAGAGGCAGTTAGAAGATGGATACTGGATCACAGGGGGACTTTTACAGACACTAAGATGTTTGGACTGTATGTTTAATATGCAGGGCATGTTGAGATGGGCTTTCTGATGGAGAAGGACCACTGTACAATGACTGCTACAGAAGGAAGAGATTGACTGGAAGCATCTGACAGAGGTTGTGGTTTGGACCATCTTAGAAACTTTAGGTAGAAAAACACTCAACAGCAAAGTGCGTGTTTGCAATGTCATCTGAAGGACTTCCATGATAATCCCACATGCCTCGATTTGCAAGAAAAGTGACAAGTTTTCATAACATCAGGAATGTAAGGAACAGGGGAATGTCTGTCCTGTCGTATCTTTCCAAAATCGCCACGCTGATAACAAGAGACTGGAAAGCAAGCATCTCTGTAACCTGACTAGTTGCATAAATAAGCCAAGAAGCAGGTAGCCAGCACACGTACAACGGATAGACAGAAACTAAGATCATTATGGAAAGTTGATGGGAAAGACTTGGAGAGCAAAAGCCACTGGTGTTGAGTCTCTGAGCTGCAGTGGAATCAAAGAGGAGAGAGAGAGAGAGAGAGAGAGAGAGAGAGAGAGAGAGAGAGAGAGAGAGAGAGAGAGAGAGAGAGAGAAAGTATGCACATTGTGTGTATGCAGTGCCCAGAGAGGCAGAAGAGGATGTCAGACCTCCTAGAGCTGCAGTTCAAGGTGGTTGTGAGCCACCCACCATGGATGCTGGGAATCAAACCCTCCAGAAAAGCTACAAATGCCCTTATCCATGGAGCCATCTCTCCAGCCCCATCATTGTTTTTTCATTATTTTCTAAATCATTGATGTAGAGAGACACAATATAGTTTTTGTTTGTAAAGCTTACATGCTTTACAGGATACCCTTTAAGAAGAACATAAATTTTTCAGTAGGGATTTTGTTGTAAAATTAACATTTATGGCAGGCACCATTAGCAGCACAAACTCCAAGGAAGGCAACTGAGTATTTTCACTCACTGCCTTATACACCACAAGGAACTCTTCTGTGGATTCTGACTCCATAGTATTTGATCATTTCTTTACATGACAAAAATCCTGAAATATTTTTCATGGGAAAAAAAGATCATTCACTCTTTCACATCAAACCGTAGATCATGACTTTTAAATTCTAACCAGGAGGAGTTTATCTTCACAATTCATTCCTAAGGCCACACATATTTTAATGGCTTTTCCCAGGCTCGGTAAGAACATCTATTACATTTATGTCACAGACGATGTTAGAATAAAATGTGGCCTGTGAAGAACAGACAATGATGATTTTAGTCAAGGCTATTTCGGTAGAGGAGAGAAGAGGCTTCAGTTACTACCCAAGGATTTTCATAGGCTGGCACTAGAGAGAGTGCTGTGGAGGTTATTAAAGGTAGGACGGACCAACCAGTGAGTTATGGCCAGCATGTTGAAGTGCTTTGAGCTTGCAATTTGCGTTCTCTCTCTGTCCGTCCGTCCGTCCGTCCGTCTGTCTGTCTGTCTGTCTGTCTCTCTCTCTCTCTCTCTCTGTCTCTCTCTGTCTCTCTCTGTCTGTCTGTCTCTCTCTCTCTCTCTCTCTCTCTCTCTCTCTCTCTCTCTCTCTCTCTCTCTGACAACCAGTGTTGCTCATCTACTTACCTCGGCAATAAGATCCTCCTAGCTCAGAAAGGCTGGGACACAGAGGTGATTCTCTCCCAGGGTATTGCAACACAAAGTGATGGCTTCCAGTATTTTTAGGAAAACATACATTGGTTAGAAAGCTGGAAGGTTTTTTAAAAAAATATTTACATATCAAAGTGGCAGAGAAAGAATAAACAATTGCAAGGTGTCTAAGCTCCAAGAAAGGAAGCTCCAGAGGCAGGAAGAACCCTATGCAAGAAAATTCATATGAGAAGAGTCTCATAGCATGGACTAGGGCATGCCAACACTTCACATGTTTCCCTATGAGGGACCATACAAACACTTGGAACTTAATGAAATATGTTAATTTTGCAAAAAACATTTATTAATATCAATTTTAACCTCAAATCAATAAGCAATGCAGAAACATTCCCAGAATATATTTACATATAAACATAAATTAGATTACAGAAAAATACTAAAATTCCTTAAATATTCTAACAGAAACATTTCCCTTCTCACTGAGCTGTTGGCTTTGATGGATCTGGATGAAATGATTGCCAGCCCATGTCAGGATGTTCTTTATCTTGTTTCTGACGTTCTTTCACAAGCCTGAGATCACATGAGCACATAGGCAGGGTTCTTCCAAGAGGTGCTGAGGTAGGTGAAAGCCCAAAACTTGAGCAGCGTCAGTTTCTGTCTAAGTTCAGCCACACTGTGACCACGACAGTGAGAAGATGGGAAGTGGAGGAAAAAGTTGTGGCTGTGTGGAGGCTGATACCTGCTCCTAAGAGGAACTTTTCTTCCCACCATCCCCAGGAGCCTAGAGGACCTTTCTAAATACACACTCATGAAGTAGACACCTCCTCCCCCTTCCTTAGTCTTCCCTGTTTGCTTATGAGGCCCCATCCAGCCCACCCGTTAGTATTGTGTGGCCAGTGAGTTAAGAATGATTTCTATGCTTTTAAAACTTATTTTTTTATTAATTTATTCTTGTTACATCTCAATGGTTATCCCATCCCATCCCTTGTATCCTCCCATTCTTCCCTCCCTCCCATTTTCCCCTTATTCCCCTCCCCTATGACTGTTCCTGAGGGGGATTACCTCCCCCTGTATATGCTTATAGGGTATCAAGTCTCTTCTCGGTGACCTGCTGTCCTTCCTCTGAGTGCCACCAGGTCTCCCCCTCCAGGGGACATGGTCAAATGTGAGGCACCAGAGTACGTGTGAAAGTCATATCCCACTCTCCACTCAACTGTGGAGACTGTTCTGACCATTGGCTAGATCTGGGTAGGGGTTTAAAGTTTACCGCCTGTATTGTCTTTGGCTGGTGCCTTAGTTTGAGTGGGACCGCTTGGCCCAAATCTGCCTATCATAATGTTCTACTTGTAGGTTTCTAGGACCCACTGGATCCTTCTACTTTGCTATTCTCCCATGCTTCTCTCATCTAGCGTCCCAATAGAATTTCCTCCCCTCTGTCCCAGTTTCCTGGTAAGTAAAGGCTTTCGTGGGACATGCCCCTTGGGCTAGTATGCAGATAAGTGAGTATATACCATTTGAGTCTTTCTGCTTCTGGGTTAACTCACTCATTATGATCATTTCTAGCTCAATCCATTTATCCACAAATTTCGGGAATTCCTTGTTTTCAATAGGTGAGTAGTATTCCATAGTGTATATGTACCACAGTTTCTTTATCCATTCTTCTACTGAGGGACACTTAGGCTGTTTCCGTGATCTGGCTATTATGAATAATGCTGCTATGAACATGGTTGAGCAAATTTTCTTGTTGTGTGCTGGTGCATCTTCTGGGTATATTCCAAGGAGTGTAATAGCTGGGTCTTGAGGAAGCCCTATTCCCAGTTTTCTGAGACAAAAACAAATTCAAACAGTACCTATCCACAAATCCAGCTTTACAGAAGGTACTAGAAGGAAAACTCCATCCCAAAGGGTCAAGCTACAACCAAAACCACTCAGGAAATAGATAACTATATCATGGCAAAAACACAACTACACAAACACTCGATTGGAAACAACATCAAAATTAAGACTCTTAACAGTCACTGGTCGTTAATATCTCTCAACATCAATGGTCTCAATTCTCCAATAAAAAGACACAGACTAACTGAATGGGTGCATAAAAAAGATCCAACATTCTTCTGCATTCAAGAAACACATCTCACCCATAACGATAGGCATTACCTCAAGGTAAAAGGTTGGAAAAAAATATTCCAAGCAAATAATCACAAGAAGCAAGCAGGCGTAGCCATTTTAATATCGAACAAAATAGACTTTCAACTAAAATTAATCAAAAGGGATGAAGAAGGACACTTCATACTTATCAAAGGTAAAGTCAACCAAGATGACATCACAATTCTGAATATCTATGCTCCCAATACAAGGGCACCCACATTTGTAAAAGATCTGCTAAAAAAGCTTAAACCACACATCGATCCCCACACAATAATAGTGGGAGACTTCAATACCCCACTCTCACTGAAGGATAAGTCATTGAAACAGAAACTAAGCCTAGAAATAACATCATTAACCAATGCCATGGAACAAATGGATCTAACAGATATCTATAAAACCTTTCACCCAAACAAGAAAGAATATACCTTCTTCTCTTAAAAGTTATTTTTAAAATCAAAAGATAATTATGATCTTGTGGTACATTAAATGTACAGAAAATTACAATTTTGCTGTTCATCAATAAAGTTTTATTGAGACGTAACCATGTCCAAAACACTGATACATTATTTAGCTAAGCTCTCATACCACAGTGACAGAATCCCCAGCATCAAACACATCTACTCCTAGGTCTCCTCAGATAGCTTGCTGGCCACCAACCTTGGTATTTTAATCACCTAATTAAACCTGAGGTTTGGATAAATGATACTGCCTAGTATTTTTCTCATGATTTGCCTACCAGACAAGTACTCACCTTACCTACTATAAAGGGCTGAATAATGTAGCCATTCCCATAGTGGTGCTGTGACACTTGGGAGAAACCTGTTTTAATCACTCCATCTTTTATTTACTCTTCATCATGTCATGTAGATAGCAAGCCCCCTCTACTGTCTCAAAGGCAATCTCTCTCCAGTTAAACAAAAATACGGTAAACAAAATTACATCGCAAGCTGTCCCTGCTGTTTAAAGAATCTCTTTGAAAATTCAATCAACAGAACACTTTTAATTTTGCTTCATTGGATGTGATTTGAGATTCTCTGACAACAAGCCCTTCGGATTTCTCTTTCCAGTTTTCTTTCTTCCCTGAATGTAAAATTTCCAGCAGAGTCCTGAAAACCAATATGAGTAAAAGAAATATGAGAGTCGCCTCAGTCAGAATTCTGATCATTCCCACAAGATGGGAGTTCACAAGCTTAGCTGAATAAACCCTTCTGCCTATAACCTAGGTCTAAGGGCCAGAAACCCTCGGGTAGTGCAGCTCAGGTGTGTAATTTTTAAGTGGGGATAGGGGCCGAGGCAATGACTCCATTGATAAAGTGCAAACACTTACCTTGAAAACACAAGGACTTGAGTTTGATCCTAGATCCCATACAACATGTCAAGTGTGATGATGGCCCATGCTGGCAATCCAAGGGTGGTGATTTGAATTAGAATGGTCCCCATGGACTCATTATTTTGAAGACTTGGTCTGCAGTTGGTGGAACTGTGTGGGAAGGAGGAGGTTTGGTCTTGTTGGAGGAGGTGTGTCACTTGGGGCAGGCTTTGAAGCTTCAAAAACCCACACAATATTCCAAGTTAGTTCTCTCTCTCTCTCTCTCTCTCTCTCTCTCTCTCTCTCTCTCTC
>OU015755.1:45255668-45275549 GCA_907169655.1 Acomys percivali
CTCAGATGTAAACTCTAAGCTACTGCAACATCGCCATGCCTGTCTGCCTGCTACCACGCTCCCCACCATGATGATCTGAAATTGTTGCCCCCATAAACTCCTCTATAATTTGCCTTGGTGGTAGTGTCTTATCACAGCAATAAAAAGACAGCTAAGACCCTCAGCATTAAGGAGGAAGAAACAAGTGGATCCATGGGGCTCTTGTGAGCCAATCAATCCACTTGGATGCGTACCAGACCCTGTCTCAAAAAACTAATAGTGGATGGTGAGGAATGAGAAATGACACCCAAGATTGCCCCCTGGCCCTGACACATGCCTGCACACACATGTACTCAAATGTAGATATGCACAAGCAGAGAGAGAGAGAGAGAGAGAGAGAGAGAGAGAGAGAGAGAGAGAGAGAGAGAGAGAGAGAGAGATGGAATTCTAACAGTACATGGCCCTAGCATTCTTACCCCTTTCTTAGCCTCTCACCTTGTAGGTATAAACTAAGCCTTAGAATCTGGTGTTTTCCTCAGATTCACAAAGAACAAATGAAAATAAGACTGAAGTCTGCACTCAATAATGAATTATTTAGCAAATACTAGTAACAGGAAAGGAGCCCACCAAGCATTCTCTCTGGGGTCTTTTCAATCAGATATTGATTGACAAAAGAAAGCCAAGTCCTTCCTCCTTAATAAACTTGGTGTGCCTCATTGTCCAAGACTGTGCTATCTGCATGACTGTCCTCTAATGAAGTCTGGGAGGGTAAGCATTTCCTGCTAGGCACATTCACCACATGAAATTCTCTTATAGAAAAGCAGTGGAGAATTAGATGCTGGGCAGCAGCCAACTCAGCCAGCCCTGCAGGGTGGAATGGGATCAGTGATTTAGGGCAAGGCACAGTTCAACAGTCAGGTCAGCTGTCTTGATGATTTGTGCCAATCAGAAAGGTCAGGTACAGCTTCCAGAGATGTGACATGAATCGGACTGACTTTTATAGTCACCCGAGTGATTAACTTTACTGTGGCCCTGGACTCTTGTGTTGTAGCAACTCTTTCATCTTTATTTTGTATTTTGATGGATGGGAGTAGAGGGGGGCAGTAATAAAGAGCAACACAGCTTGCTGCCTCCCTTCCCCTGGAACATGTGGTTGAGACAGTAGCCTTGCTGGACCAAGTGATCTTAGCCTGCTTAACAAACTTCTGGAGCCTTCCGGAAGGCAACACTTCTGTCTTCAGCTTCCATGTTGTCTCCTCAGAAGTACAGCAAGGGTGCTGATGCTTAACCTTTGTTCACTGATGTGTCATTCTGATGATGGTAATTCACTGAACATTCTGAACTTTTAATTGAGTGAAAAGTCATCAAAACTCTTCAACTTATGTCGCTATTCAGCTGTGGTTCCATTAAGATCAGTAACTTCAAAGACTTAAGAGTTACATGCTTATACATCTTCTATTTCCCAAATTAAGGAGATCTTCTGTTTTGCCAATACTCTGCAAAACGTAGTTATGTATTCATAGACTACTGCTGCAGACAGAAACCTTGGCTCCCTCTCATTCCTGCACCCACTCATTGTTTTATACATCTATGAGAGAACTAAAAGCTAGGACAGAAGTGTGTCTACTACCCATGGTGGTTTTTATTGCAATTGCCAATTTCATACAAGGTAGAATCAGTTGGGAAGAAGTGTCAGAGAGGGGTTGCCCAGATTGGGCTGGCCTGGAGACATGGATGGGGGAGGGGATCTTGATTTTATTAACTGATGGGGGAAGACCCAGCATAAAAGCATGCAGTGCCATTCCTTAAATTTGGGTTATAGGCTACGGCAAAGAAAAATGAAACAAAAAGGAGAAAGAAAGCTGAGCATGCTGCTCTTGACTATGGGTGAGGCCAGCTGTTTAGAGTGAATGTTACCTTGACTTTCTTACAGTGATGGACTGCCACCTGAAACCCTTCCTCCATACACGGGTTTTGTCAAATATCCATTTTGTCACATCAACAGGAGACAAAACTAAGCCATCACCTATAGAGTCTGTGTGTGTGTATGTGTGTGTGTGTGTGTGTGTGTGTGTGTGTGTACAACTTTGCTGTTTCCCTCCTCTTTGTAGTAGATGCATCTGATTCCAACCTTATATTTGCTAACACAACTCTGTCATCTCCCCAGGCAAATACTTCTATGAAAATCACAGTCCTACACTGGCACAGCTCCAATGGCAGCAGCAAGAAGTAGAGACTCAATTTTTATAGTATTTGCAGAGATAAATCATAAAATCCTTTAAAGGCAATCAGTCTCTAGATTATTAAGTCTATGCTTGCTTCCCAATGGAAAGTGTATTTTTAAATATTTTTTGTTCTTGTTTTTACATACACACAAAAGCTGCTTTCATTCCCATGGTTAGAAATTTTAAAATCTGTCATTAATTTTCTGGGAGCTCAGGGTAGTGTTCAGGATTAAAACGAGGGGTGAACTGTATTTTCTTCTGCTTGTATACTGCAGGACTATGAGTCATTATATATATATACAAGATGGCGATTCATTTCTCTTCAGAATAACTACAGACACTCTGATAGGACAACTGCACCATCTCCTGTCATTCACACAGAGAGGAGGTGACTTACCTGAATAACAGGATGGTGTCAAAGGCCCAGAGATGGACTCTGGGCCATGGTTGTATCCTGTGGTTGTGCAGTTCTGTGACCTTGAACAGTGGTTGACATCAATGCTCCTCAGTCTCTGTAGAATGGGACAGTAACTCTCATGGGCAGCTGAGGGAATTGTACTGGGGGTGGTTGATTGCTTATTTCCATCTCTCTGTCTTGTGTTTTCTTGATACAGAGGGAAAAATTCATAAAACTCCTGGACCAGTTGCATAACTCTCTACGGATCGACCTGTCAAAGTACAGGGTAGGTACAACATAATTTCCCTTAAGGTATACCACAGCCTTTGCTCTAGGTGATTTCTCACCATAATGTATTATTACCCATCCTGAAGTGGAGAAGTAAACATGCTGATTTTGAGTCTGACACAATGGAAGCAATCCTCAAAAGATTCCTTGTTTTCTCATACGCTGCATGAAGATAAACTGTAACAATAACAATACTTTGTGTGTGTACAGCTCAGTCTTGGAATTCTTAGTAACCATCTGCTGGAGTGCCCCTGAGCTGATTCATCAAGAGAACACAAGGTCCAAGCTCACTTTGGAAACTCATCTTGAAATTTTAGTTTCAAAATGCCATAGTCATAACTGCAGATGCTTTTTTATACCTTATATTTACCAATGGTTTATTTGAATGTTTTCTTAATGGTATATATGCATCTGCTACATTCACTTTACTTAGCCTCTTGATGAATAGATAAATGGTTAGATAGATGAATAGATAAACTGATGATTGGATGGGTAGATAGATAGATAGACAGACAGACAGATGTTCGTATAGGTGACTGAATAGGCATATAGACAGAGAAATGATGGATGGATGGATAGATAGATAGATAGATGCTTAGACAGATAATTGCACATTTCTAGAAATTACAAACTGAATTTTATCAAGGTCTAATTGCATGTTGAAATTAACATCATCTTAAGAAGACAGTCATCACACATGCAAGCCTACTGTGGAAGCTAGTTCAGGAAAAAAGAGTCTTGAATACAACTTATTTGCCATTATTTGGGCACTAAGCGCACCCAAGGTCATAAGAAATATCCAGAAGTCAGTTTGGGATTTTCTGACGACTAGAAAACCTATGTGAAAACAATCATCAGTTAATAAGATAACTTTCTTAAGGTTTAAACCCTTTGTTCTTTCAAGTATTTTCATAATGGCATTTTGCTTCTCCTCCAGACTTCTTCATATCTGTGTTTTTTAAGTGACCTGCCTCAGTAGAGAGACATGTCTGTATCTCATCCTAGTTCAGATCTTGGGAGACAACCTTGTTTTCCACACTTACAAGCTTCCTTGTGGTTAAAAAGTAAATGTTACCACCTGTGCCATGTTCAAAGTAATTTTTGAAAATTCCATCTTTGTAAAATGATAAAAAGATTTAAATATGTATTGATCTCCCTTCTTTGAAAAAGATATTTTATAAGCAGGAATTAACACTGTAAAAAAGATAATGTAATATATTTTAACATTTTTTTCTTTATTGTTGAACAGTTTGATCCACTGGTATAAAGAATTTGATCATTTTAATCCCTTCATTTTCCACTTTTCCCACCCTCTCTCTCCTATTTGGTCCACTTCTTATCTTGATTTTGTGTGTGGGACACTGAACTTAATTAGGGTTTCTTGTCTAAGTGTGGGTAGGAGATTATTTACTGGAATGTGGCAGCTCATCACTGGCTACACCTCTGAAGAAAATGGTACCCTGAGGATGAATAAAAGGATATGACTTTCCAAGATGAATAGCAGAATATTTCTAAATCTTACATTTTTCAGAATGTTATGTAATAAAAAATTTTAATTAAGAATACTTTAGAATAATGTTAACTGTTATATGACCTACCTCCTGCTCTTAATTTTTTTCACAATAACCTTGTTTTATTAATTTCTACACTGGAGGTTCAAAGTCAGCAATGTTACCCATTTCTGTTTCCTATTTAACCAGGAGAACTTTCCGGCCAGCAACAGTGAGAGACTGCAGGACCTGAAGTCCACTGTGGACCTACTGACCAGCATCACTTTCTTCAGGATGAAGGTGATTCACCTCATTCCCACAGTATCATGGTGTGACATCAGCATACATTTCTGCCTTGATAGGGTGTTGCTTTATCCTGCCTCTGACCAGTTGTCTGTGTCCAGCCAGTAACCCTGGGCTACATGACTTTTCCAACATAGGGTCTATTAAAGAAACAAGTTTTCTAGTCACCTTACATAGATACGGTGGGTCAGAATTAAGTTTGTCTTAAAGGATGCTCTCTCAATACCTGTACAAGACAGTTTTTAAAATAGCAAGGAATGTTAGGTGAAATTAGAGTTGCATTAAAGTGTGTTAGCTGGAGAAGAAGAGCTGACTCCTGTTTACCCAGCGTTGCCAGTACACTAGCGTCAGCCTTGGCACTGCTTGTATGGGAATTGGTCACGTGATTCCTTGGTACGGTTGGCTATAGCCTACCAAGCTCTCTAGGCATATTTCTGTTTATGATATATCCCTTCTTTATTACCAAATTCTGGACAGTCATAATTTAAGACAGCAGTTTATTTACATTAAGCCTTACAAACACAGTTTGCTAGAATAAAGACTTAATTTTTTTTTCTTTAAAATAGAGCATTGTGAGAGTTGGTCAGCAAGTAGTGAGACAGCAAATAAGGCAAAGCAACATACCAAGCTATTTCTCTCAGTTACTATTAGGTTTTTCACTCACAGTACTTAAAGAAAAATAGTCTTTTATAATATATAGCAAACAAATGTATACTATATTGATGATTGTTAGTTTATTCAATATTGCTCAGCTTAATGTCAAGATCCCTTGGTGACTGTGGTAACAGAATTTATATCTGTTCTGATCGGCTGGTACCCGTGTGCAGAGAACACTAGTGAGCCCTACTCAAGGCTCAGTGGAAAAGCTGGCTTCTGACAAGTGGTAACTGCCACTGCAGGGGGATGAGGAAGTGAGGCGAGCAGAGGGCCGCTCTGGGGACATGCAGCTGCCCATGCCCCCATCCCGGCTGCTAACTGATGAGTCTACTGCTTGTTTCACTAGTAAAGGAGGCAAAGGGAGGAGAATTTCCTCAAGCTCACCACAGCCTGCCACCCACCCCACCTGTGCCATGTGTACTCTTCCTTCTTCTGTGTTATTGACCATCAGCTGGAGTCTGTTTTCTAGAAAAGATGGCCTCCTCCACCTTTGCACTTGCTCTCCTTTCTCTTGGGCACTAACATCCTGGCCAGATTCCTCCCTGTGCCGCCGAGTCACCAGCTTTTCTCCTCCGACTCTATACGTCCTGATCACACTTTTAATTTCTCTAAAACACTGACAAGCTGGAGAGATGGCTCAGCAGTTAAGAAGTACTTCCTGCTCTTCCAGAGGACCCAGGCTCTAATCCCAGCACCCATGTGGTTGCTCACAACCATCTATACGCCCAGTTCCTAAGGACCTGATGCCCTCTTCTGACCTTTGTGAAAACTGCAGACATGTGATACACAGAATACACTCAGGCAAACACCCATACACATGAATAAATCTTTAAAACATGGCTAAGCTCCACTTATCTCAGTTTTATTTTTTTATTTCCTTCTTTGATGTTTTTTTTTGGGGGGGGGATTATACTTTAATTACAACTTCTTCCTTCCCTTTTTTTTCCCTCCAAACTGACCCATACACCTTTTCTTCCCATCCTACTCTCTTTCAAATTCATGGCCTTTTTTTCCCCCTTTTTTATTTTTTACTAATCTTTATTGGTGTGTGTGTGTGTGTGTGTGTGTGTGTGTGTGTGTGTGTGTGTGTGTTCCTAAATATAGACTGTTTAGTATATATAATGCTACCAGTACATATGTTGTTTGGGCTAATAGATTGAGACTGGACAACCAGTTGCTGTTCTCTTGCCTAGAGAAAGCCACTTCTCCTGTCCCAGATTTCCTCAGTTACCATACACACACACACACACACACATACACACACACACACACACACACACACACACACATATTTTCTTTTTTCTTTCTTTTTTTTTTCACAGCCGGGCAGTGGTGGTACATGCCTTTAGTTCCAGCACTCAGGAGGCAGAGGCAGGCAGATCTCCAAGTTTGAGGCCAGCCTGGTCTATATAGTAGCTCCAGGACAACCACAGCTACACAGGCAAAAACACTTCTTGAAAAATAACAAGAAGAAGAAAAAACCATTTTACATTTATTTATTGAGGGGTGAGGTGGGCACATGTGTGAAGGTCAGAGGGCAACTTACAGAACTGTTGCCTTATTCCACTGTGGGGTCCAGGGATTAAATTCAGGTCAGCCTAGACAACAGGCCCCCTTACCCACTTAGCCATATACCTCCTGCCTCACTTAGGAGGTTTCTCAGGCCATGTTATTTAAATGTAGTCAAATCACCTATATGCAGTACTTGAATATGGTTTAGATGGTTTCATGGCTTCGCATCATTCTCCTGTTTTTAAGAAAATGATTGACTTGTCTGTCAGGTGTTGGAGCTGCAGAGCCCCCCGAAGGCCAGTGCTGTGGTGAAGGACTGTGTCAGGGCTTGTCTGGACTCCACATACAAGTATATCTTCGACAATTGCCACGAACTCTACTCTCAGCTAATAGACCCGGTAAGAGGAGACGTGCGGCTTCACAATGCCACAACGGCTGCCATTCTGTTTCCAGTGTCTGTTTCCACACATTTAGAAAAGCAGAGAACGGGGAGGTATGCTCATTTAATTTCACATTAACCACGGGTTTGAGGATTCCTGCCCCGTGTCTTCACATTTGAACATCATTTCCGTATGCCTGAGCTAATTCATTCCTCACAATAGCTTGGCGTGCCAAAGGCAGATACTATCATTCCTGTTTTTCAGGTGCATAATTGCATTTATAAGAATGAAATGTGTTGCTCCAGTTCACAGAGTGGATATCAGTTCCTTTGAGAGAAACCTGACATTAAGCCAGTACGACACTTTAAGCAGGAATGTGCCCTAGTCGCTCCTATTTGTTTTTCTTCTTCTTATAGTAAACATCTAGAGAAAGAGAAACAAAGCTCTCATTGAAAATCCGGATGCTGTGGCTAGGGATGTAGCTCAGCTGGTAGGCTGCTTGCCTAGCATGCTCAGAGCCAACACTGCATAAAGCTAGCATGGCAGCTCACACTTGTAAGCCAGACAGTTGAAAGGTGGAGACGGGGTCAACTGTTCAAAGTCATTCTTAAGTACATAGTATGTTCAAGACTAGTTGGGGTTACATGAGACCTTGTGCCCCCAAAATCTGGAAAATGAGAGGAAAAGGAAAGAAGAGATATTCAGTTGTGGAAACAGCTACATCATATTTAAAGCGTCCTTGAAAACTATTTTTTGTGTCCTCTTCTATACTGATGTCTAAGCCTTAGATTCCTCTTTTCACCTTCCCAGAGATTAGAGGACCCTTTATCTAATTATTTTACGGAGATAAAAGTGTAGCTATTACAACAGTGGTATCGCCAAATCTTTAGCAATCAAGGTCACAAGATAAATAATTTGATGGCACAAACTATAATCACCACCAGAAAAAATGGAATTCTGTAAGCTGTGGTCAACCAAATGATTATCCATGCACAGCATAGCATGTCACATGCCATGGGTATTCTGTGAATGGCAGGAGCCATAGTCCATATTCTTGTTTGTAAATGCACACAAGTTCAAACCCTGCAGCAGCTGATTTCAGTGTGTGTCCTATGCTTACACACTAGAATCAGTGGAGCAAAACCTCGGTCAGGCTTTTCTCCTGTGTACTTCAGAATTAGGTTATGAAACCAAGACATGCTGCCAGGCACCTGGAAAATTAGAAATCAGTGCAGAAGTATCGGTGATGTCAAGTGTTTAAAAACGCGCTGCACAGAACACGATGAAAGTCTCTTAACGTGGCAGCTTTGTTTAAGTACAGACCCAAGCTTAAAGGCAAGTATGAAAGTTGAAATGATGTTATTAGGAGCTCTGAGCCAACTGAACGAGTCTTGCATGATTAAGTGTGATATATTTTATACCTTCATTAACTTGAATTGGTTTCTAGAAATAAATAGTATATAGGAATATGTATCTTTAAATAAATAGTTTTTTTACTTATAAGCAGTAATAGCAATGTGAAGGGCGTGTTGATGGCGTTGCGTGGATAAATGTAAACTCAGGGTTAGACACTTTCTTAGAAAGCTCTTACGTTCAGAGTTATGTTTTCAGATTTCTTCTGAAGATTCCCACGTCAAGACAGGGTTGAAGAGAAGGCCTGAGATAAACATGCACCAAATTATCAAGTGTCCTACCAAACATATACCTAATCGGTGGGAACCTGTAAGTGGAGTTTTTCTGTCATTGGCAGTTAGCAGAAGTGGGCAGACGGCAGTATCCCATGCTCCAATCTTTGCGTGATATTTTGAGAGAAAACTAAAGAATTATAGAATCTTGGGACAGTATGGTTTGGTCTCTTTCTCTAATTTCCTTGCTGCATTCGTTTTTTTGTTTTGTTTTGTTTTGTTTTCTCAAATATTCTACACGGCACTCTATGGCCATGATCTATTTCCCTACTGTTTGCTCAAATGTCTTATTGAAAAATGCATCCTGCTATATTGCTTTTAAAAACAGAATCTATCCTTTAGACTCTGCCTTAGCTTGATTGATTTTTTTAAGCAGGAAGGTGGTAAAGATGGCCAAGGAAAAGTAATCCAGATTAATAGGAAAATTGCTTCTGAGGTTTTCATCTTTTGTGGGGAAAAGAGTTTAAAACCATTAGTATTAGTAAATTTACAGATCAATGATCCTTTCTTTCTTTCTTTCTTTCTTTCTTTCTTTCTTTCTTTCTTTTTTCTTTGTTATGTACCAGATACTGTGAAAATGAGGGAAAGATAAATAAATAAGACAAACATAGTCACCACCACTATGGACTTGCTGTCTAGCAAGGGCTCATAATTACACCATTAGCTAAAAGAATGTCATATGTCAGGGAAGGAAACACATGATGTAGTGTTAGAATACACAAAAGGGAAAGCCACTGGACCCCAGAATGTGGGAACAGGTTAACTCACTGCAGCTCCTTCTGGAAACGTGGCTCCAGGAGGACTGGGATTAAACACACACAAGACTAATAAAGCATTGTACTCTGGCCATTCAAGACTGCGGTGTGCGGGGTGGAGAGATGACACATGTCACTCTTGCTGAGAATAGTCACTCGCAACCATCTGTACTTCTAGTTCCAGGGGATGTAATTCCAGTTCGTGTTGCCTTTTTCTAGCCACCTTTAACTCTGCATTCACCTGCTGCACATCCATAAATGTAAGCAAATCTTTCTGAAAAGTCACAGCATGGGAGGTCCTACCCATCAAGTTGACACCTGTGAACGGACTCAAGTTATTCATAACCTGCTAAAACTACCTTCGCTAGGTTACCGAACACAGAGAGTTGGCCTAGCCCACTCAGTCTTCTAACCTCATTCAGTTTCCCAGAAGCATTTGGTACCTTAGATCATTCCATTCTTCTTAAAATGCTTTCTATTCTAAGTGGCTGGTCGCCGTCTTTACTTCCTTCCTTCTATCTCACCAGCTGTTCCCTTTTGACATTTGGTCACAGCCCTTCACCTCCAAGGGCTATGGATGGCACTGCCCCCACCCTACCCCTGCCCAGTGCTTTACCTTTCTTTTTCTGTAGCTATACATAGTGATTTGGTGCAGAATGCCAAACATCCAGCTGGTCCACAAAATTCCAGATGGAAAACAACGTGTCAAAAATCATTGGATCCAGGCAGGGTAGTATGCAGAATCTTGACCATTTCTTTCATTTTTGCAGGCAACTCTTATAAGACCTAGATGAGAGCAGGTTATCCTGCCTGCCTTGTTCAGCACAGAACCCCGTCCCTGCCTTGGCTGGCACTAGAGAGTATCTAGGAGGAAGCGATGCTTTGAAAGGAGACCCATTTGAACTCAAATCCAAGTTCCCATCAATTAGAAAGCAACTGAGTCTTGGGCAAATTCCGCTGAGCTTTGATTACTTTGTATTATGAGGAGATAATGTTAATTACGCTCGCTGCCAAAATTGCTGGGAGAGCTAAGTGAGGTAGTGAGGTCGTGTTTGTGAGCCGCCTTCCTCGCAGATGCCCAGGAAGTCATCCTGTGATTCATTCCAGCAGTGCAGTGCCTACTTTGGCTTTGAATTTAAGATGGGGGTGTGGGACATGCACTGAAAGGTAAGCTTTGGTTCAGGGCTCTCCTTACGGAGCCTGGTGGGTTAGTTACCCAGGAGCACCATTTACAACATACGAAATCCAGTTTTCTGGGCCCACTCGGTCTCCCTCTGAAATGTAAAGGTTGTTATTCTCCATCTGCTCACAGCGAATCTTTCTGAAACGTGTTCTGTAATTAAGCTTGGCACGGGAGCTCTACCCAGGTCGCCACTTCTGCAAATGTGCCCTGCTGCAGCCTCCTCTCTGGTGCCTCAGCTTCTGGTCACAGCAGCAAGGCCAGCGCACAAGGCAAACCATCCCCATTCACCAGGAGCTCTCCACTTCTGCCATCACGGGAGGAAAGCAAACATGAACACCACAGAGTGGTACATGAAATTGTCACAATCCGGGCAGGCTGGAGACCTGGCTCAAGGCTTAAGAGCACTTAGTGCCCTTACAGAGGACTGGGGTTCAGTTTCCATCAGTCACATAAGGAAGCTCAAAACCACTTGTAAGCACATTCCAGGGGATCTGATGTCCTCTTCTGGCCTCTGCAGACACTGCATTCACACATGCATGTAACACACACATACATAATTAAAAATAAAAGTAAAATCTTCCAGGTCATGACAGTATCTGCCACTTCCTGTGCATCCTTTCAAGAAGATTACATTTAAATAGATCTCTTATATTTGCATATACTTCTCCCTGGTTTATACAAATGGTGGCACACCATGAAATATACTGAGCCTTATTTCATTTTCTACGTCTTTGAGATGGTCTGATAATGAAGGCACAAGAATATTCTTATACTTTGTATTTGCATAGCATGGCACTGGTTGAACACTTCACAGTTTATTTAACTCTTCCCTCTTGATATAAGTTCATTTTATTTCCTGTTATATTATTGAAAACAATGCTGGGAAATCTTATGTAATATATATAATTTTGTGTCTTGTAAAAGAAAGTGAATCTCATAGAATTCTAAGAGATGTGTTTGATTTATGGGAAATGGAGTTAAAATTTTAATAAATGCTAGCAAATTACCTTCCAAAGACGTTTTATAAAGTATTTTAGGCACTGCAGTAATCTATACCAGGATCTTTTCTCTACAGAGTGGCCATAAAGAATTCTATGTTGTCTCCAGCCATCTGTGCAGCTCTAAAAAAAATAAATTGCATAATTAATAAGCCAAACAGTTTCATTCCCCATCATTCTGGAGGCTGAAAAGGCCCAGACTGTGACCCTAGCAGGTTTGGTGTCTGGTGTGACCTCATCTTTCCTTGCCAGGCTTTGCCTTCACGGTGTGCCTCTCTTAGCAGAGGAGCCAGGCTGCTCCTGCCTGCACCTTCATATGGACACTGTCTCAGTTATGAGAGGAAGAGTTCCTCAGCTGGACCGCTGCTCTGAAGGCACAACCTCACAGTGCCTTCTCATTTGAGTTTAGATCCAGCATATGAATTCTGGTGGACACTAGCAGTAGTGCATAATAACATGGGAGTTGCTTGGACTTTTTTTAAATTTGCTTTTGGAAATGCATACGATCGATTAGTTTTATAGTATGCATGTATCTTAATATTGGTGTCTAGGCGTGTCTCATATGTTAAAACTCCAATACTTGATCAAAGTTTAGGGTATTTTGGTCAGTAGGATTTTACTCTGTAACAAAGAAATTAGATCTTTGTTCTGATATAGGTCATATATAACTAGAATTTCTTTAAATTATATCTATGTTGGTTTTTAATAATTTTATGGCATCAGTTGTCTCCACACAGAGTGTATTGGGAAGTTATGCCATGGTGAGAAGTACCATTTTTGATAAGATTATTTTTAAAGCATAGTCACATTTTTCTGTCTGTAATGTATCATATAAACCTTTGTAATGTTTAAGTGTCTGACTCACCTGGAAGTTATTCTGCTATGGAGTGTGATGAAAGTGTTGCCTTAATGTTTCATTGAAAGTTTGAAAACAAAAGCATGAATTATAGAAGAGAATAAAATGAACAAATACCATTTCTGCCTCGCTTTGCCTTGCATCCATCCTAAAATATAGCCTAGAGAACAGTGGAAGGACTTTCTTGTTTTCTTCCACCATCCAGCAGGACTTTCTGTAAATTGGTTTCATGAAATATTAAACTTGGAAATAGTTGTAAAGCTCCACATTAGGAATAAAGTGGCTTTCTCAATTCTAAATTTACTACTTGAAATCCTTTTTTAAAAGGGAAAAAGCCAACTATTATTTTAGAAGTATAAAATTTTACATACTTTTTATATACTGATAAATTTTAAATAGTAAGACAGAAATTCAAAGTAGTCACTTAACTCATTTATTGGGGGGGGGGACTAAAAACTCAGAAAAATAAACTAATTGACAAGTATAAAATGTTTAGGAGAAAGTCCCTGGAGAGGCTAACCACTAAGAAAGCTGGGGAGAAATCTGTGCGATCCGCTCACATTGCCTCCAGTAGACTGCCTGGGAGCCTGTACACATCCCCCTTGCTGTTAGAACCATACTTCTTACATGAATTGTGTTTTCTTCTTCAAAAGAATATTGCTATTCCTTTCTTGACTTTTCTACAAAACTGCTCAGTCTTGGCTTCAGTAATGATGGAAGTGTACCAAGGTGCCTTAGTATCTTAGGAAAAATAAACATTAAGAGGACTTTATATTCAAATAGCCTTTTAGGCTCTTTTCATAATACAGGCAAAACCTGACATTTGGCCAAGGAAAGGCAAGTTACAAGGGGTCGATGATGACACACAAGGAAATGCATTAGTCTATGTTAAACTGGGGATGTAAATGTGCACCTAAATCACCATCATTTTGATGTGCCCCACAAATGTGCCTCTCTGTACACTTAGTCCGTGGCCTCTTTCTGCTTTGCGTGAGCATTATCCTAGACACTCTTTGGGGAGAGAGTGTTTGACTCACTCACCTCTCAAGTTCATATCCTATCGCATTATCTGCAAAGTGGTGGAGTCCGGCTAGGAGCCAGATTTGGGGGGGGGGGTGGTCCACTGCATCAGCAGGTCCTGGAGACTGTTTAGGAAAGCAGATGCTCAGGGCCCACCCAGAAGCACGTCAGCAGAAGGTTTTAAGGGTAGGGCTAGCCCGATCTGCTCAGCAAGCTCTGCAGGAGATTACATCATTGTATGAATCCAAGGTGTGACTCAGAGAGGTAAAGCGGGCAGGCAGTTTTAACCACTGATGGAAAGTGACCTGGAAGAGTAAATAGGAGCTGCATGGGAGCACATGCTCCAGGCAGAGTGCACAATCTCAGACTTGAGAGAGGGTCTGATGCCACCAGAGGGCACATCTGGAGCAGCTGTTATCCATCTCAAGGCTCAGCTGACCCTGAGCCCCAGTAAGGTGTACAAGGAACAAATCAGTGAGCTCTGTGGAGACTGTAACATGAAGTTCCTCCCTTTTTTTCTGACAGGTACGTAGGCAAGGAAAATAGTTTGGATTTGTCCTGAAAGAGCTGTGGGGCCTCTAGGCATTTTAAACAGGAGCTTTGCACAGTCAAATTCACATTTGTAAAGAGAAAGCTGGCAGCAGAAGGGGCGGGAGGGGCAAAGCTGGGAGCCTGGAGAGCACCTCAGAAGCCAGTTGCTGATCTTACTGCATTACAGCTCCCAATAGACCCGATTTAGATGATTTATTCTTTCTAGAATAATTCAGTTACAAAAGACTACATCGTAGCTCTGTACTGTGGGCTGAGGCACACCAACATACGAGAAGATAAGCACCTCACCTCTGAAAGTGACTTTCAGTTTGGGCATCCTTGGCAACTGTGGGCACTTATAGACTGTACAGTGAAAATAAGCTATTTTGCGTATATTTAAAAATCCAACAAGAATCGTATATTTGTGTTGAAGCAACTTAAAATTCTTGCTTCTTTCTTTTGGGATGAAATTGTGTCCATTTGACAGAGACACTCTCTCTTCATGCTGATTAGAAACTCCAGCCTGACCTTTGCTGTCCGTGAGTTCTGTGAAAATGAGAACAGGAGAATTTTTGCTTCACTGATACAATATAAAACAAGAGAACTGGGATCCAGTGGGAGAAAATAAATATATGTATCCTCGTTGTTAAAGTGCCGAATCATCTGTTAGGCGTGTAACAGACAAGAGTGAATTAGGTGGTTAGCCAAGTGATCACCCGGAAAAACAATGACCTAAAATGAAAAGAAAAATTGAATTGCATGAAAATAGTTCAAGTTCTAAAATAAAAATCATATTTTATTTGTAAGTAATTGTCCTGTGAGCCCTCTGGAATCTAGCAGGATTCCAATTCTGTCTCTCTGTCTCTGTCTCTGTCTGTCTCTGTCTGTCTCTGTCTCTGTCTCTGTCTCTCTCTCTCTCTCTCTCTCTCTCTCTCTCTCTCTCTCTCTCTTTCAGACATAAGGGGCTTGCAGGGTTTAGTAACATTCTATACAATTTCAAATTCAATTCAATATCAAGTGTCAGGGGCTCTTGTGATTTGATTGAGCTGATGGCAGTTCATGCATTCAGTGAGGGACAGACAGTAAGATTTGAATTGAATAATACTCCGCATGGAATGAAGCCTGTCTGAATCTAAAACAGACACCTAAAACTTGGTGGGAAAGGTGGTCCTGTGTTTAAGCTTCATGCTGACCCACCAGGGAAGAGGTCCATGCCTGATTATACATATGGCATGCTCACATTAAGTAGCTTAACAGACCTTTGCCAATGCCAATGACTTGAAAGTGTTAGGAACACACGTGATGATTTGGTTCTCACTGAGGGATAGTTACACGGAATAGGAAACGGTGAATGGCCTGGTAGCATATTAGAACTAGTGGCACTGCACAGCAACACAACCAAACTGGGTTGGAATCACTGGGCAGACTCCTCCATGACACAAAAGGATACTGATCTTAGCACTGTGCCCAGGGCAGTAGCACAAATTGCAAAAACTCCAGCTAAAATCCTTCTGAATGTCTTTACCTTTGCTCTCCAGAAAAGACGCATTCCAGAGTGCAAACCTTCTATCTCAGATCTGCAGAAGTGCAGAACCGGGCCATGTGGCCGTGTGCCTGGGGTGCCTTTTCCCTTGTCCAGTCTCTTCCGGATTCTATTGGATATAGACTCCATGCTGAGGTCCCCCACTCTGGAAAATGCTTCCTCTTCATAGCGCTTGCACATTGTATCACCTACAAGTGTCTTCCATCCCATAGTCCTTAGGGGAACATGTTTCTCTGCTACTGCCCATGACTGTGTTGGGAGAAACTTCCTTTCTTCAGTGACATGTGTGTGTGTGTGTGTGTGTATACACATATATATTATGTATATGTGTGTTATGTGCATGTATGAGTGCAGTGCCTGTAGAGGCCAGAAGAAGGCATCAGATCCCCAGGAGCTGGACTTACAGGCAGTTGTGAGCTGCGTGATGTGAGTGCTGGGAATTGAACTCAGGTTCTTACATCCTCTTAACCCCTGAGCCATCTCTCCAGCTGCTAGAATTATTCGTTTAGTTTACACACAAGTCTGTAGTGTACACTGGGCATATTCCCTATGCCCTGCACTTTTTTCATCTTACCTACTCCCACGAGTCACCTTTGTTCTCCTAGATAGTTTCACATTCAGTTTATGTCTTATTTGCATACAAGATTTTATGTATCTATATAAAATCTAGGATTAACCTTTTCAGATATAGTGGAGATATAAAAACTTACAATCATACATACAGATATCACACACACACACACACACATACACACACACACATACACACACACACACAAACACACACACACACTCCAATGAATTTTGAGATAAATAAATACCTATTAGTCCATCACCGCCACTTCCAATATTTCCTTTTTATTTACTAAAATTTATTTCTCTTATATTTACAAGATATCCTGTGCATTCCCTAGGAGTCTGGGATAATGTCAATGATCATGTTAATTTGTGATTTTCCACATCAGCCATGACTCCCAGGAGATTTGAACTTTCTGACACAAGCATCTGAGTCTTTCTAGTTAGTCTTCATATGACAAATTTCCCACCTGGGCTTTCCTTCGTCCAACCCCAGAGAAAACCCTGACCCCAGCAATAACCCATGTCGGGAATACAATGAAAATATCCTTAGGAATTTCTGTTATACTCTGTTTTTGCTGGAGACTTGGTGCCTGGACCACTCATCTTTTCCCTGGTAAAGCATCCTGGGTTTTAGAAGGGATGCAATTGCCTATCGTAAAGATACACGGAATTAAGTGTCTGTTTCTGACCTTTGCAGCATGGTGAGGAACTTTGCGATTACTTGGTTGTTTCAGTGCAGACAGCTCCTGGTACTACCTGTATGGTCCTTTCAGTGCCTATTTTATTAATGACCCCCTTTAAGACTAAGCATCTCTTTCCCAGCTACAAAGGGATTTAATTTGCTTTTCAGAAGCATCTGGTTTGTTGTGATTATACTGTTGTTCAGAATTAGCTGCTGAGGCTGCAGTGCTGGACTTCAGTCCCATGGACAGCGGAATGTCACAGAGAGGCCAGCAGCTTAGCATGCTGATGGCCACCTACTGGAGACTTCCCTCCTCCCGCCTTTCCCGGGCGTTAATGCTGCATTGCATTTCGCCTGAGATTTACTCTTCTATTCCAATTTCAAATCCCTGGGATGAAAAGACATATTTGCCCGAAAGCATTTTATTGTATTTATTTATGTCACAAGAACACATACACACTGACACACAGAATTGCATGTACACCCTGTACCTTGTACATTCAGCTAACCGTGTTCCTTTACTTATTTATTTGTAGGAGGTGGTGGTGCATGCACGCACAGGGTGTATGTGAAACTCAGATGACAATTTGTGAGAGTCGGTTCTCTCCTTCCACATGTGGGGGTACCTGGAGCTGAACTCAGCTTGTCAGGCTTTGAGTCAAGTGCCTTTACCTGTTGAGTCATCTTATTGGGCCTGACTGCGGTGTTGTTGTTGTTGTTGTTGTTGTTGTTGTTGTTGTTGTTGTTGCTGCTGCTGCTCTTCTTCTTCTTCCTTTTCTTCTTCCTTTTCTTCTTCTTCTTCTTCTTCTTCTTCTTCTTCTTCTTCTTCTTCTTCTTCTTCTTCCTTTTCTTCTTCTTCTTCTTCTTGTTATACATATTTGATATATAGTGAGTTAAATGATGGAATGGCATCTATTAAATAACTTTATATGTGTTTGACTCAGGATATTGCTTATAACTGAGAAAATTTGGATTGGCTTGAAGAAAGGAATCTGACACTATGAGGGAAGAGGAAGTTTCTTAACAACCTTTCTCCCAAATACCATCTAGGTACTGGCTGTTCTGTTATAGCAACAGGCTTGAGTGTTCCTAGGCAGCCTGACGGGAGATTCACTGAAGACATCTTTCTTGTTTCTCTGAGAAATGTCTGTCCACTTAAAATATATATTTCGATGTCTTTTGTCTGGGTGTTTAAAATACAGACCATCTAGTGGTGTCAGGCTCTGATGCCCCTGTTGGAACAGAGCAGGCCACTACTCCGTGAGACCCGGCTGGATCCTGAATTGTTGGCTCTCCCAGCTCTACCTCTTTGTAGGGAATCTCAATGGCTATCAACAAACCCCAAGAGGGAAACATGCTCCTGCAATTTACAAATTTTAATTATGTATAAAGGAGCCTGTTAGTGACATTGCTGTTTATGTATACAGGCCCACCAATATTAAATTGCTTCTCAGAACCTGTCAGAACAGGAAAAAAAAAAAAGAAAAGAAAAAACAAACAAACAAAGAACAGACAACCAGCCAAGATAAATCTTGCACACTTTATAGTCTGAGCAATCCAGAAAGTTCTTCAATGGAACTTACATTGCCCTCTCGCCTGTCCTTACGCTATGGTGTCCTCTCCACCATAATATGCACATGTCTTGATCTCTATCCCCAAGCTCAACTTTGCTACCACCTTTCCCAGAACAATTTCCTGATAGATATGATAGCAAGTGATTTCCACAACTCTGTTTGGCATTTCACTCTTACTCATGATGTTACTTTTGTGCTTTAAGTCACTGTTGTTTTGCTAATATTACTATATGTACTATAAGACAACTCCACTTGTGTAAGAGGTGCTTTGGGGTGAGCATTTAAGTCTGTTTTGTCTTTGGAAATCTCTTTCCTTCCATTGTTCATACAGTGTCTTGCATATGGTATCTGATCAGCAAAAAGGAGGTGGAATGCGTGATGAAGATTAAGTCCTTGACAGCTCAGCTTCTAGAGTAAAGACGCAAATGACTCAACAAATCGCAACCTTATAAAGGATACTCTTGCGATTGCTTCATCCTGGAGTCCCTTCAAGTGCTAGTCCCAGTTACGATTGGGTCGCCTGACCTTACAGGGTGTATTGAGTCAAGCCAGGTCCAAACAATTGAATCATGCTTGAAGCTGGAGAAAATATGTCCCTGACCTGCCCAATACCACAGCCACTAGCCAAGTGCAGCCAGTGTGCACTCAAATCAATACTAGGAAAATGAAAGAATGAATATTTTTTAAATCCTATTTAATTTGAATAACCATATTTGACTAGTGGCTGGTGGGGCACTGTGTTGGAAAATACGGCTCTGGAGCTTGGACTAGCAGATAACCCTCACATTGTGCAGAAAAACAAAAAAACAAAAAAAACACCCGACTGGTATGGCAGAACTGAAGTCTGCCATGCTGAAACTCCAGGAGACTTGTGAGTGCATAGCCAAGCCCTCAGCTCTGTACTAAAGGGAATTTGCCTTGCTCACCCTGATCCTGGGCTTGCATTTGGACAAATATTGGCCCATGGTTTCTTACTATTGGGACTTCACCCTTGTGTTGGGTCGGGAGGTGATGCTGGGGCACTAGGAACTAACCTTTTAAGTCCAGCATTGTCTAGTGAATGGATTGTTCCCAGGGCTGAAGAAGGAATGCCCAGTTTGCTATTGTGGGAATGAAACTGTCATCTATCTCTTCCCTTCCTTAAATGTGTTAAGAATCTGATTATCTTCCTGTAACCAAATCAAGTGCCGCGTCTTCCATGAAGGCACTCCTTCCTCTTCCCTGAAGGCACTCCTTCCTCTTCC
>OU015755.1:45280451-45319879 GCA_907169655.1 Acomys percivali
GAAGAAGAAGAAGAAGAAGAAGAAGAAGAAGAAGAAGAAGAAGAAGAGAAGAAAGGAAGGAAGGAAGGAAATCTAAACTCACATTTACATTACAAATCAAAGGTCAAAGGTCTAGGGCTTTACGTTGGAATTAAGTTTTCTAATAGGTCTGAATTGAGAAAAGGAGAAAGCGCGGTGGGTAGGCCTGACACAGTCATGGCAGCCCCTTCCGTGCAAGGAACTTTTGGGGAAGCTTCTGAAGTAGGGAAACTCTCCTGCTGGCTTTAGGAATTCAAGCGTCTGTAAGTTCTGTAGCGACGGGAATGAAGTCTACCAACAAGAGGAGTCTAGGTCCTAGCAAGATGACAATTAATATAACATCACAGGGTGCAAAGGATGCTGGGCTCCTCCTTGTGCTCCGTGCCTCTGCTGTGTTTCTTCAGATGCCAGAAAACAGAGAGCAAAACTGTGCTCCACCACACATGAACAGTGAGGTGACTGGGCCGAATCGCTACAATTCGCATTTCTATTTGAAAGGGAGACAGGAGATGAGATAATCTCTGATGTATCCTGCCTCTAGAAATCCTTAAATGCCTCTGGTATTTCATCGTCAGAGCCTGACCGGGGCCCATGCCTGCTCTGTGTGCTGTTTCATCCTCCCAGCTCTTGGTCCTTGGTTCTACACCATGACCTTGAGTGTCTATCCTACTCCATAACACTGACTCATTGTTACAGCCTTAAGATTTGGCTTGCTTGTTTTTACTGCCAGCTGGAGAGACAAAGGTCTATCATGTTTTATTTCGTTATGTTATCTATCGTAGACTTAGTTCCTTTCAGTTCAAACTCCATATGTTTATTCCAAATATCTTTAAAACAGCACTCAAAGCCTCTGAGTTGGGTCCCTCTCTTATGTTAAAAGTCAAAGAGCAATGTGAGGACGCACTGAAGATGTTTATAAACCATACCACACACACTGACGATTCTGAACTGCTCAGAGCTGTTCTTTAGAGGCAGATTCTTTACAAGGTCTTATAACTCTTACAACCACATAGTTAATCACCTTGGATGTGTCATGCTCCCTAGAGAGCCCTGTACTCTGAAGGGACCGAGGAAGAAAATGTATAATTTTTTAGAACCGAGGGAAATCTTGACATCCATATATTTTTCTGAATTCTACTTAGAAAAATGAGTGGTTTTGCCTTTCAGCTGATCTCTCCCTATAATTCCACACAGCTGTGACAAAGTCAGCAGCTTACCCAAGATTTCCATATCTACATTGTTCTGTGCTGTCCACACAAACTGCAAGAGACAACATTTCCCACTTCCACTAAATGACAGGTATCAGCTTTGTCTAGCCAATAAAATAAAATAAAATAAAATAAAATATTTCACCAATGATCCTGCTTCTTCCAGGAAGTCTGATTCCATTCACTTTCTCCTGGAAACCCCTTGTCTGCCTACTTCCACTCAGCCCCTCACCAACCCGTGTTTTAAGCCTTGTCACATTATTTACAGTATGCTGCCAGTATCATGCTTGGTTTGAGTTAATATATTGAATTATAATGCACCATAAGAATGCAATGGTTTTAAAATGTAGCTTACTTTTGTCTATAGATCTATATAATTTTCAAAGGAGTGTGGTGAATGCCATCTTTCCTGCATGTGGCTCTGGCTTGTGTTACTGGGCTGAGACGTCAGTCCAGTGTCTAGTGCAGCATCTTCAGAGGAATAGCAAGTGACACCTGTCAGCTGGGCTCTGACAGTTCTCCATGTGACCTCTTGCAGATTCCCTGAATGTCCTCACAGCAGGGTGGCTTGCTGTAAGAACAGAGATTCCATGCTGCTAGTTTCTTAAGACTTTGGCCTACACACAGATCACCCTCTGCCATATTCTATTGGGTCACAGTCAAAAAGCATTTTTCCAATGAATGGTTTGTATGTAAAACCATCATTAACTTTGCGAACTTAACTTTTCTGAACACCTTTCCCATAAACATAAAGCCAACTAAATCTTCATTTATTTATGTCAACATCCTACCAAGTAAGTACTCAACATTTGCTCTCTTACCCTGTTTGGAACACCCCTAAATTATATACCTCCAGATTTGGTGTTTAGTATTTTAGTGTCAGGAAACAACATAAAATCCTTGCATGGTCAAAGGAGTAAAGAGGGGAGGAATGAATAGCATTTATGAGGGCTCTACCCTCACAATCTAATTTTTGACATTTATGAAGGCTCTACTCTTATAATCTAATTTTCACCATACTTATCTATTCATTTATTCATACACTCATTCATTTATTATTTGCACATATTTGTGCTGACATGCACGTGTCACTTGTGTGTGTGGATGTCACAGGACAATTTTCAGGAGCCCATTGTCTCCCTCCTCCACATGAGTCCTGGGCATGGGCCTTGGGGTACTAGAGAAGATTTCAGCACAACATAAGGAAAAGTGTGGTAACCTGGCTGTCTTGAGAATTCTCAACACACCTTCCCAGGCCTAAATGGTAGTAGGCAAGTCGGGAGTTAACTCAGCAGGCTCAGTGTCAGTCACCTGGTTATCATAGCAGGAATGTAATGTTCCTCTTACATTGTTCCAGAACCTTC
Source organism: Acomys percivali (assembly GCA_907169655.1). Lineage (NCBI taxonomy): Eukaryota > Metazoa > Chordata > Mammalia > Rodentia > Muridae > Acomys > Acomys percivali. The sequence continues at coordinate 45,283,042 of OU015755.1, forward strand.
TCTAGTTTATCCAGCTCATGACTGTCATTCTTCCTGTGCTGGCTACTTTTAAGTCAGCTTGTCAAAAAGAGAGAAGAGCAAAAAAAAGATCTGAGAGGAGGGAACTTTCAAATGAGGAGCTTCCTCCATAAGACCCAGCTGTAGGCAAGCCTGGAGGGCATTTTCCTAATCCGTGATTGCTGTGGAAGAGCCAGCCCATTGAGGGTGGTGCCACTCCTGGACTGGGGGTCCTGGCTCCTATAAGACAACAGACTGAGCAAGCCCTGGGGAGCAAGCCAGTCAGCAGTGCTCCTCCACAGCCTCTGCATCGGTTTCTGCCTCCAAGTTCCTGTACTGTTTGAGTTCCTGTCCTGCCTTCCTCTGAGAATGAACTGTGCTATGGTAGAGGAAGTGAAGTAAGCCCTCTGCTCTCCAAGTTGCTTTTGGTCTTTGTGTTTCATCACAGCAATAGAAACCCTAACTAAGGCACTTTCTTTGTTTTTTTCTTTTTTAAAAAGAAAAAAGCCAGTCGTGGTGGTGCATGCCTTTAATCCCAGCACTCGGGGAGGCAGAGGCAGGCGGATCACTGTGAGTTCAAGGCCAGCCTGGTCTACAAATTGAGTCCAGGACAGCCAAGACTACACAGAGAAACCCTGTCTCAAAAAACCAAAAAAATAAAAAAATAAAAAGATACTAATATGTGTGAATGTTTTGCCTGCATATATGTCTACATACCACATAAAGAAATTGCACTAGAAGGCGAAAAGAGGCCATTGGATCCCCTGGAACAGACGTTTGTCAGCGGGCAAAAGCAGCCAGTCCTCTTAATCACTGAGCTGTATCGACAGCCCCTATATGGTCATTTTGTTGCTCTCAATCAGTAGCACTGAGCAATTTGCAGATGTCAATGGTTGTTCCTAGTGAGTATTAATCTGAAGAATAACATTTTAGTCAATGGTGTAACATTGTAGCAGGCAGGCAGCTGTGTATTTGCTGCATAAATAGTCAGCAAGGTGTTCTGCTACTAACTCCTACAACCGGGACTTGTATGTATCTGGAGCCTCGCCAGGTATAAGGGCGAAATCAAAGACTTTTGTTGTCATGACAGAATGCAAAATGTAACAAATGGCTGGTGTGCTGTGGCATTCTGCAGAAATTGCAAACCCCCCCCCCACTTTGTCTTTAAGATGAGGGCTCTTTTTGACTGACTCTACAGTGGGCTACTGGTGGGCTCTTCTTTGCTTGAAAGAAGTGTGAAGACTTCATAAGAACAGTGCAGTGTACATAAGCCCAGGTTCCTCGCAGTAGTTTCAGTTACTCTGGTTTAATAGGATAGGCCTGCCGCAAGGGCTGGAAGAGCCACTGTATTTCAGCATGCATCTAGGTGATTGAGATGTAGCCAGCCAGTGCTTCGGGCTTAGTAAAGCATTGCCCAACAGCAGTTTCTAATGCAGGTTTGTTTTATGACTCAAGATGTTTCTGCCCAGGATCTAACTCATAGCTTCCCAAAAACATGTCTAGTGTTGGATGTTAAAATTCATCTTTGACACAGACCGGGACATTCAGAATGTTAACTCTGTCCTAGCTGTCCCAGAAGGCTAGGAGGCTACTGCTTTGTCTATGGTAGAGAAAAACTGAGATTTCTCCCACAGAATGCTAAGGGCTTCCCAAACATATGATGGAGACCTGCCTAGTTAAGGGAGCCCAGGCCTCCCGCTTCATTAAGCACAGCTTCCCACCTCTCTCCCATTAATGGGTAGAGTTTAAGTAACTTGCCACATGTCCATAAAATCTAGGCGAGGAGGAAAGCAGCCTTGACAGTGGCATCAAAGATTAACAGCAACAAGAACCTTTGAAGTAGGTAGATCAAAGGTGAAGACGCTGAGAGTGATTTAAGGAAGAGATGTGCTGATCATGCCGAAGGCAAAAAGAGAAGCGAAGGGCAACCAAACGGCCTTCAAGTAAGGTCCTGCTTTTGGAGTTTTAAAGTAACACAGGGAGACATTCCTTAAGCAGCACAGCTGAGAACTATTTTACTAATGTACTCAGGATACTCTCTGTCTCCAGGGAAAAGAACAAAAACTGATGCTGGGTACCACAACAACAGCAAAGCTGCTATTTTCTGGGATTTTCATGTTCAGTGTCTCTAGAATTTTGTTCATATGACTGCAGAATGGGGAAGAGCAGTTTTGCTATTGGTGAATAACATACTGAGGCTACTGGTGTAATATATACATATATGTGTAAATGTATGCATTTATATATATAATTTGACTTTTTGGAAATTTTAGCTGTGCTATCAACTTTGAAAAATAAAAGTGTACCATGTTTAGTTGGCCTTGTCTAGAAATTAATGGCTACACTGGCCTAAAATGTTTTCCCAATTTGTATGGGGCAACACACTATCAGCTCTGTTAAGTCCTATCTATGTGGGTTTGGTTACAAAAAGTCAAAAATAATTCTCTAAATAATGGAGAAACACTGGTACTCCTGTTTATCAACTGCACTCCAAATTCTCAATCGTTCTATTAGGAAATGCTGTAATCTGGCTCCTTGTGGGCCAGTAAACAAACTAGGACAATTTCATGGGAAGAAGAGTGATAACAGAGTCTCTTCTAAACACTGAATTCACAGTCTGGTTTTCTAGCTTTTCTGACCTTACGTGACCCCTGATGAACCATTGTGAATAGCACAGAAGTGACAGTAGACGTTGTCTGTGTGGATATTTCCAGGACTGAGGTGTGGTAGAGAGCAAGGGAAAGGTTCAGTCCTGTGGGATCAGCCAAGAGCCACTGGGCAGCACTGAGAAGTGAGGACAAACTCTGCTTCGGGATCTACATTGATTTTAGCTTTGGCATCTTTCCCTCTTTTGTGGTGTTTGTGGAAAGTCTCCATGGTTTCACTTAAAATGCAAGAGTCTGGATTCTACTCTGACTCTGAGCTGACCCAGAGTGGCCCCTAGCCTTCTCTGCTGTGGTGACCAAGGGACTGGCCATCAGGTTAAAACACCTCAGTGACTCCCTTCTGCTCATGGTTTTCTGCCCCTGGCAGAAGCCTCCGTGGGGCACTCCTATCCTCCTGCGTTAGCTGCTGTCACCTCTTCAAACTGAAAGCAGAGATTCAGGTTGTTTTGCTTAAGTGTAATTAAGACATTATTAGTCTTTTAGGGAGTCCCAAGATGAGTCATCTTAATGCCATGGTGGACACAGCTGTGTTGTCCCACTGTGTTTGGGTGAACAGAGCAGAAAGTCCATGAAGAGCCGAGGAGTGGAACCTGGGATGGCCAGGATCTTCTTCCCGTACAGTCCTGATCCAGTTTCTTATGATCCTCAAAGCTGAACACAATTAAATCAGCATTAGTGGGAAAAGCAAAGGGAAAGCTCGTGGCAATACGGACAATACAGATTAGTCACGTAGTAGGACTCTGGCACAACAGGGTGTGGATGTTAAATGGGGACAAGTAGGGACACTCTAAAACTGGGAGAAAACCCAAATGGAAATGAACTAGCAGCCCTGGCTGTGCTTATAACTCTCAAATTGCTGATGAGTGCCTAATGCCAACTACAGTCAAGAACTTAGAAGAGATGCGGGGATTTCACACCGGCACGAATAACTTTGCTTACTGAAATATTTACTTACTCAAGATACGAAACTCGGAAAAGTTAGCCTGGTATTTTCAGTATGCAGAAATTGTCATTGTATCTATAAACCATATAACTGGGATTTAAGCTAAAACTAAGAAGGAACAAGGAAGGCTGTACATTTTCATGTGTTACCTGTGTGACTTGTTTCCAGACAAGAACAGGAAGCTGATACTATGCTAGCTCCCGGTTCCCATATTGTTAGACTATAGGTAATCATAAGCCTTTCATATTTGGAAATAGTTGAAGACCTTGCAAATGAAAACATTGGTTTGAAATTCAGTACATCAGCCACAGTCTCCATGTTTTAGGCATACTCAAAGGCAAGCAGGAAAGTGGAGAAGGCCCTGTGTTGATGACTAAAGCATTAGCGGAGGGACATTGAGGCTGACAATCCGCCGGGAGAAGTAGGCTGTCCCCGTGGCCGACTTGAAGAGCATATGTGGCTTTCACTGTTTGGTCTTGACATGGGAATAAGGGAAGTCTTTCCAAGGAGCTTCAGCCACTGACCAAAGTTTAACTAGCCTGGTCAGTTGCCACAGAGGCTGCGGTTTGGCTGTCTAGAGTGATCGCCACAGACCGTGGGTCAGAGTTCTGTTGTACGAGGTCTCATCAGTGCATATTCCATCTTCAAGGCTGACAAGTGTTTTATTTTCACTTGAGATGAGTTGAGAAGATAGCCCTCTTGTGCAGCATTTGGAGACAGAAAAGATAATGGACGGAGAGGGAAAGTCAGCACGCTTGCAAGAGAAAGTCAAGAAGGCTGCCTGCATAGATGTCAGCACCATCATGGGTTGCCTTGGAGACAGAAGGACACTTGAGACGTCTTCAGTCCGGGCTAAATGGAGACTAGGATAAATGCTCTCCTTTTTTCCTAGCCAATAAATTGCTCACCTTGGTCTTCATGGGGATCTTAGATGCCCAAGTGTCTGAAACTTCTTGCCCTATTTCTTAAGCCAATTACAGAGTTCCTATTTTTAACCAGCAAAGTGCTCAAACTAAGATTTATTTATCTTGGGAGTTAAACAACCGTATCAGGAGGAGGAGAAGTTGCAAACAGATTATGAAACAGCTATATAGTGACTGGTTTTATATTGATTTCTCTTCCTATGGTTTTTGGTTTTTTTGTTTTGTTTTGTTTTGCATATTGAAACATTTCTTTCTAAATATCCGGGTTTACTCTGTATTATTTTACTTCCTTTGTTGTCCTGATCTTTCAGATTCTCAGAATAGGTATAACTTGTTAGCAAAGCCTTTCACTCTGCTGAATTGTTAAGCTTCGCTGTTGCTTAGCCATTTTGAACTTGGGTCACTTTACTGTCCCCTTTACAGGACTCACCCACACTTGCGCACACAAATTCTGTATGTTGTGTTTGGAGACACAACAGCTTTGCTTTACCTAAAGATGATTCGTATCCATGGGTTCCTCTGTTCTCCCTTCCTGTTACCAAGCTAAATGCACGTGGGGGCTGCATCTTCACATCAGTGAGAATGGTGATGAGGAGATGACTCAGCAAAACATAGCTAACGTGTATGCCTTGGTAAACATTAAAATATAAACACACATAGCCATTTAGCACAGGATGGCTAAACTTCTGGTCCCCAACAAAAAAACATAGTGATAAATACAGAATAGATTGAGCTGAGCCCATGTCACATCCAATGCACAATTTCCATTAGTGTTTTCTTGAGCCACAACCATGTTTCCAGATATTCTGGACACAGCAATATGACTTAGAAAAAGTAGTCATAGATTTCATATGTCTGTCTGTCTTGTATTTTTGAGTCGAAATTGTTTCCCTGTACATTTTTTTGTCTAAATTTAACAAGTAAATGTAAAATAGGCACCCTAAGAAAGATATCCAGTAAAATAAATGATGATAACTTTCCTGCATGTTGGAAAGAATTGTGTATATTGAAAATTAATTTATCTGTAAAACATTTGCCATCACTTGTATAGTCCCTAACCTGAAAGTGAGTTCAGACCATCTCAGGACATGTTCTACCTTCTAAAGGTGACCCTGAATCTCGTGCTTTCTCAGAAAACTGGGAATAGGGCTTCCTCAAGACCCAGCTATTCTACTCCTTGGAATATACCCAGAAAATGCCCACCACGTAACAGGGACATATGCTCAACCATGTTCATAGCAGCCTTATTCAGAATAGCCAGAACCTGGAAGCAGACTAAATGTCCCTCAGTTGAAGAATGGATAAAGAAACTGTGGTACATTTACACTATGGAATACTACTCAGCTATAAAAAACAAGGAAATCCTGAAATTTGTCGACAAATGGATGGAACTAGAAACAATCATAATGAGTGTGTTAACCCAGAAGCAGAAAGACTTACATGGTATATACTCACTTATAGTTGGGCACTAGCCCAAAAGGCATGTCCTATGAAAGTCTTCACTTACCAGGGGATTGGGATAGATGTGAGGACATCCTACTGGGACTCTGGGTAAGAGAAATATAGAAGATGAGGAAATAGAAGGACCCAGAGGGTCTTAGAAACCTACAAGAAGAACATTGTAACGGGTGGATCATGGCCCAGGGGTGTCTGCTCAAACTATTGCACTAACCAAGGACAAGACAAGCAGTAAACATTGAGCCTGATCTAGCCAATAGACAGGACAGTCTCCACAGTTATGTGGAGAGCGAGGACTAACTCTTGACATGCACTCTGGTGCCCATGTTTGACCACCTCCCCTTGGTGGGGAGGCCTGGTGGCACCCAAAGAAATAATAAGCAGGCTACCAAGATGAGACTTCATAGCCTATGACCATGAAGTGGGAGAGGAGATCCCCCTTGGTCATAGACCTAGGGGAAGGGAATAGGGTGAAAGTGGGAGGGAGGGAGGAATGGGAGGATACAAGTGATGGGATAACAATTGAGTTGTAATCTGAATAAATTAATTAAATTTAAAAAATTTTAAAGAATTTTGAATTAAAAAAAGACTTAAATAAAAAGTGGTTTAAGCAAAAGCAGAAAAGGGTAGATTTCAAAAATGAAGGTTATCAGATAAAGTTGTGGGAAGGATTCGGGTTACAGACAAAGCATGTAGCAGGTTTAACTGTAGGGTTTTTCATGGTGGTTTTGTAACCAGGCAGCCTTGAGTTTCTTAAATCTAATATCATCATGCCTTTGAACAAAATATTTAGGCTTGAAAAATATCTCACTCCCTCTCTCCTCTCTTCTCTCCTTCCCTCTCTTCCTCTTCCCTACCTTCCCCTATCTCTCTGCCCTCTCTTGACCCTCCCTCACTCACTCACTCTCTCCTCTCTCTCTCCTTTCTTCTCTCTTCCTTCCTCCCTTCCCCTTTCTCTCCTTCCCTCCCTCCCTCCCTCTCTCTTCTACTCTCCACCTCTGTCCCCCATCTCACCACACACACACCTTTATACACACAAGCTTTGATCTCTATCCATGACAGAAGTCATATTAAAAGGAATAGTTTCCATAATCATTTCTATGGTGATGGGCTGGTAGCCTTCAGAGGGAGGAATTACCTCCCAGGGCCAAATAGAAGGGCACTTGAGACGTCTTCAGTCCGGGCTAAATGGAGGCTAGGATAAATGCTATCCTTTTTCCTAGCCAATACACTGCCCACCTTGGTCTTCATGGGGATCTTAGATGCCCAAGTGTCTGAAACTCTTGGAAGCCAGACACTAAACAACTGTGAGGTTAGAAAGAGGAGGCTAGCTGCTAGCTTCCTCCTCCTCAATGAAGAGCGGAGACATGAGCACCATCGCTTGCTCCTCATGTGACCTGCACGTGTTTTCAGAACTGTTTCTCTGATCGTCTTGTGGACAGAACAGCACGTGGAACTGAAGCCTCCCTGTTTAACCTCTTTCGCCTGTCGCTTGCTTTGTGAACAGAGCAAGAAGCAGGATGTCCCTCGGGAAGACCAGGGACCAACTACCAAGAACCTGGACTTCTGGCCACAGCTGATTACCCTGATGGTCACTATTATTGATGAGGATAAAACCGCCTACACCCCTGTTCTCAATCAGTAAGTACACTGGCTGTAGAAGTTGGCAGCATTCATTCTAACATTTAAAATGTATGACCTAAATTTACATATTATCTGTATTCTAGTGGCAGTGAAAGGTTTTTAAAAATCAAACCATAGAAATACTTTTATCAGTAAATATTAATTCCGTAATAATAAGCATTTTTATTTAAACTTCAAAAAGTATAGTTGTCTGTGGAGTCAAATATTTCCTAGGATTTGGCTTTTATTTTATTTAATGCAGAAGAGTTCTTGTGTCTTCCTTTTTATCATCTTAACAATGGCACAGATCTAGACTTACTGTGGAGATCTGGGTTTGTTATCTTTAATTGTTTTTACTAACCAAGACAGTCTGAATCATAATTTATGTTAAGTTCAATTATAATTTCAAGTATAAGAAAAATAAAGTATTCAAGTTTCATCCTTTTTTTTTTTGTCTCTTAGCTACGCATCTATTAAAATTTATATTTTTAACGAGTTATTTAGTTAGGCATGGTGGTGCACACCTTTAAACCCAGCACTCAGAAGACAGAGGCAGGAGGATCTGGTCAAGACCAGCCTGGTCTACAAAGAGAGTTCCAGGACAGCCAGGAATGTTATACAGGGAAACTCTATCTCAACCGTGCCACCCCCCCCGAAAAAATGTTATTTAGTTTCATTTTTTGGGTATGGTAGTTTTGTGTACATGTATGTATGTGCACCATGTGCATGCAGTGCCCTTGGAAGCCAAAAGAGGGCATCAGATCCCCTGAAACTAGAACCATGTGGGTGCTAGAAGCTAAACCTAGGTTCACTACAAGGGCAGCAATTGCTCTCAACCCCTAATCAGTCTCTCCATGTCCCTATTAATTTAATTGTGGTTTTCTTTTGTTTTTCAGTCCACTAAATCCAGTAAGAAATGCAGGTTCACCCACTAGGGCTTGAGGAAGAAACCACCAGTGGACATATTCTTAAAGAAAACATACCTTCCTACCCCACCCCCTTCTCCGCCACCAGTGCAGCTATCAACTGTGGTAGTTCCTCAGCCAACCATGGGGCTTTGGGAGCTCTTCTCCTCTCCATGCTGGAAGTTTTAGCTGGTTTGGTCTTACACAGGCCTTGTGCAAGTAACCAGTGCTACCATGAGGTCATGGGTACAAAAGTCATGGCATGTCAACAAGATAGCATTTCAATGCATCCCTCCCCATCCTCTAGCTCTTAATCTTCCTGCCCCCTCTTCCAGGATCCCTTAGCCTTGCTGCTTGGGGCTCCTATAAATGTCCCAACTCCAGGTAACCACTCACAGTGGCATTCTCACCACTTGGAACTGGAAAGTACCTCTGCTGTAACCACCACCCCTTACAGCAAGAAGCTTCTCTGACCAAGGTTGGAGGCATCACAGTTTACAAATATAAAGACAAGTATTTAAAAGGCAGTTGACAACATAAACATGTAGAAAATAAAAATAGATTCTCCCTTAGGACCTGTGACTTCCCTAGTCATGAGTTTTACCATGTTTATAAAAGCAGACATAAAATCCCTCCTGTGGAACAGGCCTCAGATCCACTCAAGAGAATGTTGTCACTATTGCGCTAGGGGCATATCTTGCCTTGAAGGTCAATATCATAGCAGTGTTGGATATGACCTCTCAGCATTATAAAAACTGGCTAGCAGGGAGTTTCCTGGTCAGTTCAAGATTTATTTCTCTGTGTTCCACAACTGAAGTGTGTGATGCCTTAATAACAGGATCTTAACATCTATAAGTTGACCATCTCTTTCATGCCTCGGATTCCTCCTATTTCTAAAACAAAGTCTTTCACACGCAATAGCTAGAGGATCTACTGTCCCTTTTTGCTGTTTTCTTCTTTGTTCTCCAAATCTATCCCTTGTTCTCATCTTTTTCTTTGTAATGCCAGAAGATTTGGAAAATGTCCAACTGTAGAGAACTGGCCCCTTAATTCTCTCCTGTTAGCATGCCCTCACTGTGGCTCCTCCATTTAGTTTCTGTGCTGGTTACATTTGTTGCTAATTTGACACAAGCTGAGTCATCTTGGAAGAAGGGACCTCAGCTGAGAAAATGCCTCCATCACACTGGCCTGTAGGCAAGTCTGCGGGGTGTTTCCTTGATTAATTATTGATGTAGGAGGGCCCATCTCACTGTAGGTGGTACCAGCCCCGGGCAAGTGGTCCTCAGTTGTGTAAGAAAGCAGGCCAAGCCAGCAATGGAAAGCAAGGTAGCAAAGAGCATTTGTCCATGGCTTCTACTTCAGTTCCTGCCTTGGTTTCCCTCAGAGCTGAACTACAATCCTGACATGTAAGCCCAGCAAACCCCTCTCCTCCACAAGTGGCTTTTGGCCAAGGTTTTTTTTTATCAGAGCAATAAAAAGAAAGCAGAGAATACACACACACACACACACACACACACACACACACACACACACACCAGAGCATATATGCATTGAAAATCTAATTTAATTTTGTTCTGCATTAAGACTGTGTTAACAGATAGTATCCAGTCTCAGAAATGAATCCAATGTTAAAACATTTGCTATTTATGTTATGTATATATGTTTATAAAAATGTAGTATGATCCTTTAATTTTTCAGAGTGAAGGATGACCCAGTATATTATTTTTAAATCACATATTGTAAAACATTTGCCCTGGTGGGGACCACTGAATATTAGCTGCTCTGATCCAGAGTTCATGTGTTGCTCTCTTCTGAGAATAACGTTCTCTGTGTCAAAGCTACTGAACTCTGTGTTCACATATAGCTTTGATAAATTATTTTTGTTACATTTAAAAATTATTATGAAGATGGTCATGGTATTAAAAAGTACAGATAACGACACAATAGAACATGTCTCCATCACTTCAGTTTAATACTCATTAAATTTTGTTACATTTTTTTCTTCTATGCTCTAAGTATTCGTTTTCTGGCTGGGTCACCTTAAGCTCACCCCAGACACTATATGATTTCATTTCTCTGTATGTCATGTCAACATCTAGAAGTCATGGTAGTTTTGGGCCCACCACAGTTGCACATCACAGCCAGGAACAGCATCAGCACCCAAGTCTTGACCTGCAGTCTCCTGATTGTCTTATGCAATGCATGCACGTTCTTTCTTCCTTCTTTCCTTTTATTTATTTATTTTTTATTTTTAATTTTATGTTTATTTTTTGGTATGGCTTGTTTCAGTCAAGCTTCAAATTAGTTCTATACATTATATATGGTCATTATAGGTCATCATGTCTTTGATTCTGTTTCAGTGGCTTTGGGTTTTTTATAGTTCTCTTTCACCTGCATTATGAAGAAAACCACATGACTCTCTGATGGTAACTACACGCCAGCTGATGGTAAAAGCTTCAGCTTACGTGCATTACCACCAGTCACCTAGAGCATCATCTGCTCCTTCATAGCGAGCAAATCTCCCTTCAGACACACTCTGTCCTTCCCCGCAGAACTCCACACTTGATGGCTTCTCATTTTATTGGCTCTGACTAATGAATCCGAATTACCAAATGTGGCAGATCATGTTTTCTTGATTTCATTAAGATATTTGCAAGATAATAAATTGGTTTATTAAATTGTTGTGTCTCCTAAGACTCAACGTTTAAAACATTTATGCTCTGTATTAATTGCTACAAATTAAAAAGAGGAGCCATTCTGTAATAGAGGAATGGATTATTTCCTTCATTAAACAACCCTATTATAAATTATCAATTAAATTAAACTGAGGCGTCACTGAAAATGCCAAAGAAGTGTCCTTTACATGGGAGAATTTAATTTGTATATAAGAATCATCAGGCTAGTCTAAGAAAAGTCACTTACAAGCATACATATATATATATATGTACATATGATGGACTATGAATATTCATGTACCATATAAGTTTAGGTTTAACTTTTAAATATACACATAATAGCTTCTACGTGGTGACATTGGTGACTGGCTTCACTTCTGTTGCTTTAATAAATGCCCTGGCAGGAAACAGCTGAGTGAAGAAAGGGGTTTGTATCGCCTTACAATTCCAGTGTGTACTCCTGGTAGGCAAGAAGTCAAGGTGGCTGGGACTTCAGAGAGCTGGTCACATCACATACACCGTCAAGAGCAGAGAGATTTGAATGTGTGCATGCTCTCTTTCTCAGCTCAATTTCTCTAATGATGTTAAACAGCTAAGGACCCCCTGCCTCAGAAATGGTGCCGCCCATACTGGACTGGGTCTTCCCAGTTAAAACAATCACTCATGGAATTGCCTACAATCCAAGCCAATGTAGATGGTCCCTCACTTAGACTCTCCTCCAAGGTGATAATAGGTTGTATCAATTTAACTATTAATGCCAGCCCTCAAAGTCAGGAAGTGTGTGGGGAGTTGACACCCCTTGTTCAGTCCTGTTTTGGAACTATTTCTAATTAGCATATGAATGGTTGATGTGTCCACTGGGAGTTCTGAAGTCTTAAAGTCTGTTTACTTCTCTGAGTCCATAAAAATTTCTTCTGCAATTCAATTTATTGCCATTAATTTTATTATCATCTTTTCTCCCTGAATTTCAAAACAAGCTAATATAACTTCAGTTCACTTTCTGTGATAATTATATTCCCCAAATTTAAAAATTAATACATAATGAATATTTTCCTTCATGTCTTGTTCATGGTTAGGATTTTATTACCAACAGCAGCAAGCATTAGTTGACTACTTATGATGAACAAGTGAGTGTATGAAACATTTAGGTTAAAAGTCTCACTTAACCCTCACAGTGGTCCAAGAGAAGCTCATGTGTTACACAGTTGTTATCACTCTCACTTGACAGATGAGGCAATGAGTTTAAAGAGACCAATAATTACTCTACTGGGTAAATTACTTAGCAGCAGAGGAGAAGTAAAATCTCTGCCCTTTTTGGTCACACTCATATTTAACCCAGGATTTTACTGCTATTGTTTGATAAAGAAAATAGCCAGAATATGTTAAGCTAGAAATTCATAGATCCCATCACTGTCCCAAACTAAAGACAGAAATAATCAACTGTGGAGTAAGTCAGAAGCAAAAGTTCTGCTTTGAAAATATTCCTCGTGAGCTGGAGAGATGGCTCGGTGGTTAAGAGCACTGGCTGTTCTTCCAGAGGTCCTGAGTTCGATTCCCAGGACCCACATGATGGCGCACAGCCATCCATAATGGGATCTGATGCTCTCTATTAACTTCCAGGTGTACATGTGGACAGAGTTATTTCCAAAGTCTATGAAGAAAACAATTCAAAAAGAAGTATCATGGGCATGTGACTGCTTTATGACCTCTGCAAAACCTGAACCCGAGCCTGGAAAGATGGCTCGCTGGCTAAGAGCACTTGCCGCTGTTCTAAAGCGCCCAAGTCAGGTTCCCAGCATCCATGTTTGGGGGTTTATAACTGCCTGTAACTCCAGAATTGATGCCCTCTTCGAGCTTCATGGGGCACTGGACTCGTGTGTTCCTATCCTCACAGAGACAACATATACACATGATTAAAAATAATAAAAACACATCTTTAATACTAATAATTGAAACCTAAAAGTTTATCCAAGAGAACAAAGCCATGACCAAAACCCATAGGGAAGGTCGAATGGCTCTTCTTGGGAAGAATGGTTTTCTTTTTTCACCTATTTTATTTTTGCTTATAATTACGCATTTTCCTTCCTTTTCTTTGCAAGTAGGAAAAAAACAACAAGATCATGTTGGACACACTAAGCTTGCATGTATCACAGGCTACACTTTTGCTGTTAAGGGTTCTTCAGGTATATTCAAGGAAATGGACATGTAGCGGTACTTTGTGCCAGAGAGATGCCAGGGGAGAAGCACGGAAGGACCTGTCTCTTGTGCTCCTGTGAGCTCTCCTCTGGACAAGTGACCAAGAGAGAAGTTCATACATGGAGTTACAGTCTATCTTACGGGGCATGGATGCAGTCCTAGGAGTGGGCAGTGCAGTGGTTAGACCTGGGTGTTCCCAGGGTGCAGATGAAGACCAGCATCACAGGGAAATCAGTATCACGCCATATCAGCAAAGTGAGAGCACAGCTGCCTGGGAGTCTTGCTCCTGGCCCATGTGTCCCCCAAGAAACGAACGTTTCTCTCTGAGCGTAGGGACGGCACCTCTCACCTGCCGTGCAAAGGTCCTCCGACCTCTTTCAGAACAGAGAAAGGCCTTCTCATGAGCGACATTTTCCAAAGTACTTTGACTGAAAATACCTGGTAGGAGGATGGAAGAGATAGCTCAGTGGTTTAGAACACTTGCTGGTCTTCTAGAGAAGCAAGGTTCCATTCTCAGCACCCATTTCTGATGGCTCACAGCCACCTGTAACTCCAGCTCCAGAGGATTCAACAACCCCCTTTTTAAAAAAAGCAAAATCTCCTTTTTTGAAGATTTATTTATTTTATTTATTGTATATGAGTGCTTTATCTGCAGAAGAGAGCATCAGATAACATTATAGATGGTTGTGAGCCACCATGTGGTTGCTGGGAATTGAACTCAGGACCTCTGGAAGAGCAGGCAGTGCCCTTAACCACTGAGCCATCTCTCCAGCCCTCAACACCCTTTTTAAGCCTCCACAGGCACTCACACATATACATACATGCACTTGAAAAAAATATTCAATATAGCAAGGTATTGCATGGCCCAAGTCCAAAAGAAAGATTTTCACAATTCTAGACAAAAATTGTGAGAGTGAAGGTGTTGCTCTCAGAAGTTCTGAAGCCTAAAGATAATATCCTAAAACAATGCTAGGTAAATTGAAGCCTGCGTCAAGAGGAAAACGTGTAATTACACAGTTAAAACGTTACCAGCAGCAGTTCTGTCTCCTCTCCTTAATATCTGCTTACTATTCCACTGCACCACACAATGTGGGGGAGATGGAGCCAGTGGGCAGGAGTCCAGTGTGCAGAGCAGAGATGGGTGCAGTGTGGAAGGTCCGTGTCTGACCTGTAAGAAGCAAAGCCCTTCACAGAAACGGGAGGCAGCTAAGATGGTGTGATTACAGTTTATTACAAGTTTGTTACAACTTGTGACCCGAAACAATGTATTTCACAACCACATTAATTTAAAGGTCTTGAAATGTTAATAGAGTATGCATTTCTTTTCCTATATTTTTCAGGTTTGTGGAGTTTTTTAAATATATTTTATTTTTATGTGTGTATGTCTGGGGCTAGGGAGGGCAGGCGTACATGTGAGTGTAGTACCCACATGAGCCAGAAGAGGGGGTTGCATTCTCTGGAGTCAGTGGTTGTCAGCCTTTTGATGGAGGTGCTGGGAGCTGGACGCTGGTCTCCCTCAAGAGCAATGCTTGCTTTTAATTGCTGAGCCATCACTCCAGCCTAGCGTTGTTTGTTTTCCCTTTTTTTTTTCTTTTTCTTAAGTTACATGCTCATCAGCCTCTTCTTTCTCTAACCAGTTGATTCAGAACACTTCATATTGATATAGCCAGTTTCTTTATTACATAGACTGTGCGTAGTTTTCCAATGTAGCTCTGTTTTAAATGATGATTTCATTTGCACTGGCATTCTCCAGGTTGAATATTCAACCATGTCCATCAGCTCCCTTAAGTCATTTCTTTTTTTAAAGATTGGAAGGGAGCCTTGACAGTTTGCATACGGCTGTGAAAACCACTTGAAGTCATGGTTGATTTCTAGAGTCTGTGTTTTGAAGAGTTCTGACTCAAGCTTCTAGATTAAAGTCATTATTTCTGAAGTCACGTGTGGCGTCTTTCCTATGAACTCTGCAGCCTCCAGAGACTATGCATAGCTTCTTCCTTCTCACATAGGTACAACCCATCTTTTCTCCAGCTAAGCTGTGAGTGGCCACACCAGGGTGGTCTGTATCTAAGCTCTCATTCACTAATTTATGCTTGTGGCCACAGTGTGTTCATATTAGTTGCAATTGTGTTTCTACACACCATGTCCTCACCTGAGGGAAAAGCAGGATGAAAAGGCCTGACCCCAAGACATTTAGGGTCTTCTCAAGAGTCTGTATTTTCACTGCATGGATATTATATACACACTCCTAAATTTATACCTAGGTACTTAACCCTTCTTGTTGCTATTGTAAATAATGCTGGTATTCTAATTTAGATTTTCAATGGCATATCCCTACTCTACACAAATACATGTTTTTATGATCTGGGGTCTTTCTTATGGTGGCTTTTTAGAGTATTGCCTAGGCTCTTTCAATGTAAAAAATTCGAGTTGTTTTTATTTTGTTTGGGGCATTGTGCTTAGTTTTGAGACAGGGTCTTACTATATTAGACCAGCCTGGTCCAGACTCACAATCCTTCTTCCTCAGCCTTCCCAGGACCAGGATTATAGCCCATGCCACCTCACCAAGTGGCGAAGTAGCATTTCGGTCACATGCTGAGCATTCTTTATGCAGAGTGTCATAGTGTCAACCTTTACATGCAGCCTTCTCCCCTCCCTGCCAGTCTTTTTTCTTTCTCCTGCATCTCATGCAGATTTTCAGAACTTCAGTGATGTTTAATAGGGAAGCTGAGAATAAATGCCATTGACTTGATCCTGACCGGACTGTGTGAGCATTAAGCATGAGGTCTCGGGGTTTCGTTGTTGTGGTTGCTTGAGATAGCATGTTTCTCTTTAGACCAGGTTGGCCTTGAACTTAGTTTGTGGGCCAGGCTGCTGTCCAGCTTATGTTTCTTCTGTCCCTGCCCTCAGGTGCTAAAGTTATAGACTTGTGTCACCATGCCCAGGTAGCCATATGTTTATAGATTTTTATAAGATGAATGAAATTCATTTCAATTTTAGCTTTCAGAAACTGTTTGCTATGCATGAATACATGTTGGAGTTTGCCACATATGTTTCCTGCATCTAATGCAGTGACCATAATTTTTTTTCATTCAATCCATTGCTTAGTAAATTACATTGTTTAAGTTGTGAATGTTGAACTAATGTTGCCCTTTAACAACAAACCTTTTGGATACTAATCTAATTGTCTTAGATGTATTGTAAGATTGAATTTTGTGGGTGCTGGAGAGATGTGCCATGATTAAGAGCACTTGCTGCTCTTGCAGAGGGCCTGAGCTTGATTACCAAGACCCACATCAGGCAGCTCATGACTATTGTAACTTCAGCTCCAGGGAGATCTAGCATCCTCTTCTGGCCTCTGTAAGCACCTGAAAACACATGTACACATATAGAGATGCACAGATATAAAATGAAAAATAAAAATAAATCTTTAAAAGCTACTGAATTCAGTTTTGTTGGAGATGCTTAAAGTGGTGTATATGAGATATATTAATGTGTAAGTTTTCTTTTTGTCCTTTTTTCCAGACACTATGACCTGATATGCTCTTACTTTAGTTTTGATTCAAAAAATTAAAATAAATTAAATATAATTTTCATTTTCTCTCCCATGAGCCCAAAACACTAATATAGTTTGTAATTTTACTTCTGCCTGCATGGAACATAAAAATTAATATAACAAAAACAGTGATATCAGCATCTGTGCACAAATGAAACCTCTTAAAATAATTTGTCTATGATTTTTTATATTGACAAGATATATTGAAGGCTGAGGACTTGTTTGTGTATATGTATATATTTGTATGTTTATTACTTTTTCATTATAAGTGTTCTAAGTTTAAGTTTTGGTAAATAAGCCTATAAATGTACATAAAAATATGAGTGGATATTATGAGAAAAGCTGGTGTGTGTCTTTCAGTCAGGGGTATCAATGAAGTATACTATACTTTGTGTAGAAAGTGTAACGTGACTATTTGCACATGTGTTGTCTTACTCAAGGTCACAATAGCATCATGTGTACTTATGTAATGCTTCCCAGCTTCAACAGAATTAATATACAGAATTAATCTTTCTATATTTGGATTAAAAACATAAATCTCTATGTTTTGGCATGTCTGTGTATCTACATGTGCATCGTGAGTGTGTTATGTGAGGAAGGTCTCTCTGGTGTTAGGTGGTATCTGTTGTTTGGGTTCATTTGGTCTACAGTCAATGCATAGAAGGCATTACTAGGTAAGATAGATGGTGCTGTCCTGACCCAAACACTTTACACAGCTATCCCAGGGGAATCTCTGGGCTCTGCTACTTTGGTGCCAATATAATGATGTCTGTTTCCCACCACTCTTTATTGTTTTTCAGCATGGAGCCCAATACCACAGCTTATTAAAGTCAGTAAAATGAAATTGTATAAGGGAAAGTATACATGACTGTATATGAGCCATGGAATAACAGCTATGGTTATGAGAGAAATGAGGCATTTGGATTTTCAGGGTTGTTATTATTTTTGATAAACTAATAATGATATGTTTTGTTTTAGGTTTCCTCAGGAACTAAACATGGGAAAAATAAGTGCAGAAATTATGTGGTCTCTCTTTGCTCTTGATATGAAATATGCTCTAGAGGGTAAGTCCAAATATTATCTGTATTTTCTAGAATAAGTATACAGCATTGGCACAGGAAAGTATGAATCATTGTGTGTAGCTTAGTCCTAATGCATATTACTACATGGTAGAAGATGAAGGTCATGAAGTATTTAAAAGTTATGAAGAAGACATTTTTTCCAGACAGCCCAAGCTGCAATGTTATTGTATGTGTTCCACCTGTAGAGATGTGTAGGGGCAGGAATAATCTATGGGAATTTTTTTCCCCAAAGTGAACCACATCTGAGGATGAGAGAACAGTACTGTTGCAGGTATTTGTCTCTGTAGACTTGGGGACAGTACTTGTAGATAGATATGGCTGAAAAATAGCCAGCACTCATACAGGAGCTCTACTCTCAGCAAGTGCAAATCAAACAGTGGAGACCCAGAGAAACACCGAGTTAACTATGTCTATAAATGTTGTTTGAACATCATGTCTACACATAAATTGAGATGGGACCACTTACAGTTATCTTTGAATATGAAGCCTTATAAAAAAAAAAATCTTCTTCAGATATAGTCAGCAAGTGTAAAGTGAGCCAGGGAACACTGACTTCCATCCCGCTCAGTGTGAGGTGGTACAAAAGGACATTAGCCATAGTCCTTTCCTTCAGCAGGACTATGAAGGAGAATTACAAGCACTGCTGTGGGCAGACAGTTGCCATATGGAGAGGGCAGAGCTGATAGCAATGGGGGTCTGGGGACACTTCTAAGTCAGAATTGAGGTAGAAACACCATGACTTCCAAGGAGCTATCAGCAAGGAACATTTACTTGACAAAGACCTGAATAAGAAATGGGAGCAAAAAAAATCCCCAAGTAAAGGACAAAACAGAAAAAGAGTCACCACATGGTGCAGTTGAGAAAAGAAAATTCAGTGCAAGAAATAAGTACAGAGAGCCTGGCGGGGATGAGTTTATAAAGCCAGTGGGTCATGCACGGGACGGAACTGCTAAGAGAAATGGAAAGTGCCTGTCTTATTCAGAAGAGTATTTAGTCATTTTGTAAGAATGACTGATGGAGTAGGACCAACTCAGAGTCCGTGCTCCTTGACCCACTGCTTTTCAGTTTTGTTAAAATGTAAACTCGATGCCATCAAAAAGACCACTCAGATGTTCTCCTTGTTTGACAAGTGAAGTATGTGGTAGCTTACTATTCAGCTTTCTGGTAAACCAGAGCCTGCCACCACAATTAGAGAGCTTTATTTAGTCTTTAAAATTACATTAGCACTTCTCGCTGGTACGGACTCCTTAGTATGAGTGAGGTCTTTCTTTTATAACATGTGACTGACCCATTCGACTCCCTCACCTCTCCCACCTCCAGTCACATGCTTTACAACACTCTGGTTTGACTCTTTGGGGTCTGAAAACACTCATAAAGAACCATATGGCACTCACCAGTCTACTAGCAACTAAGATGCCCCAGGCAGCGTTGGTTTCCATGGCCCATTCCCTGCCCACTTTGAGCTCCCTTTGGACATATAAATTGTTGGAGTCAACAGCAGAGTTCTCAGTTCCCCACCCTTCCCCCACCCGACCCTGCTTCCTCTCCATGCTTCCTGTTGGAGCTCTTGGCACAAAGCTCGTCTAGTGACCTAAGTTAATCGAGAGTAAGGTCAGCATTGATCCTTCATGCCCTATTCATTCTCCATCATGGCTGCTCTCATGCCTGGGCCTCTTATCCTACTAGCTGTCTCACACAACCATGCAAGGTGTTTCTAGTGTTACACCCTCTATGGGACTTCCTCTAACACAGTAGTATATCTATTTGGTCTATAATGAACTATAGAAATTACTCAGTAACTACTTAAGGCCATCTTGAGTCAATGGAATAATAAAAATAGCCATGAAGGACACGCCCATCCATGGTCCTGGGGAATGCTGATGGTTTTGTTTACCTGCATTTACCTACACAACCAGAAGAGCACATTGTCTCGAAGGATCAGGGAAAGTTGGCTCTACCCACAGTCCAGAGGAACTGATGATTTAGATCCATTTCAAAGTAACACTGTCTGCCAGTGTGTTCCCATGAGGACACAGAGACTAAGATCTAGATGGTCATTGACCTTACTGTATACCCTTCATTATCAACTTGACACACCCTAGAGTCCTCTGAGAGGAATTACCTCCATCAGATTGGCCTGAGGACATATCTGTGGAAGATTGTCTTGATTGAAAATTGAGGTAGAATGGCTCTATCCCACTGTGGGCAGCACTATCTCTAGGCTTGTGGTCCTGGGTTATATATATATAGTTGAATTATAAGCTTGTGAATGAGCCAGCAAGCACTGTTCCCCCATGGTTGCTGCTTCAAGATCCTGCCATGACTTTCCTCAGAAATGAACCACGATGTAGAAGTATAAGCCAAATAAATCCTTTCCTCCTCTCAGTTGCTTTTGATCAGAATATTTTACCACAGCAACAGGAGGGAAACTTGAGCAATTATTTTTACTTAAAAAAGAAGAACCAAACTAGGTGTGGGGGCTCACACCTTTAACCTCAACACTCAGAAGACAGAGGCAGATGGATCTCTGAGTTGGAGGCCAGCCTAGTCTACAGACAGAGCTAAATAGTGAGACACTATCTCAATAAAGCAAAAAAAGAAGCATAAAATATCAGTTTTAGATAAGTAAATATAATATATATCCAAAAATATAAAACTTGATAGTTTAGCATCTTTGAAACAATTAAATTAGAAATGTTACAAGTACATTTTTCTTTAGCTTTAATCATAAGCTTATTAATTATAGGTTTGTAGTTTCATACTCAGTACAAAAGCAGTAACCTTAAGTTCTGAGATTCTATCATCAAAAAGTAGCCTAACATCAATCAATTAACATCTTATGGTTTTCATACCTGTCAGGAATAAGAATCCTCTAAGTGGGAATTTTTGCTAATTTGACTTTCCAAAAATAGATATAATTTGCTTATCATATAATCTACCTACTTACAACATACAGTTCAATAGTAGTTGCCATTTTCCATTTTCCCTTTGTGAGTATTCTCAGGAAGGTATATGTAGTAATATAGGGAATAGCCTGGGTCATGTATCTTCTGTTGTATAACAGGGCTTTATGCTGCATCTGGATTGGATTTGTCATCTTGTATTCAGTAGAAACTAATTTATGTATTTGTGTGAGAGAAGTCACACAAAGAACCCTGAAGACAAAGCTAGGGTCCTTCCCCATTGCAGCTAAGCACGTGTGGGATTGCGAACTGGGAGGCAATGAAAGAGTTAGGAGTCAGGGCACATGGCGCAGAAAGCTGGTCACTTACTGGTGTAGGAGTTGGAGCAGTTAAATAATTATTTACATGTGCGTGTGCGTGTGCGTGTGCGTGTGTGTGTGTGTGTGTGTGTGTGTGTGTGTGTGTGTGTGTGTGTACCACATGCATGTGAGGGGTGCCCCAGCAGCTGGACTTAGAGGTAGCTGTGAGCTGCCTGATGTGTGTGTGCTGGGAACTGAACTCACGTCCTCTGAGGAGCTGAGCCCCATCCCCAGCCCTAAAGTGACCCTTTAACATACCGTAAGCTCTCGAGCATGGTGCAGCTGGAAGGAGAATGTTGCAGTTGCCATCCAAGGGATGACAGACTCCCCAGAATTTTCCAAGGGTCTCCTTCAGGGGAGGAAGTTACAGATATGTGACAACCTGGCACTTTCTTCCTCTTCTTCATTTCAACCTAATAAGTATTTTCAAGAACCACCTCCATCTCCTCCTTACTTGCATGAAAAACAATTAGTAGAGAAAAGTGAGGATTAAGAGTATGTCAAGAGCCGAGGGTGTGTACTCACACAGTCCTCAGGCAGCCTTTTTTTGCATGTTCTTATTCCGCCTGTTTGCCTCATAAAACATTGTTAAAATTAATTGACTGTGGAACACTGCTTCAAGCCACTGATCTAGACAGGCCGTGTTGTTCTTACATCATCTGCCTTGTGGTCAAAGTGTCTTGAGTATGACTGGTGAGCAGCTCAGACAGAGTCAGGTCAGCAAAACAGAGCTGGCTAGGACCTAAGCACCGGCTGCTCTGGGGAACAGCTTTTCATCTTTCCTACATGAACCCATCAGCTTCTCATTAAAGGATAAAACTACTTTATCCCCATCTTTTTTTCAGTCTCTTTGAGGCGATGTATTTTGTGTTCTTGGCTGGCATAAATCACCTTTCAAATTCTATATGCAATAATTGATGTAATTGCCGCAAGTATAATACTTGTTGAGCGGAGCCAGGTAGCAGAAGACTCTTTTTTTTTTTTTTTTTTTTTTTTTTTTTTTTGGAGTCTCTCTGTGTTGCCTTGGCTGTCCTGGACTCACTTTGTAGACCAGGTTGGCCTCGAACTCTTACTGTCCTGACAAAAGACTCTACTTAGTGTGAGGGAGGGGTGGTTTATCTTGACTCGTATTCCAAAGGTTCAGGCCATCATGGTGGAGGAGCGTGATAAAGCAGAACACTCACTTCATGACTGCCAGGGAGGAGGGTGGGAAAATGGTGGAGCTGGCTGGCTTTCTGCCCCACATTCAGGGTCGGTCCCCTCTGTGCCTTCTTAATCATTTCTGGAAAAACCCTCAGGAGCACAACTAGAGGTGTGCCTGCCTACCCCTGCCTCTGCCTCAAACCTGTCAGCCAAGGTTAGGCATCACAAGAAAACCTGAGCAAAGAAGTATAGGAAGAAGGGGACAAACCTTACCTCATGCCACACTGCAGCTGCTCTGCAGAGTTTCTCCTGAATGACTCCCAAGACAGCAGTCTCACTTTCCACATCTCCATACTGACTGAAATCCTACAGATAATGCACCGAAAGTGGAGCAGCAGACAAGCGTGGGGGTGAGGGGAAGAGGTGGCAAGTACTCAACAGATATTAATTATTGATAACCTTAACCAGTATGGTTTGAGAGCAAAGCATCCTGTCAATCATCCAAATGCCTCAATATTTATGTTAGTAAAACATTTGACCATTAGAAAATCAGTGGACACTGTGTTTGTCATTGTATTAATTAAACCTGGCTGCCTGGAGATTTTTAAACCTGGATGTTTCCTCTTTGGTGTAACATGGACCTGTGTCTTCAAAGTTCTTATTAAGAGCAACTTTTGCAAGATCTGGAGTAAGAGTCAAATGTTAGGTCCCAGGTGCTGGGGGGTGACAGATGTTAGGGTTCCAATGTTAGGGCCCAGGTACGTAGGGGCCAGGTGTTAGGGGCCAGATGGTAGAAAGGACCCTCAGGACCAAAGTGGTTCCTAAATAATTATATGAAAGGCTGTTTAAGATCCCTTACAATACTGGTTATTAAAGATCTGTGGCTAAGTTTCAAGTCATATTAAAAAGCACATCCATATTTGAAAGTGACAAGAGTGAGGGAGCAGATGTCTGATGTTTCTGACAAATTCACCACATTCTCAAACCAGTGCTTGAACTAGGAGGCTAAAGAGGTCATCCCCAAGGTCCTGTGTCTAACCCTCAGTACTTGGAGTGGGGAGAGGAAGGGAGAAACAGGGGCCAACAAAAAGAAATCCATGTATCTAAGAACTATTTTACTAAATTGGCCTAGGCATAATGCACACCACACGGTCTCCATTCACCTGGATTTAATCTCCTTGACCCAGATTGTTTACTTTCAGTCTGCAGGAACCATGTGGTAATCTCATTAAAATGCAGTTTCTGGGTGAGCGGACTTGAGCTTGGAGGGGCTGCTCTTCATCTCTGCCTCTTGAGGTGGTGGTGAGGGGACTGGGTAGCGGTGTTCCTCAGCAATGCGCTTGAAAGTGAAGGCTGAGTTTTACCGTTGTGTCTTAATCACCAATGAGTGTTGTTGCCTCCTTAGGGGCCGTTTGAGCACTAGAGGTTGTTGAGGCTTCTCAAACTGGCCTTGCAGGTTCTCAGCATCGTGTACAGCTGTTGCCATTAACACTGAGCGCATCTTCCAAGGACAACCGTCGTTCAGTTTATAAACAACTGCATAGTCAATGCCTTCTGCTGGTTGATTTCTGGGAGGAGGCTTCTCTCCAGACACTGTTACCATTATCATCTTCTGTTCCCCAAAATATAGATCTCAGGTCACTTAAAGAACTTCAGTGTATTGCTGTTGGCCTTGTGACCACAAAGATAATTAAATCAGAAAGACACGGTCTGTCTTTGTATAACCTTGAAAGAGTGTCATGCTGTCCCATGAGTTTTCCTCATCTCTCCTCCAATATATCTGGTCTACCTTGTGTTAGCAATATTATAGCTTCTATCACTCTGGTTTTCTTGCTGATCCTCAAGATGATCACCTAATATACAACGGTTCATTCTACAGTAGCAAGAATCACACAGAACATATGGTAAAGCTCTCCCATTATGGGATGAAGCCAAACTGCAGCCATCAGATATCACAGCCCGGCCAATAAGAGCCAATTAGGCTATGCAGCCTAAAAATTTAGAAACACCTGTTACATACTCTATGGCAGGGATGCAGAGATGACTTCATCACTAAGAGCACTTGCTGCTCTTGCCAAGGACCGAAGTTTGATTCCAAGCACCCACATCAGGCAGCTCACAAGCACCTGTAACCCCAGAGGCTTTCGTGTCTTATTCTGCCTTCTGCAGACACCTGCACTCACCCTCACAAATGTGCACATATGTTCATAAACAAACATAAAGTTATTATTTGGAAAGAAAAATCCTCAATGTTGTTTAATAGTAAAGTGAGGATCCATGAGAGTGGGTATTGCATAGATCGGTGCCTTCAGCCCCCTGCTCTGGCTAGGTTGGACATTCCTTTCCTCCTGTGCCAACCTTCTGTTGCCCTCCCTCCAGCACCTAGAAAACTCCAGCATGCTTTCCAGAC
Source organism: Acomys percivali (assembly GCA_907169655.1). NCBI lineage: Eukaryota > Metazoa > Chordata > Mammalia > Rodentia > Muridae > Acomys > Acomys percivali. Next base: position 45,307,878 of record OU015755.1, read on the forward strand.
ATACAACTATGTAGAACATTGTAGTCCAGAAGAGCTGAAATACAAATAAGTAGGGCAAAGTATTTGAATCACATCCAAGTGGTGGAAATAGCAAGGGACTCTACCACAGTGAGTGAGCAGGAAACATCTGCACGGAAACAAGCTCAAAAGAAACCAAAAAGTGTGACTACAATTGATGATGCCTCCCTCTGTGTCTCACCTCCTAAACACATTGTTTAGAATTCAAGAGACTGGATTCATCCTTCCTTTCAAGGAAGGTGGCAGGATTAATTCAACTGACTCTCAGTTGGGAATATGACCCCTTCACACAGTAAATGCAGGCCACAGGATCTTCCTCTGAAAGTTCCCCAGAGTTCCATGTCCTCCCTCCTGCTTCCTCCTCCTCCCCCTCGTAACAAAGTTGAAACTGCTTGCTTGGTTACCGGAGTAGGCAGGCAAGATAAACAATGTGTTTGATTAATTTAGTGACTATCAATGGGGACATTTGGCCTTCAGGTCACAGGAAAATGAAACAGATGTCCAGGAGGACTCGTGACACTGCTGTCCACCTGAACCTTTAACCGGCCACCATTCACCTTATTATTTACTTTGGTGAAAGATAATTAAAATATTATGACCCACATGATATACTGTGTTCCTTTGATGGACATCAGAGTAAGTATATAATTAACCCATTTTCTCTGGGTCCAAATGAAAAGATAATTAAACAGCAAAAAGGCTAAGCTTCTATCTCAGATGACTAATGTGTTTCTCACTAGCAGTCTAAGCAAGTCCTCTTGTTGAACAGCCCCTCGTGTTCTGAAATGATGTGTGATGGCCTGTGACTCTATCTGCTGTCCACATTGGTGAGCCTGGCAGAATCCCAAATAAATAGAACTGAGTTTCTCGAACCCCAGTGAGCTCTTCTATAGACCTGGCAGGTCCCTCATTGCCTGTTCAGACACCATTCCTTGCCATGTGGTCAAATATATAAAGAGTACATGAAAGTGTTGAAGGATGTTTTCTTCTGCCTGTCAGACTGTAACAAGAAAATTCCAGTTACAGCTCAAACCCCCCTGTCTACTTGGTTTTAAAACAAAGAACAGTGAGTACTGACAATGCAGGGTTTTGTCTAATTTTGTAGCCTGGTTCTTGTGCTCCACAGAGACACTGAGATTTCTGGAATCTTCCACTTGAGATGCTATTTGAACTTAAATCCCAGAGCTAGAGAGATGACTTAGCAGTTAAGAACACTTTCTGCAGATGCAGAGACTCACAGGCAAAACCAAGGCAGAGCTTGCAGAAAAAGGGGAGGAGGGATTGTAGGAGCCGAAGAGGTCAAGGCCACCTCCAGAGCACAGCCCATAGAATCAACCAAGCAGGGCTCATGGAGACTAAAGTGACCATCATGGACCCTGCATGGATCTGAGCTAGGTCCTTTGCATATGCGTTATGGTTGTGTGGCTTAGTGTTCTTGTGGAACCCCTAATGGGAACAGGGGCTGTCTCTGACTCTCTTGCCTCCTCTTGGGACCTTTTTCCTCCTATTGGGTTACCTCAACCCACCTTAATATGAGGGTTTATACTTAGTCTTCCTGGTAACTTTTTATGCTGTGTTTGGTTAACTTCCCTGGGAGGCTTGTTCTTTTCTGAAGGGAAATGGAGGAATGGATCCAGGGGAAAGGGGAAGTGGTTGGATTGGACTGGAAGGAGGAGAAATTGCAATTGTGATGTAATGTATGAGAGAAGAATAAAGAATGTATGTATGTATGTATGTATGTATGTATGTATGTATGTACGTACATATGTATAGCATGGGAAGCCACACCTCATCATCTCTTCCGTGCTTTACTGGTTACACAGTTCAGTGGTCCATGTGGGAGGGAGCGCTGTAATTGTCAGACAGTGTCTTGGCTCCGTGTATTTCTTCTGCATTGCCACTGTTTCTAGACCAACACAGATTCATAAACAAATTACTTCTCTCCTACCTCCAGAATGTATCTGCTCTCCACCTTCCCTTCCTCTCCACCCCCTTCAGCTACTTCCAGCCTCAGTTTCTCCACTCTGCTATCTCAAGAACCCCTGAGCAGTTAGCACATTTCCACTCTTATGGTCCGGCAATCCATTAGCTCCTAGCATGAGAACTGACAGGCATCAGTTTAAATCAGGTCAAATCTAGCCCACTTCCTTTTTTCTTGCACAGGCTGGATCAGAACTCCCTATATGGCCTAGGGTGGCTTTGAACCCTGCCTCAGCCTTCCAGGTATTTGGCTTGCTGGCTCTTACACCATGTGCAGCCCTGCCCTGTCTTCTCACTCATACGCAGCATAATACATAATTTTGATTATTAACCAATACTAGTGTTTTAAATATTCACTCCACTTTTAATTATTATTTGTAATTGAACCCTACCCTAATTCATTACTTTAAGATTAAAAACATTACATTTTTATTTATTTACGTTGTATGTGCATGTGCTGAGGCAGGAGGACAGCTTGCAGGAATTGGTTTTCTCTTTCCACCATGTGGATTGTGGAGATTGAGCCCAAGTCATCAGGCACCATTACTCACAGAACCATCTTGCCAGCATTCTTTTGGGATTTTGGGGGAGGGTAGTTGTTTTTGTTTTTGTTTTTGTTTTGTTTTTGTTTTTGTTTTTTTTTAGAGACATGGTATCTTTGTGTAGACTGGCTGTCCTGGGCTCACTTTGTAGACCAGGCTGGCGTCGAACACACGTAGCTCCATCTGTTCCTGCCTTGCGAGTGCTGGGATTACAGGTGTGAGCCACCATGCCCAGAGCATTCTTCATCTCTCTAAGAAGCTGGCACTGACACTTTTAAGGCAGTGTGGTGACAGTATTGCTATTCTGCCCTTCCTTCAATTGATTTCTATTCACCTAAGAAAATAGGTGCTGAGTCACCCCAGGAATATCAACAGTGAAAACGCCATGTCCCTCTGAACAAATGCAGTAGATGAAATATAGATATTAAAATTGAATTTTAATAGCACTTTGTCTTACTGTTTAAAATGCATGTTGCATACTGAAGTGTACACTGTCAATAAAATATTTTATTGCCAAAATAATGTGACAAATTTTGAGTATACAAATGTAGGAATGAGTGTATAATTGACTTTCCAAATCAGTTTTTAAAAGCACACCTCCCACTCGTGAATATATTTAGCCATAAAACAGTCTTGAATATAAGAAATGAGAGTCTCAGATTCAATATTTGCTGTTTTATAAATGAGGGAAAAAAGTAAGTCCCTTCATATACCTCCTTCAAGCCATGGCTTGTTAACTTCCATTTTACCCAGTCTGGAACAGCATGCCTTGTTGCGATTGGTTTTGTTATGTTGGTGCAAGGGTCACGTCTTGGTATCCCACCTCCATTTCTGTGGACTTGCTGAAATACCTTGACATCATCTTGATGGGAGAAGGGGACTTGTTCAGCCTTCAGCTCCAAGGCCCAGACATCCTACCAGGGAAGTCACAGTGGCAAGAGCTTGAAGAAGCCAATGACGTCACAGTCGAGAGCTGAGAGAAGTAAGCGCATTCTTGATGAGCCCCTGGCTTGCCTGCCTGTACTCAGCTTACCTGCCTCTGCTCCCACACAGTCCCAGACCCCCAGCCTAGGGAATGGTGCTGCCCACGCTCACTCAGATCTCCATGAACACAATTAGAAAAAAGCCCCCACTGAGATGCCCAAGACCAACTTGATGAAGACAGTTCCTTTTTTTAAAATATATTTTATTAATTTATTCCTATTACATCTCAATTGTTATCCCATCCCTTGTATGCTCCCATTCCTCCATCCCTCCCATTTTCCCCTTACTCCCCTCCTCTATGACTGTGACTGAGGGGGACCTCCTTCCCCTGTATATGCTCATAGGGTATCAAGTCTCTTCTTGATAGCCTGCTATCCAATGAAGACCATTTCAAACCGAGATTCTCTTCCCAATGGTTATAGGTTGTTTCAAGTTGGCAGTCAAAACTAGCTGTCACACTTCATTAATACTTGATTAACCAAACCAGGCTGGTATCAGCCTCAAACTTTTAGATAATTTGCGTTAAAATGTAAGTAACTGTTAGAAGTTTATTATTAATCTTTTCCATCTTCTTTGTAGTAAGTCTCATTTCACTTACAAGTTTAGATATTTTTAGAACGTGCTTATTTCTTATGCTCATTAGAATACTAAGCTGTCCAACATTTTATGAAGTAATTTGGCATTAAACAGGACTCACAGAAAATAAGGTGTCCAGAGGTTAAATGGCTTGTCAGACCTTATTCCCTGTGCCAAGTCAAAAGCGCGACGACTTATCTTGCTTAAATTTGCACTAACTGAATCAAACCGTTTGCATGGGGATTTGAATTTCACTTCCTGCCCATTGCTCGGAAGACGGAAGATGCGAGGCATGAGGTTAACAGCTGCGCTCAGTGTTTGTTGTAAGCTAAAGCAGAGTGATCCCGCTGGGTGGGAGACAGCTCTCGGCCATCTCTTGTCCACTTGTCCATCTCCACAGGGAGGAGGTGGCATTTGGTAACTTTATTCAGGTGGCTAGCGTAGCTGAGGGAACACTGGGTCTAGACCAATCTTGCCCATTTAGTGAGATACACTACCAGTGGGGATTTTGGAAGGAATAAACCATATCACAAGTTCTCCTTGGAGAAATACTGGGCAGAGAGATGCTGTTTCAGGAGGCAGATTTCATAAGGCTTTAGTTTCCTATTGCCTTTATAAAGTAATTTAGGAATACTCTACTCAGCATAAAAGATTGTAGGCAGGGTACTGAGTTTGGGCTCTTATTTTGGTGGACAATTGGTTTTATTAATTTTGTCAAGATTTTTTTTCTTTTTAAAATTATGCATGTGTGTTTGTCTGTGTGGGTGTGTGCACGTGAGTGCAGGTGGCCACAGAAACTAAAGGTATCAGAGTTTCGGGAGCTGGACTTACAGGCAATTGTACAATAGTGAACTGCCTGACAAGGGGACTACAACCTGACCTTCATCCCTCTGCAAATTACAGCGCATGCTCTTAACTGCTGAGCTCTCTCTCTCTCCAGACTATGATTTTATTAGATTCTGTTTTCAAGGGAAAAAAATCAGATAAAAAGTAGATGCTACTTGGATTTATGAAAAAAAAAAAATCAAACTTCCTACAATGATTCAGAATTCTATTTATTTTTAAATTAATGGTGTGTGTGTGTGTGTGTGTGTGTGTGTGTGTGTGTGTAAATGTGTGTGCCCCCACACACGTACACGTCTGTGTAAACTCATGTGACCCACAGGCATGCAGTTGTCTCTGGAGCTCGGAGATCCTCTGGAGCTGGAGTTACAGGTGGTTGTGAGTCTTTCAGTGTGGCAGCTGGGAACGGAGCCTGGTTTCCCTACAAGAGCAGCCAGTGCCCTTAACCACTAAACCATCTCTGCAGTCCCAGGGACTGTTAACTCTAAAATCTGTAGATTACTTCCTTTGGCATAGTAGAATTCTTTGAGAGTTCAGAATATCCTATATTTTACAATAACTATACCTTTTAGATGTAATTACATGGTTTGGCAAGTAAAAGAGAATTACGAATAAAATAGAAGAAGCTACAGAAACCATCTAATGGAGTTCAGACCCTGTGGCTCCGCAGCTTCACCGCTGCTAAGCTGGCACCAGTCTGTAAGTTGTCAGTTCAAAACCAATCTTGAAATGATTCTTAAGATGTCAAATGATCCATAACTTGTTATTAAAAATGCCAAATGGTGACAAAATGTTACCTATTTACTTAGCCATTTAGTATGCTAACATAAAATATGTAATCTGTATTAAGGACTGTGGTATTTCAGACCAAAAAAAAAAAAAAAAGGCAAAACTCTGCCCTTGGGAAGAAGATCATGGTTTAACCAGGAGCCAGGTACTAGTCAAATGTTCACAATTTTTTAGGCAGATGTGAGCATAGTAACTTCCAGAAGAGATGGCACAATGCTTGATGGAGATGGCAATTTTATTTTGTCAATAAATGCAAGGAAATGCCCCCCAAGGAATTGTTTTTGCTAACAGATCCGCTGAACAAGCAGGAAAGAGATAACAGTTAGAAACGGATGGAAGGAGAGCTTTTTTATTTTACAAAATGCAAAGCAACTAATGCATAGCAAAATATTTGTCTTTAAATTATTAATGTTAAATATTCAAGATTGGTCCGTTAACTGCCTGGCCTGTGAGGTTTGGAGTTTATGTCTCACTGCAGGCTGCCTGCCGTGAGCTGTGTTTTCTCTGCATGTGTGTCCACCCACTTGGTGTCTCCCAGCACACGCGTGCCTTTCCCTCATTGTAAAAACTGGCTTCTTCTTTAAACAAGTGCTCTTACTGGTCACCAGTTAGCATCTACTGTCTTTCCTGCTGGCGGGTCCCCAGAAAGTTCCAGAAGAGGAAAACACACATCCATCTTTAGCTCTTTTATTATGCTCATGATATTTCAGTCACGGAACACTTTCTAGCTGGCAGGCTTGACATACATATTCAGCAGCATCTAAATATTGTTGTTGCATCTATTATATAAGCTGAAAAAATAAAGCCTCTACTCAACAGATGGCTCCAAAATTTATAAAACTTATAACTCTCAAAACATTGGGGGTTTTGTAATAATAAAAAAATTACAGGTTGATTCTATGAGTGATTTTATTGCTTGCATAACAGCCTTCTGCCTTTTTTTTTTTTTTTTTTTTTTTTTTTTTTAATTTTCTGGCCTCATTACCCCAGGCTCAGGCACTCCCGGAAGTCAGACATCCATTGGGTGAAGTTTACTTGTAGAGAGGTTATCTGAGGAAAGCCTTGCTGGGTTCGCTGTTAAAGGTTATCCAAGAGATGAGTGAGTTCAGTTGGGGTTTGGGGGCACATAATGAGGTAGCCAGGCCATGGCTGGGGATTGAATTCTATTCCTCAGACTCTGTGGTCTAACTCCTGTGTTCTGTCTAATACATTTGTGATTAGACATGACCATTGAAACCTATGCCATTGAAACCAATTTGAGTAGGAAACGTGTAAGGTGCCTGGTGGAGTGGGAGAGGGAGTGAGGAGTGCCTTATGTTCACTGACAGTAACACCAGTAAGTTATTTTAAATGATAAGGTATATATGCTCATAAGAGAAAAACAGGTTAAGTCCCAAATGGCCTCCTATATAGCTCTTAGACCAAATGACTTAGTTAAAGACCTCAGACTCCCCCAGGTAGGGGACCAGGGGAATAATGTTACATTATAACCCGGCCAGTGTTGGCATCTGAGGTCAAATTACCCAACCAATGTCTGGAGCTACACAGACTATCTGAATTGTGCCGAGTCTGTGTCTAAATAAATCCCTTGTGTGTGTCTCTCTTCATGACCCTGATTCTTCTTTTAAAAATATGTATAGAAAGGGATTCCAGTGTAAAAGCCATCTGTTTGCTCTTCTAGAAAAAAAAAATCTCTCATGTCTATAATCAAACTGAGACCTAAACATAGAATTTTCCAGTGTCTGAGGCTTTGTACTCACCAAGTGTAAGCATGCATATTTTAAGAACATAGACTTTAAATGGAGATTGGTTACTCTATAGTCTAGTCAACATATGCGGTCCTCATTCTCAGTTCTTAGACTTGCATAATCATAATCTTTATCCTGTCTCTAAGATAATAAGTAGAATACACCTTAATATTGGTACCTTTTTCCCCTTAGAAGTACACCCCTTGCTTTGATGCATGCCTACAATTTTTCAAACTCTTGGACTGCTTATGAGCCACGTGTCTTTGAGATATAGCTATCCTCTATAGACAGCTGATTTGGGTAACACTTCTAGATCCTGCCAGAACTTCAAGGAATTGTCCATTCTCCAAAGCCTTTCTTCCTCCATCTCCTGTGGCTTCAGAGTGTCATCACTTTGTTCTTGGCGTCTCTCTCAGATGCTGAAGTCAGGCTGTGTCCTCCTCCCGCCCTCACTCCTAAGGTGCTGGCAAAGCTTTGTCCAATCTCACCTCTGTCTTCTTCCCTTTCTTCAGCCTCTCACACCCCTAAGTCCAGAGCACCATCTCCATGGAAACCTTAGTTAGGTGATGGACCTTACAAACTGCCTTACTCCCATCTGTCCAAACTCCCTCTCCCGTCTCCAGCAGATGAAATTTTTCTTAGCACAAAACCCTATGCTTAAGCTTCCTTCATAGTAACACCAATTTCAACATTGTTTAAATGAACAACTAGTTACTCTTCAGAAAGGAGCCATCAACATGGGGTGTTAGTGGTCTCCAGAGAACATGAAGACCCCTGAACCTTGACATTTGTCTTTAGACATAAGAAATTCAGAGCCTGGATTATCATCTCTGAAATGGACTCCTGGCCTTCAGGAAACATGAGGAACTGCTTCACAATTGGTCAATTTCAAATGTGCTCAATTGTAGTACATAAAAATTCAAATTCATCATGATCCTTCCATCCTACTTTCTAGTGCTGTGTAAGCAAATGGTGTTTTCTATGGAGAATATTTTTAGACAATATATTCTGATCATGCTTTCCCCTCCCCAGCTCCTACCAGATCTTTCCACCTCCCCACTCACCTGTCTTTGCATTTTCTGTCTCTCTCTCTTCTTTAGAAAACAAGCAGTGCAAACTGGTGTACATACTTTATAAAGAATATTCACAAGAAATGCACACACACACACACACACACACACACACACACACACACACACACACACACACACACTAAAAAAACCATAATATGAAAGGAAAAGACCAGTAAGCCAAAAAAAATGCCCAAACAAAGCATTATGAGACAAAAAAATCTACAAAAGTACCATTGCGTTCATCTTGTGTTGTCCATCTACTGCTGGGCATGAGGCCTGCCATTGAGTGTAGTTGGTATACCCAGTGATACTCCACTGGAGAAAACTAAATTTCCCTTTGTGAGCAGTTGTCATTTGGAGATAGCTTCTTGGTTAGGGATGAGAGTACATGTCTACATCCACTTCTTACCTCTGGAACCCATCTGGCTTGAACGTGTGCAGCCCTTGTGTATGGCGCCACAGCCTTTGTGAGTTCATATGTGCACCAATCCTGTGGTGCCTAAAATACACTGTTTCCTTGGTGTCCTTCATCCCCTCTGGCTCTCATCAACTTTCTGCCTCATCTTCCACATGGTTTTCTGAGCACTGAAGGGAGGGGTTTGATGAAGACATCCCATTTAGGACTGAGTGTTCCAAAGTCTCTTACTCTCTGCACTCTGTCCTGTGTGCCTGTCCTCTGTGTTAGTTCCCATCTACTGCAAGGAAAAAATCTTCTCTGATGATGGTGGCAGAGCAAGACACTGATCTATAGATACAGTAGAACATCTTCGGGAGGCATTCATCCCGAAAGTGCCCGATCTCATTAATAAATAGAGTTTTATATGATAGTAATGCTGGTATTGGTGCCCTCAGTATTGCCTGCATTTTGAACGACCCTGGTGTGTTCATCATCACATAATAAAGCACTCAACTGCAGCTGCCATTATTTTCACTGGCTCCTATTTTTTGGATAATCGGGTTGTTAGTATTCTTTAAGGTGTAATGGATAATGCTGCAACAAAGGCATACTTGTGCTTTGCTTTTTTTTCCCCCTTATTTTGTTTATACCCTTGGGTGAATTACTAGGAATTATTGACTCAAAGAAGATGAATGCTGTATGGCTTTTGGGACTCATTGCCAATTTCCCAATGTTTTCAAGTGTGCACACTGCCACAAGCGATAGATGGCTGCTCTCTCAGCATACCGCTGGCTGAACAGAACACCATAATGACTCTAAGTTTGCTGTTATGATGACAAAATTGAAGCTCCTGGCTTAGACTTTGAATTTATGTCATAACTAAGGAATGGAGCACCTGCTTTATGTGTGCTGACTGACTTTATTTTTTCCTATTCTTTTCATTCTGTTCTTGCCCTTCATTGTTGCTCTCCAATTCACTCAATACTGTTTGAAGTTTTAGTTTGCATGGATTATTTACAAAGTTCAGATTCTCATTTTTTAAAACATTCCTCCACATATAATTTTTCCTCAAGGCATTTTCCATTGGATTTGCATTATTTTTTGTTGTAGAGGTTTATTATGTTGTATAATCAATCTCTATTTTGATTCATTTAGCTTAAGTGTTATCGAGGAAAACAATCCATTAGTCTAGAATTTGATCTGTATATATACCACATTAATTCCCTAATCCCTCTGGTTTTCATTTTGGTATTGAAAACATCCTCTCTGTGTAAGCACGAGAACCTGTGTTTGGCTCCTCAGAGCGCATGTAACAGAAACAGATGCAACTGGTTGTAACCCCAGGACTGGGGGACAGTGAATGAAGAAGGATCACTGGGGTTCACTCACCTGTAGCCTAGGTCCCAGTTCAGGCATAGACCCTGCCACAAGAGGGAAAAGACAGAGAGTCAAAGACCAGGACACCCAACTCCCTCTTCTAGCCTCCTGCCTTAGGCTTTCTATTGCCATGACCACTGCAACTCTCTTGTAAAGGAAACATTTCATTTGGTCTGGCTTATAATCTCAGACATTTAGTCCATTATCGTCATAACAAGAAGCAAGGCAGCATGCAGACATACATGGTGCTAGGGAAGGGGCTGAGAGTTCTACATCTTGATCTGCAGACCACAGAGGGATACTGCACCACTAAGTCTAGCTTGAGCATATGAGAGACCTCAAAGCCCACCACCACAGTGACATACTTCCTCCAACAAGGCTACACCTCCTAATAGTCCACACCTCCTAATAGAGAATATCATTCAAACACATGAGTCTATGGAGGGGCAGTCCTATTCAAACCATGTCACCTCCTTATGCACACAGGCATGGACATGCACAGACATACATGCATACAACTCACACAAGAAGAAGCCTAGTAGTTGAAGGTATATGGAAAATACGATCTATGATCATGGCAGCAACTTCTTGGCTATGTGAGGAGGAGGAAGCTGTGGGGGGAAGTCTTTCACACAGAGAACATGGTTTTCGGTGGATACAAGAGAGAAATGAATGTGGTACAGGTTATCAGGGTATCTTTGAGAGCAGTGGAGCCTGTCTCAGCTTAGTTGTACATATCACAAGAGGCTATGGTTCCAGAAATTCAGAAGCCATCAAAGTCACTCCAAGTCAGTGGCATTTGAGTCCATGTCTTATGAATTTGAAGAATACAATTCACAGACAAAAAAAAAAGAGTGAGTTTTGTAAAGATGTATTTTCTTATAAGGAGCTCAATAAAGAGAAAAGCAGAGATCCTTCATAGCAGGAGGGGTCCCAGGAGTGGGTTACCATTGAGCCCCATGACCTTGGAGTTCATAAGACTGAAAAGGGAAGTGGGTCAGTTCAGTGTCCATCCCAAGTATCCAGATGCCTCATAGTTTTGGGGACATCCTAAGTATGGATTCCAGGAAAGGGTACTCTGGTAAGTTAAAAAAAATAAGGAAAAACAGATCCAACCCTTCTGACTTCTCCAGTCTCTGGCCGTGGAAGAACCAGAGACCTTTTAAGTTAAATATTTCTGCCATCTCTGTCCTCTGTCCAAGGGAATCTGTGGGGTTTTAGTCAAGAAATAAACTGGTAATTTTGTGGGGAGGTTGTTTTCACCCTAAAATTGCCAGGTCAGTTTCTTCCTCCTGTTCTGATGGGGCTGGGGCGGGGGGGAGATGCTTTTGAGGAGTAGTGTGCCTAAACAGTGGGTCATTTGAACTGATGGTTTTATTAGTTGGGGGTTGAATTACAAGAGGGAATGGCTGGGGTGGGAGGGAGTGTGGACAAAAATGGACCACAGAAGCTGAGTGCAGAGTATTTGATCTGGCATCTGCTCAGTTGTGTTTTTGTGGATCACACACACTTACATACACAAATATATAAAACAAAGATAGCAGAGATGATTAAGACAATGAGACAGTGAGCGGAAGGGTACAAGTCGACCCTGATGTAGTAAGGGGAGTCTACGGAAGTGCTTAGAAGGTACCTGCTTGCCTGTAACTTGTCAGTAATAGACACTGTCACTAAG
>OU015755.1:45325226-45337798 GCA_907169655.1 Acomys percivali
TGTGTGTGTGTGTGTGTGTGTGTGTGTGTGTGTGTGTGTGTGTGTGAATATTTACATGGCCCTGCTGGTCCCAAACTCACCACTGAGTTGAGGATGACCTTGAACTTCTGATCCTCTTGCCTCCACCTCCCAAGTGCTGAGATTACAAATGTGCCCCACCACACCTGGGATGGAACCTAGGTCCTCCTGTTCTACCTGTCAAGGCCCACCCAGCCCTGCCTGACACTGAGGCAGGCTACCATAAGGTGTCGTGCCCAGATTTTTTTAAAAGACGATTAACTCAAACCTGTCCTATTAAAGTTAAGCTAATCATAAAGAGAAAGAAAACTTTAGCTTATTAAGCAAATAAATTATAAAATTAAAAGGCATCAATAATAAGCTCAAAAATAGTCAAATATTTCACTTGCCAATTACTTACAAACTATAATCTAAGTGAATCTTCTTCTTCACTTTATCTTCATGGTCTTATGGTGACTTCCACTTCCTTCATGAATAATAAGGAAATGACAGCAAACCCAGAATGCTAAGGAGGAATAGCTTGTTTTATATCTACCAATACCAGAACTACTTTCTTTTTTGTTTTGGGTGTCATAAATAATTGATAAAAATTGATTTTTTTTCTAAAAAAAGTGTCTGAACTCCAGGTTATTTTTAAATAAGTAATGACAAGTGCACAGAAAATTACATGAAGTAAATTCTGTAAAGATTTGAGCCTTTTAGTAAAAACATTTTAAGCAACGGTTTTGCAGTAAAAAGTTATAAACTTCTGAGAAAGGCAAGCAATTGATTACTTTTGAGTAGCTTATATGGCCTATATGTTAAAGGAGAAATCACTTTGCATTTTATTGACAACTCTTAATACAAAAAAATGGAAGGCATAGACATGCCTTTTTATTGCAGAAAATACTGTGTTTGGGAAATGATGATGATTTGTTCTTGTAGAATCTATAAGCCAAAATATGTACAGACCAAGACCGGTGCTGATTAGACACCCTCACCCCTTCAGGGTAGTTGACTACCCGTTCTGTTCTCAGCAAAACAAATGGGAAAATGGGAGGTGGGGTATGCCAAAAAGCCATCCTTAAATATATTATTTAAATATTTGTTTCTATTTATTTCCTGTGCATAAGTGTTTTGCCTGCATGCATGTATGTGCATGCAATTCCCATGAAGGCCAGATGAAGGTATCAAATCCCCCAGAGCTGGCGTTCCAGGCAGCTGTAAGCTGCCATGTAGGTGCTTGGAACCTTTCAGATCCTTTGGAAGAGCAGGCACTATTCTTAATTACTGAGCCATGTCTTCAGTCATCCCTTTGTATATTTTATCAATCTATTTTCTTCCTCCATATACTCACCTATGGGTCTTTGTAAAAGAGGTAGTGGGAGTCAAATTAATAACCTGCCATTTCCCTCCTTAGAATGTTAATTTTGGAAGGAAAAGGGTGAGAGGCGAAGTCCTATACTAGAAAGATCCAGTACCAGAGCATATCCTGCCTCGCCACACCTACCACACAGTATCTGTGAGCAGGCCCAAGCTTGCTCTGACGCAGTGGCTCTGCACTTGCCCCTCTGCCTGCGCTTCTTTCTTCTCCCAACATCTCTTTTCCAGACAGGAACCAGAGTGGTGTTTTACACATGTAGATTAGATACAAGTCACCTAGGGCTACTCATGGCACAGGAGAAAGATCTTTATCAGAGAGATTTTAGACCTCCTGGGTGACCTGGTCCCGGGGGGGCCTCTCTGAACTCAACTCAGCACCACCCTCCACCCACTCACACCCCAACATCACTCACTCGCACCCCAACATCAGCCACAGAGGTCTCCTTCAGCTCCTTGGACTTCAAACTTCTTCTGCTTCAAAGTCTGTCACTTTCTCTGTCCTCTTGCTAAAACGTTCTTCTGGGAAATGATTGCATGGGCTGCACCCTGACTGCTGCCCTCACTCTGGCTTCCTCTCATTAGAGCTCTCCCCCCAGATGCTCTCTCCCCTCCCCCCAACCCCCTCCCCGCACATCTCAGCCCTTCCATGTGACATCAAGTAGCCTTTGTCTGTCTCTCATCACTGTATCATAAGCTATGGGGGGGGGTGGGGAGTAGAGATTCCATTTCCTTCTGTGTTGTAGTCTCTCCTCGTACCTGGTTTCTAGTAAATAATACATGTGTTGCAACCATGGTTGAAGTCCACTTTTCAATTCTCAGGTCTTTTTTTTTTTTTTTCTTTATTTTTCTTTTTAATTTGTTCACTTTACATCCCAATTGTAGCCCCTCCCTCATCGCCTCCCAGTCCCACCCTCTTTCCCTTACGCCCCCCCTCCCTTCCTCCCCTGGTCCTCAGAAAGGTGAGCCCTCCTCCCCTAACATCTGACTTCAGCCTATCAAGTCTTATCTGGACTGCCTGTCTCCTCTTCCTCTGTGGCCTGGCAAGGCTGCCCCACCAGGGGGAGGTGATCAATGTGTGGGGGCCAGAGTCCTTGTCAGAAGTAGTCATTACTCCCCATATTATAGGACTCACAAGGAGACTGTGCTGCCTATCTGCTACATATGAGCAAGGGGTCTATGTCCTCACTATGCACGGTCCTTGGTTGGCGCATCCGTCTCTGTAGCAGCCCCCTCTTCTGCCTGGATTTGTTGGCTCCATTGGTCTCCTTGTGGAGTTCCTGACCCCTCAGTTCCCAGGTCTGACTCTCAGGAAAATATTCTGTACAACATCTGTTGTTAGGGTTCTGATGAAAAGAACTACATATTGGTTAAACATACATGCTGGGCAACCCAAGTTCAGTCCCAAGATCCCACGGAAAAGTGGAGGGAAAGAACTGACCCTACAAAGTTGTCCTCCGACCTCCCAGGTTCACAAGGGCTATGCACCTCTCCCCATGTCATATGCACACAGAATAAAAGTATTATAATTAAACATTTTAAAGTAAAAAAAAAAATCACAAACTAAGAGGAGTGTATGTCTGTTTCTTTTAAATGCTTTTCCCTGTCCCAAGGGTGCTCCGTTTATGGCAGTAGCTTCATGGGGGGCTTGGAGGTTACCACTGTGTTTCAGACCGAAGCTTGTCTCTGTTTTGAACACTGCTCCTCTGCACCTTGTTTATTTTACTCGTGGCTGTCCATCCTAGCCGGGATGATAAGGACCTACATCCTGCTGATGCTGACATGCTGGGGCCGTATCCCCAGCCTTCTCCAGGAAGGGTTGCTTGCCGTGAGCCTTCCAGCCCAGCTTTTATGGCCAGAAGGCTAGATCAGAATTCTAAGTGGATGCATCAGAGGATCTGTCTAGGCCGCAAATCTGCCCACATCGTGTGAACTCAGGAAGCCTGGCTGGATGGTTTTCTGGCCTTTTGCTGAGGAAGATGCTGGAATCCTGAGCAGGTTGCCTGCTCCTCCTGAGCTCCCAGCACCCATCTCACTGGCCACAGAGCAAGGCATATTAGTTTCTTTTTTTTTTTTTTTTCTTAGCCTCATTTTCTTTGTTTTGTTGTTGTTGTTTTGTTTTGTTGCTTGGTTTGTTTTTATAATTGGGTTGTCAGAACTAGGTCACAGTGAGTGATTATTGAAAAACTTGACAAATGTGATCTACTTTCCAAGTTCTCATATATGGAAGATTCACCTGAGTCCAAACTCCTTTTTCTTAGCATGTGAGGTATGGTTTTGTTCCTCCTAGATTCTGCATTGCTAACACCATGCCTCACTTAGATGCTCTCTCACCTTCCGAGATACACCAGGGCCATTGGCTCTTTATCAGGCTTAACTAAAATGGTTTAATTCTCTCAGTGTATGAATGAGAACCCCAAACCTCTACCTCTACATACTTACTAAAGAATTGCAGCCGCATAGGTAAGAGTGTGTGTGCGCGCACGCACGTGTGTGTGCACATGAGTGTGTGTGTATGCACACGCGTGTGTGTGCACGAATGTGTGTGTGTGTGTTTAAAGCAATCTGGCGGTCATTTATTTTAGAACAAGAAATTGGTTTGAATAGCTGGCTGCTGTGATGCACACCTACAGTCCTATGAGGTTGAAGCAGAAGGCTCAGGAGTTCAAGGTCATCCTTAGCTACACGATGAGTTCTAGAACAATTTTCACTACACAGGACCCTGTTTCAGAAAAAAAAAAATCAGAAAAGAAAACTAGTTATGTGTATACCATATAAATCACATATAACCATATGTTTCTACATTATGTGTAAAGCTTATGCATAAATACTAACCCCCTAAAAAGATATACATTTCTAACTAAATGCTAATAAACACACTCTAGAGGAAAACAGCCAGATTTTTCTAAATTGCCAGGCTTTTTCTCTGTATAGTTTTAAGTAAGCATTTTTTATCCTGCTACTAAAATATTCATATTTCCCACTGAAATTCAAAGATTAAATTCTATACAAAATTATTATATTGCAGTTTGGAAAAGCTAATTAAATAGTTTGTTTTGTGAATGTAATGAGCTAGTCCACTCTTTGCTGCCAACATTAAAAATGTAAGAGGATTGATGGCTAAACAAATTTAAGAGTCATTTGTCTCACATGAGATGAATGAGCTCAGGAGAATTTTACTAATATAGTCAGCATTACACATAAATAATTGAGAGGGATTCAAGATGACTTGAGGAATATTTCTAAGCCTGATGTTATAATCTCTCCCATCAATATTTGGTAGGACGTACTGCAGATGTAATTATGGTTGTTTTGAAATTTTCCCTGGGCAAGGTATAGTTATACACTAAGGGGAAAACACACTGAGGAAAATCAGGCTTGGGGTTTTGGATTCTGAAATGCAACGATTGCTAAGCCTCTGGAGTCGCCATGACAAAGGTGACTCCCTATAATACACCAGAGAGCCCTGAGTATGAACGAGGCTGTATGGAACGTCAGGGGAGGTGGCAGTCCACATGCACAGCCGCATATATTTCTTACATGGTTATTTTTTTACATCCAGAGTCTGTATATCTTGATTTTAACATGAGTTTGATAAGTCTGATTGGGTGTTTTCCTGTGTGATGGTGAATCAGACCATGAGATGTCAGAGAGAGATAATGAGGCAAATTCTACAAACTAGTGGGATAGCCTCCGAGCGTGCACATATGTATCCGTGTGTGTGTGTGTGTGTGTGTGTGTGTGTGTGTGTTTTACTATTGTAACAAAATATCTGAGACAAGCAATTATAAAAATATAAGGTTTATTTATCTATCATTTTATAGGTTCAAAGTCTTTTTAACGTTGGCAGGTTCTGGTGTGAGCCAGCTCTAGTTTGTTGTTCCCTGCTGTGATAAAACTGACCAGAACCAATTCTGGAGGGAAAGGGTCCATTTCTTGAAGAAGTAGAGGCAAAAACCTAGGGGGAGGAATGCTGCTTACCAGCTTGCTCTCCGTGCATTTCTCATCCTGGACCAGGGCCACCTGCTCAGGAGTGGCACTGCCCACAGTGGGCAGGGCCTTCTATACCAATCAACAATCAAGACAATGCTTGCCCAGGCATGGGCATAGGTGGATGGATGCAATTTCCCAATTAAAGTTCCCACTTTCCAGGTTGACAGCTGAGAGTGGTCATCACAGAGCCCCACTCGTGTGTATCGTATAGTGGCAGGGCATGTGTGTCCGTGTGTCTGGAACTCTCTTTAAAGTCTGCATTTTCCAGTTGTGGCCAAGATCCATAATGGCCTTATCTAACAATCTTTTCCCAAAGTCCCCAACTCTAAACCCTATAGTTGGATTAAGTCCCCACCTATTCAGTGCCCCACAATGGAAGCTGCATTTTAAAAGCCTTGAGAGACAGATTATATCCAAACACAGTAGTTTGAGTACATTTCTTCAAATTTATGCCACTGTCACCAGGTAGTTTAGATGGTTTCAGAGTGATTCTGATAGCACCAGGGCACTAGATTTGATCCCCATCCTGTGGTACATGCCTATAATCCCAGAACCTGGGAGAGGAAGGCAGGGGGATTAAGTGTCCAAGGTCATTATCAGCTTTGCAATGAGTTCAAGTCCAGTCTGGACTACATGAGATCCTGTCTCAATACCACCCCCAACACACACACACACACACACACACACACACACACACACACACACACACACACACACACACAAGATATAGTAACTGGAAATTAGAAGGTAGGGAAATAGCTAAGGAGTAAGTAATAGCCTTTGAAAACCTTTCTGCAACACAGTAGACCATAATGCCATGTGACCCAACTTCACAACTGATAATTTAGCACAATATAACTTTTGCTTTGTTTTTACTTGCATAAGTCAGAGTTTGGGCAACTCTTTCATGTGGCTCAGGAACCCAGCATCCTAGCATGTGGAGTTTTGCTAACTGTAGGACAGACGTTGGAACCGTGCTCTGGACATCTGCATTTGGCCAGTATTTGAGGGTGAGAGGATGGGGAAATTTCACAAGGGTTTCTTTCTAACAAGCCTAGACTCATGATGCTCTTCAGCTCTAAATTTATGCAGCAAGCAAGACTGGCACATAGTCTGCCTGTGTGCCTGGGCAAAAAAGGACAAAGTTTGGCAACCAGTCAAATCTGCCACAGGAGGTTCATGGTGTTTATGGAAAGTCATTGTGAGAAATAAATGGATGTAAATGAAAGCTTATCTTTGTTCCTGCTGTTTATGGAAAAACATCCCAGGTGGACCCTAGGTATCCTTTCATTCCAGTTTTCATTATAGTGCCCTCAAGATTTGCACTCCATCACAAACTAATTCAATATCCCGCAGGTCACTTGTTGGCTTAGCTGAGGAACACAGTTCCTGGAGAGATGTCTATTACTCTCTTCTTGAACAGGCAACGTGCAGCAACAGCTGGTGTTATAAGTCTCCAGTTCCCATCCACAGAGAGTAGCAAATATCGGCTGATAGCATGTGGGGGGAAAAAAAACACACCTCAAAGACATGGAAATTAGGGTTGGGAATGTAGCTGCTTGGTAGCTCCATTTTGTGTAGGGAAAGCAAAAGCTGAAGTTTGAATGTGGCTCTCCAGAGTGCTTGGCTAGAATGCATGAAACCCTGAGTTCAATTCCTGGCACTACACAAACGAGGCAGAGCAGTTGTATTAGTCACTTCTCTGTTGTTGTTATTATAAAGCACCATGCCCATGGCAGTTTAGAGAGGGAAGAGTTTATTTGTGCTTGAGGTCTTAGAAGGACTTTAAGAGTCCATCCCATCCTGGTTGAGGAACCATGGCAGCAAGCAACATGCAAGGATGGCGGCAGAAAAGCAGGAAGTTGACAGAGCTAATTGGAAGCAGTGGTGCAAGGCTTTTTCTTTCCCCAAAGCTCACCTCCGGAGTGAAATGCTTCCTCCAGCAAGGCTGCACCACCCAAATTCCCAGATAGCACCACCTACTGGAGACCAAGTGTTCAAATACTTGAAACTATGGAGGACATTTCACATCCAAACCACTAAAGTAGCACTCACTACAGCACTGGAGACCTAGAAACAGAAGGATCAGAGGTCAAGGTCATCCCTGTTCCAGGCCAGCTGTAACTGCCTCCAGTAAACAATCTTTAAACTGGTAATTCTGATTCCCCAAGAAAACCACGATAATTTCATGTTATTTTTCTAGATTAATTCTTAGGGATGAAAATGAATACTCTCCTGGTAAGAATGAAGCCTGATTTAATCCTCCAGAAAGATCAGAGATGCTCTCTCTATCTCCTGTCCCCCATCCCTCCTTACTGAAAGCTCAGAGGTGGAGAGGAAGAGGAATAGGCCTGGCCAGGGAAGCTACAGGGAGTCAGGCTGGTGAAAGTTTCACCCTGAAGCTCTGCAGACAGCAGAGCTGGGGGAAATTGGGTGGAGTGTCTGAAAATGTAGGCGCCAAGGGGTCTATGAGTTCTAAATTGAATATGCAAGTTAGCAGAAATAAAGAACTTTTGTCCTTAAAGAAAAGTGAAGTTCAAACTGACCAAGCAAATAGATAAGTGTTTTGCCCAAAAACAAAAACTGCTTTTCATTATGGCATAAAGAGTGCTGCATCACAGAGGACAGGTTAATGAAATACATATGGTTCACTTGAACTACAATTAAACCATTTCAAAACACAAGGTGAAAAAAATAGGGGAGGGGGTAACTGGAACACTTATGTAATTTCATAAAGGGGAATTGTGTATATGTAAGGTCCTTATAAAACAGGTCTGTTTCAGGTAGTGTGCCCCTACTGTTTCTTTTTTTCTCCACTAAATTCCACTATAGGAAATTATTGCTGCAGGCTATTGCATCCTGTAAGTCACCCACTTGCCACACTGTTGAATCTGTCATCCTTCCTTCTTACCCACAATGCACTTAAGATGGAGTGGACAGCACATGGAAACTTCCTTTTATAACCCAGGATCTGGCCTGCACTCCATAAATGTTGCCTGTGTTACTGAAACTGGTAGCCCTTACCTTTAGAATCCTGTTACTATGGGAACATGCCTAGGACAGGTGGCCCAAGACCATGCTCATGAGCTGTTCTTGTGCTTGTTCTTTCTGTATAAATGAATATTTCTATGTAGTGACATGATAAAATTTGTGTGTAGTGACAATTTTCCTTTAACTTCTTGAAAGATGGCAAAATTAAAATTTAATTCTCAGTATGAATATGTCAGTCTTCTACTCTGCTAATATTTAAATACTTAAATATTTAAATTTATATACCTAGAATTCACTGTAATTTTCTTCTAGAAAATATACTTTATTACCTTTATTTCAACAAAATTATTATACAATAGCAATACAATTTTCAAATTATTTGTACTCTTCTCACATACATGCCCAACAGCACACGTTTTCTGAACTATGCATCCCATCCACTCTAACTTTTTACCTATTTTAAAAAAATGTAAGCACACATTTGATTTGAAATTTTTCTCATTTCTATTTTCCTTTTGGTATTTTTTTGCTTATCTCAGCTCTACTTGCAATTTTTCTCTCCCCAATCTGAGCTTATACTCGCTCTCGCACTTAAAGAATTAAAAAACAAATTTATCTCCAAATCTCATAGTTTGACATTATAGCTCATAAGAAGATAATTTCACGTAAATTTTTAATTCTAAAAAGTTAATTGATTAATATACAATTTTATGTAAAATTTTGAATAAAGCTAAAATCCAACTAATTTTTATACATAAAGCAATTAAAGTTGTCATTATGTGTGTGTGTGTGTGTGTGTGTGTGTGTGTTGTATAAAACTTAACTCATATTCATTCTGTAGGTTGGGTTTCATTGTGATGTTCCACAGATACTCACCTTCTGCGTCGTTAGTCACGCCAACCCTCCCCGCCACTATTTTTACCTTCTCCCTTCTCCTCCCACCTCAGGCTTCTACCTACCTTAACCCGACTAGCCACTCTCCTATCTCCAGGCCTCTTTTTGACCCCTTGGGTCCTATGAATGTGAAAAATATGTATAACACTTGTCGCTGAAAGTCTGTTTTGTTCATCATAACAATGGTCTCTGGTTACATCTGTTCTCCGGCACAAGTTATGGCTTCCTTCTTTTGGGGAGGCTGAATAAAATTCCACTGTGTATTCACACAACTTCTTTATTCATCCGCCCACTCAGACTGTGTAATGTCGCCATTGTAAGCACTGTGCCAGCAAACATGGGCGAGGAGCTCTTCTGCGTGCTGGCTGCATTTCCTCCCCGACAGCGGGGCATGGTCCGCCTGGGTCATGTGGCATTTCTACTTGTAGTTTTTGAAGGGACCTCAGTACTGTTTTCCCACCTCGGCTATTCTACTGAGAATTCCTTCCAGCAGTGAGAAAGGACTCCATTCCTTTCCTCTCTGGCTGACGGCCTTGGTCACTTGGTACAGCCATTGTGAATGGGGGGGGGGAGCGCGGGGTGAGTGCAACCTTGTACTTTTGATTCATGTTTCTCTGGCAGCTGAAGGTTTGGGTATTTTGTAAACATGGTTATTGATTATTTGTTTTTCTTTCTTTGAAACGTGTCTGTTCCGGTCATTTGTCCATTTATTAATTAAACTGCTTGTTCTTTCTTGTTTTGTTGGTAACTATTATGATTCGGTGTGTGTGCATGTGTGTCTGCATATGTGTATCTGTCTGTCTATATATATATATATCTCCCTCCCTCCCTCCTTCCCTCTCTCCCTCCTTCCCTTCATTTCTTCTTCAGGATCTTAGATCCCTTATAAAGGGATTTTTAGTCACGTTTATCTCCTTGTTTCATTGGTCCGTTGCATCCGCCTTTTAATCTCTATTTCCACTCTGATCATTATTCCTTCTTTCTACTAGTTTTAGTTTTGTCTTGTTCCAGTTTTTCTAAGATCTTGAGATCTAATATGAGGCTGTATAGTTTAGCTCTTTGATCTTTTTTTATTGTAGGAACTCTTAGCTCTAAGAAACTCTCTTGAAACAGCTTTGACTGTAGGCTGTGTTCCATTTTCACTTGACTCTGAATTTTCTCCCCTCACTCTCACATTATCAGAAAGGCCCAGGTTGGCTTTGTCCTAGCAATTCTCTTCTCTTATCCTTCCATGTGACTGAGATTCCTGGTATGTGGTAAATCTCGCCTTCAATGGCCACCTAAACATCAGAGAAGCAACACCAGACTTCATGCGCATAACGCTTCTCATCCACAAGCCTGGGAAATACGAATCACATGGCATTCACCATCCTAACAAGCCAGCGCACACACATGGTTAGAATCATAAGAAACTTCTGAATAACTAAGTATCTAAGACAGAGCCAGATTTCTAAAAGGTGAGGTTGTTAATTTGAAAATGATGCTTCACCATGCAACTGTCTATCGAGTTTTCCCCACCCACTAGCCTGCCAAGCTAGTGAGGTGCCTTACCCACGTGCTCCCACACAGGAACTTTTTTTTGGGGGGGATGGAGGAAAATGTGGGCTAGACTGTTTGGGGGCCTAGTGGTTATCAATCATAGCCACAGTGACACAGCCACAGAAGAAGCTTCGCCTACCAGCTTGCTGTGAGACAGCAGCAAATGCCGGATCCCAGCTAAGAGGAGCCCATGAACCATTTCTATATCTCATCTGTATATGACAAATCATGAGTCCCAGGGCAAGAGTTTCCCATTATTGCTGTTCCAGGGCACTATTGTGTTAATTTCCTATCTATGAATTGATCAAATAAATACGCCTCTTGAAAGGGAAGGAACACTAAAGATGTGAAAGGGGCAGTTGTTGCTGAGCTGACATTGAAAGGTAAAAGGAGTGAGGGGGCCAGAGGTGGCTGAAGCACACTGTCTTGTGCACATTGTTTCCTGTTGTCCTGGACCACTACGCGGTCGCCTTTCCGACTATGTGAGAACACCTCCTCCTGGCATCTGGTATCTTGAGTTAACTTGTTCAGATAACTTAAAGCTTTGGTTTGGGGTTGTAGTCTCCCGTGTATCCCATCAGGGTTCACATCACTTCATGATCAGGCTTTGGGAAGCAGGAATGGCTTCTGTTTTTAATCACAATCCAATTTCTTCAATCTATATTTTCATTATTTACCACAGAATGCAAAGCCTGGGGTGTTTCTATAGAGGCAAAGCCCTCAGTTTCACCGTGAGTTACAGATTCCCAAAGGGGTTTCTCAGAGGCTCCTTTCATCCTGAAGAGAAACAGAGACATTTGGGGTTTGGCTGTATATATTACTGCTGCCAGATTTGGCCAGCAGGTTGATTTTACTGAGAAAGGACAGGGCCGGGGAAAAACTTAGTGAGTAAAGGGCTTGTTGTGCACGCATGAGACCTGAGTCTAGAGCCCCAAGACCAGGTAAAAAGCCAGAAATGCTGGTGGGAGTCTGTAACCCCAGCCCCAGTAAAAACAGAGGATCCCTGTGTCTCTCTGGCCTGCTAAGCCAAATCAGCAGGCTCCAGGTTCGGGGAGAAATCCTGTCTCAATCTAATAAAGAAGTGCAATTAAGAAGACACTGGCCTTTACCTCTGCCTCCAACACGTGCTTATACAATCACATACACATGTATACATGTGTGCACATACCTACAGAAACACACATATACAACATGCCCTCGCACATTTAGTGATGTTCTGAATGTCTCTCCTAGCCCATGTTCTGTAACCAGCTTTAGGCTACCCTCTTTAAGCCACATACGATAAAATTCCTCCAAGGAAATAAAAAGTATACTACAGCTTAGAAGTTAAATACATCTTTCTGTCCCCAACCATCTTAATTCTTGAAGTGTTAAAATTAGGTCGGACAAGAATAAATTAATAATAAAAAAAAAAAGGCAAAAAAAGAAAAAAAATCAAGTGACAAAAAATAAAAAAATAAAAAAATAAAACTAGGTCGGGATGTGGCCTGACCACGCATATGTGGTATGTGTCCCATGTTAATCGGTGATTATGGCTTCTACTTTAAGTCCTGTTTGATCCCTTACGACGCTAATTCTTTCTGTCACTGTGCATTTGGCTAAAAGCAGCCAAAGTGTGAGAGCCTCCAGATAAATGCAAATTTTACTGTGTTGTTAGTGTTTCTCCATCAAAATTTGCATATTGTTTCACTTGAGACACAACAGAATACTCAAACCATTTCACAGTATCACTTGGCCTCCCCTCACAGGATCCAAGATTGTTTTATTGTGTTTTATGG
>OU015755.1:45337808-45351311 GCA_907169655.1 Acomys percivali
GTGTGTGTGTGTGTGTGTGTGTGTGTGTGTGTGTGTGTGTGTGTGTGACTATGTGCACATGAGTGTAGGTACCCTCAGAGACCAGAAGACAGTGTTGGTTTTCCCTGGAACTGGATGTGGTCGTGAGCCATCCAAAACGGACAGCGGAGACCCAACCTCCAGTCCTCTGTAAAAGTGTAAAAGCAGCAAACATTCTTAACCCCTGACCCTTGAGCCACCTTTCTGGTCATTCCAGGGTTATTTTTTGCATGCCACAGAACATTAGGGCTGCCCTCAGCAATCCTCTTTGCCTGGAATACACAATTTTCTTCTTTATAGAAATACAGACAATAAAGGTTTATCGGAACCCAGTGGCACTGTCTTCAAGCCAAACTTTATTAATTGTGTGATTTTATCTGTTACAGAACATGAGAAGCAACGGTTATGCAAGAGCACCGATTATATGAATTTGCATTTCAAAGTGAAATGGTTTTATAATGAGTATGTACGAGAACTTCCTGCCTTCAAGGATGCTGTTCCGGAATATTCCTTGTAAGTCATGGTTTTCACTCTCCCCCTTTGTCTTGAATTCACAGTGCTGCAAAATCACAGCTGAGTTGTAAAGACTTAAGAGCTCATCACACACTTCTCATTTGAATGTAGACGTTTCTGTAGTAAAACTAATGTGGAGAGATCTGCGTGTCTCTGAGGCCGTGAGGATGGTGTGGCGTATTTCAAAAACGCCTTACTTAGCTATCAAAGAGAAAGAAGCACAGAAGGGGCTCTGGTTTAGATGATGAAATCATTTCCTATAAAAGTGCTAAAATGCATGGTGCTGGGGAGAGAGCTCAGCAGCTTAAGCATTTGCTACACAAACTTGAGGACCAGTAGATAGATTCCCAGAAACCCACATAACACATGAGGTAGCGTGGTGGCTGCCTTTTCAGAGGGTAGAGATGGGGGTGAGGGGTCCCCAAAACAAGCTGGCTAGCAAGACTAGCCATCTCAGTGAGCTCTGGGTTTGACTGAGAGATTCTGCTTCAGTGAATAAGGTGGAAGAGCAAAGCAGCAATCGTGGACCTCCGCACACACACTCACACAGGTGCACGAGTACTCACACACACATGCAAAACCATGCATGTACATATGTGCACAGAACACGCATATGAAAAGTGAAAAAAAGGAAAAAAGTCCAGAATGCTTTACTGATTTATAGATAACCAGACTTTTGTTTCAATGCAAGTTGTAACTGTCTTGGAAATTCAAGTATCTGAAATAGAAATCATTGCTTAGCATTGACAGTTTCCTTTTATGAGTTCATCTCTACCTTGTTTTCTTTTCTGTTGGCCATGATGAAATACCTTATAGAAACAATGTAGGTGAGCTGCTTTATTTGGCTCACAGTCCCCAGGCTATGCTCTATCATGGTAGGGAAGTCACAGAGGCGTGAGCTTGCGGCATCTGGTCACATTGCACTTACAGTCAAGAAGCAGGTGGATGCTTGCACGAAGCTCGCTCCCTCCATCTTACACAGTCCAGGATCCCAGCCTAGGCAGTGGTGCCTCCCACAGTGGATGGATCTTCACACCTCAGTTAAGTGAATGAAGATGACCCCTCAGAGGCATGCCTTGAGGTCCATCTCCCAGGTGACTCTAGACTTCATTAGATTGACAGCTGAAATTAGCTATCACGGTGCCAATCAAATACATTTATAATTCTGCATTTAATGTGCATCTATTTTATTCTGGTCAAGGGGTCTTCCAGACTCGTGTCTATAGAAGATTAGTGTGTAAGATAAAGAATCTTATATTTGGGCAATATTGATCATCACAAATATTATGGGAAAGCAGAGTAAAAGGAGACAAGCCAATTTAAAGAATATAAGCACATCACAAGAAGAATGTTACTGCAACTGTGAAGGGCTGATGCAGCATCTATTGTAGACTTTAAACCTCAATCAGGTTAAGTTAAGGGAAAAGAAACGGGGAAGTATTGCTATGGAAATGAAGGTTGAATTACTTGGGCTCTGATACATCGACAGTCTTGCTCTTCTAGTGGGGTCCAAGGTATTTTCCCCAGATCGGTAGAAAGTGACATCAGAAAACAGCTGTAAACTAGACTGTTATAAATAGATGCTGTGAAGCATGTACCAGTCATTAGGAATCATGGGATTGGAAGCAACATAGACTGGGAGACTAAGCAGAGATTCAGGAGTTAATGAGCAATGTAATGGCAAGGTACTAACAGCTTCACTGTGATCTCATAGAGGTACGTGAGAGGGAACAGCATGGTCACACAAGTTAACTGCCGTCACCACGAGGGCTGCATGGGAGGATGCAGGCCACGGGATGCAGGCTTCAGTTAAGAGGAATGCTCTCGAGAGAGCCACTATAAAACAGGGTGGCCATACTTCACATCAGCATGGGATATGGTTGAAAAGAGCGAAGAGTTGGGCTGGGGAGATGGCTCAGCCATCAAAGCACTTGCTTTTCAAATATCAGGAATGGAATCTGAATTCCAAGAACCCATGTAAACGCCACATGGGCACAAAGGCCCACCTGTAAACCCAGCGACCAGACATTGGGAGCACAGGGTCCCTGGATGAGCAGCCTGGTTAGACGAGGCAAGTCAGTGAGCTCATCGAGAGACTCTGCCTCAGTGAGTAAAGTGGAGAGCAACCACAGAAGACGCCTGAGGTCTACACCCAACGTCCACATGTGCATGCAAAAAAGTAATAAAGTCACTTCTAGAAAAACTGCTAAAAGTTGATTTTCTTTGTTCTGACCCCAAATGTTATAAATGTGTTGGATAATTTATTTTTATTAATCTTTTAATTTAGCATACAAAGTAATGGGGTTTCTGTGGCTTTTTTATAAAGTTTTTTTTTCTTATTCATTATATATGCTAATTAACTTGGCTTAACTTTTCTTCAAGGTATGCATATTTTAAGGCATATTAATATACATACTTTATAAGAATTAATAATAAAATGAAATAAAGCCCCGCATTTTGTTATAAGAAGAGCTTACTAATTAAAAACAAAATATTATGAAATTATTAATGAATTTTAAAGGCTTACTATTATATAGAGCATTTGAAATGAGAACACAAAAGGTTTAAAGACACATAGGAAAAAAAATTCTGAAGATAGAATTCACAGAATTTGTTCAGTTAAAAGCATATGAGGAAAAGTGTATGAAGAAAGAGCTGGACGTGAAGTAAATACACACAAAGCAGTTGCTGGCATCTTGGTTGAGAATTAGGAAGTGAACCAGAAGAGCTGCCTGCCAGACATCTGCTTCTAGCTGTCTAGACTTACTACATTAAGCTAAAATCACATTCATTTGCTTACGGAACACCAGCTACAAGAGTGAGCAAGATTGAACAGTCAGAGAGCAACCAAGGCAGCTGGGAATGCAGAATTAATGTCATTAAGAACGCAGAAGTGTACAGAAGAGATCCACACTCATGTCTGTGAGCCAGCTAACGATTCTGTGCCCTTGAAGATCAGACAGCAGCCAGAAGTTCAGAACTTACAGCAATCTCCCTAGAGAGAGGCAAATGCTGATGTCCAGGGCTAAGAAGGCTTACTATCCATGCAGGGCCAAACCCCCAGAGAAAGGGAAGGACAGAAAACTGAGCACAAGACCCCACTGGTATTTTCCCCAGAGTTTGGAAACTTGGTGTGTTCCATCTCATTCACTGAGCAGGGTCTCTCACTTGATGCCAGAGCTTACCTCAAGGGCTGGGCTAGCCAACTTGTCAACTTACTCCAAAGATACCCTTTCCGCGCGCTAGGATGAAGGGTGTAACGCTATGCCACCCTGCCTACTCAGCATTTGCATGGGCCCCAAGGATCTGGCTCATTTCCCAGGCATAATTTACATAAATGTTAAAGGTTGGGGAAGAAAAGCATCAAGTCAAATGTAGGCACCAAGAGTCTATTAAAACAAGTAGAGGCTTCCACAGCCCCACTATGCTAATGGAAGGGTCGCAAAAGGTCCAGACTTTTCAGTGGGGAAAAGGAGCATTGTCCACTGCCCCAGCTCTCTGTGGCTGCCTCGTGGTGGGATCTGGAGGGCTCTGTCCTTAAAATGAGAGCAAACATGAGGAGAACAACCGAGGATGCAGCCCTGTCCAAAGGCAGGTGTTCTCCCTCAGTGCTCTCTCCAAGGGAAAACTTAACTCCTCCCTGCTTGGAGAGGTGGCCCAGCAGTTAGGAGCACTGGCTGCTCTTGCAGTGGACATGGGTTAAGTTCCCAGATGGTTCACATCCATCTGTAAGTCCAGATCCATGGGATCTGATGCCCTCCCCTGACCTCCATAGGCACCTGGAATGCATGCCATGCACAGACAAACTGGAACACCACTTATACACATTAAATACACAAAGCTTTTAAAGGCGAAAACAGTTCTTCCTATTCAGCAATGTAACATCCAAACAAAAAAATTTAGGACCTACCTCAACAGAGGACCCAAATGTCTAGAACCCAAGAGAAAACATAAATGTTAAATATAAGTTTTAACAGAAAATTTGAATCCAGAAGAATGAATTTAAAAATATAGAACTGAGCTAAAACTTAAAACATAGCAGATTGGATTAATGATAAATTATAAGCAACACGAAAGGCACAAAAATAACATGAAGGTAGGTTTACAAGGAATATCTATATATAAAGAGAGGCTACAAAACTGTATATTATGCCCCCAAAATGGCAAAAGACATGAGAAACGATGTGTAGAGTTAAGGTACAAAAACCTGAGTGCCTAAAACTGAGGAGGCTAGAGAAATGGTACAGCTAGTTACAAAAACAATTACTGCATGAAAAATAGAAGAAAACTATCTCATTTGGTTGGATGGGTTGGGTTGGTTTGGTTTGGTTTTTTGAGACACAGTGTCTCTGTGTAGCCCTAGATATCCTGGAACTCACTCTGTACACCAGGCTGGCCTCTAACTCAGAACTGTCACTGCCTCTGCCTCCCTCCTGAGGGCTGCGATTAAAGGTGTGCAGCCTCACACCCAGCTAAAACCTACCTTAACCCATTTAAATAGGCCCCAAAACAATGAAACAAATAAAGGACAGTGTGAAAACAACTAAGGGGGCTGGAATCATAGCTCAGCAGTTAAGAGTATGCACTGCTCTCACAGGAGACCTGAGTTCAGTTCTCAGCACCCACATCAAGTGGCTCAAAACTACTTGTAATTCTAGCTTGAGGAGATCCAGTATCTTCTTCTAGCTCCAAGCCACTCTGCACTCACATATGCAAAGATAGCCTATATATATATATATATATATATGGTATACACACACACACACACACACACACACACACACACTGGCTAAAGAAGTACAATGCTTATCAACACAATTTCAAAGTTTTTCCTTGAGCTCAAAGACTAGACTTAGCCATGCTGCAATGTTGAAGACAGTCTTTAAAAGCTGGGCAACTACACTATTTCTTACCAAGACTTACTTAAAAGATAAAGTTTTAGAAGAGTAGGATGTTAGCAGATACAGGTGTACCAAGAAAACAAAGTCTGAAGATGGACTTTTCAATAAATTGCTCAAGATCTATTTGGCATCCTTGTCAAAAAGAAAAAATAGGGAGGGGGGCCTGAAACTTACCCCCAAACTAGTCACAAAAACCAAAGCAGGTAGCTCATAGGGTATATTTAAGATGATGACGGTAAAACAGATCGCCTATAGGAGGTTGATGGGTCTACATAGCTCCATGGAAAAGAATTATAGGATGGTAGGGTAGATCTAGAGACTTAGCACAGGGGGTCTACAGTGGATGGGAATTTGAGTCTTGAGTAGGAGGGACTTGCAGAGTAGATGCTGGGAACTAAGCACATCTGAGGAAGCACAGGAATGGACAGAGAGAGAGAGAGACTGGGTTAGTAAGAGACATTCGATGAACTATGGCCCTCTATAGAGGAACACAACTGCAAGATTTCTGGTCCCGAATCGCTCTCGTCTGATGCTGTGGGAGGTAACGTGCTCGTTTCTTTGCAGGTGGTTTGAGCCTTTTGTCATGCAGTGGCTAGATGAGAATGAAGACGTGTCCATGGAGTTCCTTCATGGGGCACTGGGAAGAGACAAGAAAGATGGAGTGAGTCCAGACATGGCCGGGATTCAGTTACCCTTCTCACCTCTGAGCAAGTAGGAAATGTGGGGCTGGCTGGTTGGTTTTAGTTTAGTTTCATTTTAATTCCTCAGTGACCTAAACAGATTTAACATAATTTCAAAGAGCTGGAGGAATCAATTAAATAAAGAGGAAACGAGAGAAATCAATCATTTCTGTGCTGCCAAATTCTTCTCTATTGTGTAAGTCTGACTCTACAAGAGCCCCAGGCTCATACAAGCTTCTGTTTTCACGGAGCCCTCCAAAAGTAAGGTAGTAATGATGAGGAAAACACCCAACATTGACCTCTGACCTCTACATGCATGCACTTAACGTATACACACACACAGATCCATGCTTTAGCAAAGGGCAGTACAGTCCCTTAATGGACCTAAACCAAGCCTTCATGTCTAATTTATAGCTATCTCTTCTGTTTTGTTTTACATCTTAGAGATAGTCGGCCATATTTTCTCCTTCCTTAAAATTGGTGTGTTACCAGGGAGAGGTGTTTTGATTTGCTCTTGAGAGCAGATATCATGTAGCCCGAGTTGTGTTAGCCGAAGCTAGTCTCAAACTCCTGATCCTTCTGCCTTACCCTTTCCAGTGCTGGGCATACAAATGTCACCACCATGTCTTGCCAAAGCTGATTGTTGAGGAAACTATAGAGCAAGTCTCTGTAGTATAGATGATCAGGTCAAGGAGGTCAGAGGACATGCCTGTGGATGATAAGGATGATAGATGACGATGATGACAATGACAAGGACAATAACAACTCTACCAAGTGTGGGAATCTTCCGCCCATAATAACTTAAACCCATGAGAACATTCCCTTTCAGAAACTAAGAGTTTTTCTTTGAGCCTTTTACCCCAATTCCTTAAGCTTAGGCTTCCATAAAACCTGTCTGTTTCCCCCATCTCCGTCCCATGGTTGGGTTCCACAAGGGTGGCAGGCTCTAGGACTTTATTTCTAAAGTTGTCAGGCTACGGATCATTAGGGAGCGGTCCCTCCTCACTGTGACCTTCAACCCCAGCCCGGGGGCCGGGTGTGAGAGGATCTGTTGTTTAGAAACATAGTGAAGATCCTTCCCCTCCCTCCCTCCCTCCCTCACTCAGACCACCTTTCTTCTCATCCTCAGTTCCAGCAGACGTCAGAGCATGCCCTCTTCTCTTGCTCAGTGGTCGATGTCTTCGCTCAGCTGAACCAAAGCTTTGAGATCATTAAGAAGCTGGAATGCCCCAACCCTGAAGCCTTGTCTCACTTAATGAGAAGATTTGCAAAGGTAGGTTGCATGACGTGCGTCCTCTCCGGAAGGAGCCAACCGAAGCATCTCTGCTGTGCCCAACGGTTGAGATTTGGTGCCGTTTTTGGATGCGGCTCCTGTTCTAGGATTTCAAAACAGGGTAGTTGCATTCCGTTTAATTTTAGAGTGTAGCTACACACTTCTGTGGCTGGCTGAGGGAAACGCTGGTCTGACCCTGCGCTGATGAGGTGAAGCCAGATGCTCATTGAAGAGCTCTCTGATGGCATTAGCTACTCACCTGGCTGCTGCTTTGAGGGCATTATTGTGAATAAGAATAATCCATGACTCCAAAAACCTCATAATGACAATGTTAAAACTTTACACTATGACAATTTTAAATGTAATAACCAAGCTATCAGAGAAGTCAAAAGAACATATACTTTCAGGGGTCCATGAATAAGAAAATAAGCTATTATCTTAATAAATAAACACAATTAAAATATGTCTTCTTAGAAAATTAGGAAATGCCAAGACCCACTATACATTGTGAAATGTTTAAGGTCTTTGGATTACTATAAGCAGCCGCAGAGTACTAGGGACTTTAAACAGCCGGCATGCCTTTTCCCAAAGTTTGCAAGACTGATAGTTGAGGGTCTTTGGTTTCTTCTGAGACCTTGTAACTTGCAGAAGGCTACCTTTCCAACATTCCCTCACAGGGCCTGCCCTCTGAGCTCCCTGGTGTCTGTGTATCCAGTTTTTTCATCTTACAAGGACACCTGCCAATTGCATTACAGTGTCTACCTTAGAAGTATCTTTTGTTTTGTTTTGTGTTGTGTTTGGTTTTTGTTTTTTGTTTGTTTTGTTTTTGTTTTTGAGGCAGGGTTTCTCTGTGTAGCCTTGGCTGTCCTGAACTTGCTCTGTAGACCAGGCTGGCCTCAAACTCACAGCAATCTGCCTGCCTCTGCCTCCCAAGTGCTGGGATTAAAGGCTGCACCACCACACCTGGTGCTAATTGCCTTCTTAAGGCCCCATCTCTAAACAAATTGAAGACATTCTATTTGGATATTTACCACATTTGGGGCTACTGATGATTGTTGCTTTTTAACTGTCAAGTTTTGAGAAAACCACTTAGCTCATAACAGATGGGCCCACTGGGCTTGTGAATGCTTTTAACCATACCATGTCTATAATGTAATTTGTCATAATTCCCAGAAGTGAAGTGAAGGTCCTCTGTGGATGGGAGGCTCGGCTCTGACCCTACCTATCATTGGCCATTCCTCTCAGAAAAAAAAAAAAGTTTACATTTTCTTCTAATTAGTAAAGATGTCTTCTAGAAACCAGTATCTTCTGTCACTGTGTCAGAACAGATCACCCTGTGGTAACAATTACATCTATAAGCACTGTGATTCTCAGAAGCTTCCTTCTGGGTCAAGGAACAGCAGACAGCTTAGGTGACCCCAGAGAGGACCTATCCACTACTATATGACTCAAGGGCTTCTTGCCTGAGAGGTCTGACAAGTGGAGAGCAAGGGTCTTGGGAAGTCACAAAGAGCTAAGCAGGAAATTAGCTGTACAATGTGAAAAGACTTGAGAGATAGTCAAAATGGCTAGCTAACAGCTAGGACCCCATTAAGGATTCCAGGCGAGCTGTCAGCCAAGTTTTATAACAGTATTTATCTGCTATGAAATGCGTTAAGCTCAAGTCTTTGTTGATTAGAATGACTAAGAACCCGCCTGGCTTGTTAAGACACTAGCTAAGAATGATTTATTTGGGTCATTCCTAAAGAGGATTTTCCTGGTGGGTATAATTTCTTAATATGGTAAAAAAAAAAAAAAAATTTGTATAATTATCCCTAAAATTATCAAAGCCCTTTCTTAACTAATAACTAAACATCATATAGTTGCCTCTCAAGAAGAGCAAAGCTCAATCCTTAGGATGATAGTGTTTGAAGCAAGTTGTAGGGGAAGAAAGATAGTGCTGGGCCCTCAGCTCCCGTGTCATGCCCAGCAGCGCTGACCTGCCTGCGCTGAAAGTGACAAGAGATGGAGATCCACAAAAGAGGTTTGAAAAGAGGATGCATGGGAAAGCGCATTGTCTAAGCAAGATGAAAAGGAATAGCATTCTATACGTGTCACAGAGGAACTGTAAGATTCAATTAAACAAAGCATTTTTAATCCCTAGAAAGTTGGACATCCCTGTAAGTAATGTCCAATTCTTGTCACAGGAAAATAATGTAACAACAGTGAAAAACATTTCCTGGAAACATAGCAATTAGCAGTTGGCATTGAAAAAGAAATTCTATTTTGTGAGGATTATTTGAAAAACCATGTAAACTCTTAGTAACTCACATGGGGTCTTTCAATGAAATAAAAAATAAAAGGCTGAGACTATAAAAGTACACAAAACTCATTCAAATCCATTACCAATACAGCCTTTTAATTTACAATTTGCATCTTATGTAAGAGTTGATAAGAAATAGAATTATTTTGTTTCATTTTAACATAAGGTGCAGCCTTTAGTCTTAGAGATTATACTCTTCCTGGTCCCTTCCATCAAACTATAATGAAATAGCACATTGATTTAAAATGCCTCTTTTGATAAGCAATGATGATGACATCCACAGACATTTCAGAAGATTTAGCGATCTAAAATGAGCTTCCTGGAAGAGAGTCCCTCTCACTAAAGTGTGTGCACAGCTTTACACAGTCCCCCCCCCCAAAAAAAATCTGGACGTTTCAGGATGGTGAGCAGAGATGTGCAGAGTTAGCAAGGGTTTGTACAGAGAAGTTTGTAAGCTTGATGCATCAACACTGGATATTAATATGACTGCTCTACCTCTCTGGAAAAGTACAGGTTTTCCTTGGAAAATGAGGGTTGGAGACATGGCTCAGTGGATAAAATCACTGGCTGCTTCTTAGAGGACCCAGGTTCAAGTCCCAGCAGCCATGTGGTGGCTCACAACCTTCTATAACTCAAATTCCATTGAATCTAGGCTCTGTGGGTACTGCACTTATGTGTACACACATACATGGTGGCACACATCTCATATATGAATACACATATGGTGGCACACACCTCATATGTGCATACATACATGATGGCAAACATCTCATGTGTGCATACATATGTGGTAGCATACAGCTCATGTGTGCATACATATGTAGTGGCAAACAGCTCATGTGTGCATACATACATGGTGGCAAACAGCTCATGTGTCCATAGATAGATGGTGGCAAACAGCTCATGTCTGCCAGATGCTGGAGTTATATAACATGAGACACACACACACACACACACACACACACAGAGAGAGAGAGAGAGAGAGAGAGAGAGAGAGAGAGAGAGAGAGAGAGAGAGAGAGAGAGAGAGAGAGAGAGATTAGATAGATAGATAGATAGATAGATAGATAGATAGATAGACAGATTTTCCTTGTGTTCTGAAACCTAATGCTAACTTAAAAAGTAGTGATGACAGTTCATCAAGAATAATGGTATACTAATCATTTTATTCACAACGCCTCACTTATCTCTCTATAACCTTATGTGGTACACACTATTATCCTCCCACGGTTTTTGAATGCTGTGCTGACTGATGTGGCATGGAGTGATACGTCTAACCATTGCTCATACTTCTTTCTCTCCCAGTGTGATCTGAAACCCATTGTTGAGTTGGGGAATAGAATCTCATCAACTATTTTTATTCCTAAGGCCACACCTATGCATCTGTGGCAGAATAAATGGGAGATTTACCTTATGCAGGGTGTATTGACATAGGCGGAGGAGGCAGTGAACAAGAGGAGTCCCTGCTGCTGAGGCTGAGCTAGTAGGAGAGTCAGGCAACACTTCCTCTCTTCAGAGAGTTAGTCAACACTGGAAACATGGTTAAGAAGCTTGGAGAGACTAGCAAGCATGGGGACCTGAGTTATGGTTCCCAACACAGATGTTGAAAGTCGGGCAAGGTGCATGCACCTGTGATCCTAGTGCTGGCCTGCAGAGACAGGGGGATTCACCAATTCAAAGTGGCCTGTCAACCCAGTGGAGGGGAGCAACTAAGGAAAGTTCCTAATGTCAGCCTTTGGCTAACACACACACACACACACACACACACACACACACACACACACACACACACACTCACACACTCACACACTCACTCACACACTCACACACTCTGTGAATAAAGATAGCCTCTCAACAAGAATTTCCAACTTACAGATCCTAAGAGTAATACAATAAATTGGCCTCCCAGGTATATTGACCTGATATTAGCTCAGGAAACCATAGCACTTTTCTGGAAGTTGGTGGCTGGCCCCTTTGAATCCCAGAAGTGGCAGCATGCTGTGAGGCCAGAGGACATTCTAATCATCTTGTTTGGTCCTTTAAATGTCACAGATTCTCACTTCACTGCCACAATCCCGTTAGGACTCCCTGTTTTTCAGTCTGAAGCTCTTCTAGTGGCTGTCCTTCTGTGTCACTAAAGAACCCTCACCATCTGTGACTACTTCTTCATATAAACTGTATTTGATTATGAAATAAGAT
The DNA here is from genome assembly GCA_907169655.1 of Acomys percivali. Taxonomy (NCBI): domain Eukaryota; kingdom Metazoa; phylum Chordata; class Mammalia; order Rodentia; family Muridae; genus Acomys; species Acomys percivali. The sequence goes on from OU015755.1 coordinate 45,349,694, forward strand.
GCAGACATTTACCAAGAGGCTGTCCCATGAGTGTGCCCTCCCTCCCTCCCTTCCCCATTCCTCCCCATTCATTCACTGTCACTGAATCTGTAGCCCAGAATGCTTTTGAGGTAGAACCTCTGTATGAGGCTTGCCAAGCACCCCTTCACCAAGCAGCTCCTCTCTGCGTGGTGACCTCCACCCTGCCACCTGCTCTTGGTTCGTTGAAAACAGGGGCTGCTGAGGACGGCCCCAGAGGTGCTGACTGCAACAGAGCTGAGGCAGCATCTGTGAATTTGCATTTACACATTTGCAGGCAATGCCCGTGACCATGCCCAGAGCCACACTCGAGAAGCGATGATTTAGGAGGCATGCCCCAAGCAACTGCTAATTTGGAGTAAAGAAATAATGGCCAGCTTTGGCTTACTTTGGTGAATAAATTAGAGTGAAATGGGAGTTCACCTTTAAATGTGCATTGAAGATTTTCGTTAAAGTTTACTGGTGCGGTAGCTCAGACTCCCCAGGGCCTCTATAGAGGATCTCTACAGCCCCATGGGTATACGGTCTCTAGCCACACCTGATGTGACCCATGCTTTTCCTCGCCACAGCCCATCCTGTCTTTTGACTGTTAGCATTGGTAGGCTAGTGAGCATTAGAATCAGGGAGATACCGGTGGTGTGTTTCTCTGTAGTAGATCTAAGCAGCACACCATGAGAGGTTCAGTGAGAGCAACTATAGACGACCATATGGATCATTCTTCTCCAGAAAAACAAGTTAAAGTGGGCTACTCCACAAGTCACCTAGCAGCCATCAGAACTTCTAAATGACAATGAACTGTGTTTTTCTATCTACATTCCCCCCCCCACCAGCCCCATCCCCGCCACATTCAGTGTGTTATATCTGAGATACAGCAAGCTGGAACATGAGGGCTATGGAGTATGTGTGTGTCGGGGGAGGGGGAGGGGGAGGAGGCGCTTGGGGGATGGGGCAAGATAATTGCTACAGTCTGCACTGTCATTAAGAAACTGTGCAATGAGAGTTGTGCTCACGGGCACAGATGAGCGAACACTCCCAGGAAATCCCACAGTCGCTCAGCATGGCATCCAGAGGGAAACATGAACAGCTTCACTCGGAAGGGACTTCTGCCTGATCAGCCGTCTGTTTCCCGGGATTTATTGATCTACTGCTTAATGAGAGCTTCTGGTTTTTGAAGCCAAATTTCTATTTAAACTGACTCTCGTTATCTTAGCACCCTGCACTTCTGCAGAGCATCAGTCTCCTGCCGACACATTATCCATAATTCCAGCTTCTTATTGCGAACTTAAAAGTCAATAAAACAAGTTTGTAGTCAAATTTGGTGGATTCAGTCAGTGGGCTAAATATTCCTCCCTTAGCTTAAGTCTTCAGAATCTCTCTCCCGGTGAATTGTGAACCACTGAGGGAAATTTTTAAATATATATTTTAGGTGTATGTGTATCCGTGTGTCATACTCAGTGTAGGCGAATGTGAGTGCAAGTGCTTGCAGATGCCAGAAGGGGGTGTCAGATCCCTGAGAACTAGAGTTGTGGGTGTTTTGGAGTAGTCTGATATGAGTGCTCAGAATGGAACTTGGGCCCTGTAGACCAGTGCATGCTCATAC